>OY882869.1:58026557-58029057 GCA_963693515.1 Pipistrellus nathusii
GGGGTGGAAGTGGGAGTGGAAGTGGGCGTGGAAGTGGGGTTTGACGTGGTGGTGGACGTGGGGGAGGTAAGGGGGCGTGGAAGCGAGTGTGGAAGCGGGTGTGGAAGTGCGGGTGGAAGTGGGGGTGGAAGTGGGGGTGGAAGTGGGGTTGGAAGTGGGGGTGGAAGTCGGGGTGGAAGTGGGGGTGGAAGTGCCGGGGGAATTGGGTATGGAAGTGGGGGGTGGAAGTGGGGGGTGGAAGTGGGGATGGAAGTGGGGATGGAAGTGGGGGTGGAAGTGGAGGGTGGAAGTGGGGGGTTGAAGTGGGGATGGAAGTGGGGGTGGAAGTGGTGGTGGAAGTGGAGGGTGGAAGTGGGGGGTGGAAGTGTGGTGGATGTGCGGGTGGACGTGGGGGGGTGGAAGTGGGGGTGGAAGCGGGTGTAGAAGTGCGGGTGGAACTGGGGTTGGAAGTGGGGGTTTAAGGGGGGGTGGAAGTTGGGGTGGAAGTGGGGGTGCAAGTGCAGGGGGAAGTTGGTATGGAAGTGGGAGGTTGAAGTGGGGGGTGGAAGTCGGGGTGGAAGTGGGGGTGGAAATGGAGTGTGGAAGTTGGGGTGGAAGTTGGGGTGGAAGTGGGGGGTGGAAGTGGGGGTGGAAGTGGGGGTGGAAGAGGGGGTGGAAGTGGGGGTGGAAGTGCAGGGGGAAGTGGGTATGGAAGTGGGGGGTGGAATTGGGCGGTGGAAGTGGGGGGTGGAAGTGCAGGGGGAAGTGGGTATGGAAATGGGGGGTGGAAGTGGGGGTGTAATTGGCGGTGGAAGTGGGGGTGGAAGTGGGGGTGGAAGTGCAGAGGGAAGTGGGTATGGAAGTGGGGGGTGGAAGTGGGCGGTGGAAGTGGGGGTGGAAGTGCAGGGGGAAGTGTGTGTGGAAGTGGGGGGTGGAAGTGGGGGTGTAAGTGGGGGTGGAAGTGGGGTGGAAGTGGAGGGTGGAAGTGGAGGGTGGAAGTGGAGGGTGGAAGTGGGGGTGTAAGTGGGGGTGGAAGTGGGGGTGGAAGTCGGGGTGGAAGTCGGGGTGGAAGTGGGCGTGGAAGTGCAGGGGGAAGTGGGTATGGAAGTGGGGGTGGGAATGGGGGTGGAAGTGGGGGTGGAAGTGGAGGGTGGAAGTGGGGGTGGAAGTGGGGGTGGAAGTGGAGGGTGGAAGTTGGGGTGGAAGTGGGGGTGGAAGTGCAGGGGGAAGTGGGGGGTGGAAGTGGGGGTGGAAGTGGTGGGTGGAAGTGGGGGTGGAAGTGCAGGGGGAAGTGGGGGGTGGAAATGGGGGTGGGAGTGGGGGTGGAAGTGCAGGGGGAAGTGGGTATGAAAGTGCGGGGTGGAAGTGGGGGTGGAAGTGGGGGTGGAAGTGGGGGTGGAAGTGGGGGGTTGAAGTGCAGTGGGAAGTGGGTATGAAAGTGCGGGGTGGAAGTGGGGGTGGAAGTGGGGGTGGAAGTGGAGGGTGGAAGTGGGGGTGGAAGTGGGGGTGGAAGTGGAGTAGGTCATGTCATAGTTACTGCTGACAGCACCGCCAGCTGAGACAGCCGAGTTAGGAAGGCTGCTTGTTCCCGGGACCACTGCTCCCTGCCCTCCATGCGCGGATGTGCTGTCCGGGCTGCTCCCCTCAGCTGCTTGGCCCTGGCTTCTGGGGAGGGCGTGCTGCGGGGAAGGTGGGGGTGGCTGCGGACCCAGCTGCAGCTGTGCTTTTCGGCCCCACGACCTGGCTCCATCCCTCCGTTCCTCGGCGGAGGGACTGCCACCACCTCGTGTCGGTCTGAAGCGCCCACTCTCTAATGGCTGCGTGATTAAACTCTGGCTCCTGGTTGTGCCCCCATCTCCTCCAAGACCCTGCCGTCTGGTTTCCTCTCCCCCCCCCACCCCCCAGCATGCTGAGGACAATGGTTCTGCCTGGTTCCCTTTGCTTGCCTCGGGTCTAGACGTGGCCCAGTGTTGCAGGCATCCGCTCTACACTCACGAATGGAAGGGAGCGCTCGTTCCTGTGCGCAGTGCTTCCTCTCAGAAGAAGTCGAGGCTATTTAAGACCCAGGTCAGGATGTGAGTGTGGCGATGGGGCATTCGGGAAGGAAATATTACCGCCGCCTGTGGTTTCCAGCCTCCTCCCTCACTGCACACAGGTCAGCATTATAGGCTGATAACACGAACTCTCACAGACGCTTCATCTGAAGATACCGGGTAAACATGTAAAACAGAAACTCACATGTGCAAGGCATGGCACGGGCGTGGACACCGAGTCTACTCTCTTCGATGCTTTTACCCGTTAACAGGATGTTCCGTTTCTGGGGGTTAAAATTAAGAGTTCATTATTATCTCACGTACAAATTCCGAAGACTCCTCCACTGTCCCCTCATAAAACTGGGGTTTGTCCTTGCTGCGCTCCCCCTCGGAGGCCACAAGGTGGCGGCCACTGGCCAGACAGCGCCCTCACAGAATCCGCGGGAGGAGGAAGAAGGGAGGCCTTCAGCAGGTGCGCCCTCCGTGGA
>OY882869.1:58034057-58356557 GCA_963693515.1 Pipistrellus nathusii
AGAGGCTCTGTGTGGGCCTTTGGGAGAAGGGCAGGAAGACGGGGGGGGGGGGGTTCTGTGGCACCCCCTCCTGTCTGAGCGGCCCATGCTTGGCTCACCCTGGAGTGGACGGCATCAGCCAGGAGCAGGTGGCCCCAGGGGGTGGCTTCCGCCTTAGTGTGGAGAGGGCAGAGCGGTATGATAATGATGGCTGGTGTGCCTTGGCATCGCAGGACAGACGCCTCCCCGATGGGGCGGTGGTGAAGGACTGGTCTGGAAGGAGGCCACAGCAGCCTCTGCCTCTGCTTGGCCCACGAGCAAGCCCCGCCTCCACCTCAGAGCACGCCCAGGCCTCTCCCAGCGGAGCAGGCTCTGCTCCTTTCTGACCCGCCTTCTCCTCTCCTCCCTCACCTTGTGATGAACCCGGAGGACAAAAGTCAAACAGCCATCACTCTGCATTGCACAGCAAGCTCCCCTCCATGCAGAGCCTGTCCTGCCTGCCGGGACGGGGAGGTGGGCAGCAAGGGCCCAGGAGGCACACGATGCTGGCCTCTTCTCCAGGGGCTCACTGGGGTCGAAAGATTTTAATGAGAGCAAGACACTGGCGTGGCTGAGTCACGGGAGTGGTGGGATAGACCTGCCCTCCCGCTGCTAGAGCCATTCTCAGGGAGAACTCACCGTGTGTGTGACGGCAGCTCCGTCTCCTTGGAAGAACTGGACGACCCACTGGGTCGGTCTGATCGTGGCTGAGTCACGGAGCTGATATTTCACGTGTAACACACAGTACATGACGTCCATAGAGAGATGGATGGAAAGCTGGTCGGCGGTCAAGAGACCTCAGATCTCTTTCTTGCTCTGATGACAACAGCATGCTCCTCATCCATAAAACATAGTGCGATGGTCTCTGAGGCTCCCCAGCTCCACAACTCTCAGATCTTCAATGAGACAATGTGTGCATAGTCCATAAAACATGGCTAGCTGTAAGGCATTATTATGGTACTAAAGGCCCGGTGCATGAAATTTGTGTGTGTGTGTATGTGTGTGTGTGTGTCCCTCAGCCCAGCCCGCACTCTCTCCAATCTGGGAACTCTCGAGGGCAGTCAGACATCCCTCTCACAATCCAGGATTGCTGGCTTCCAACTGCTGGCTTGCCTGCCTGTCTGATTGCCCCTAACTGCTTCTGACTGTCAGCCTGATCACCCCCTAACCATTCCCCTGCCAGCCTGATTGATGCCTAACTGCTCCCCTTCCAACCTGTTTGCCCCTAACTTCTCTCCCCTGCAGGCCTGGTCACCCCTAATTGCCCACCCCTGCAGGCCTGATGGCCCACAACTGCCCTCCCTTGCAGGCCTGGTCACCCCTAACTGCACTCCCCTGCTGGCCATTTTGTGGTGGCCATCTTGTGTCCATATGGGGGTGGCCATCTTTGACCACATGGGGCAGCCATTGTGTGTGTTGGAGTGCTGGTCAATTTGCATATTACTCTTTTATTAGATATGATTACTAGATTCATGCACATTGAAAGGAAATTAATTAGAAGGTGGCTGGTGGGTGGGACTGGGTGAAATGGGCTGGTCACACCCTGGAGCCAATCTCCCACTGTTCCTCCCCAGCTGGCAGCACCTGGGATGGTGCTGGGCTTAAAAGGAGTCTGTGGAGTGAGTGGGGTCCCTCTGGCAGGTGGGGTCCCTCTATCTGGCCTGTAGGGATCTGGCTGAAACCAGTAGTCTGACATCCGCTGAGGTGTCCTAGAGTGCAAGAGGCCACTCTGTAAAGTTGCTGTCGCTCGGCAACTCATACGTTGAGCATCTGCCCCCCGGTGGTCAGTGTGCATCATAGCTACCGACCGACAGCCAGTTGGCCAGTCGCTTAGGCTTTTATATATATAGATTACCTCTGCCAGCACAGATTTCATAAAGGAAGTGGGATTTGAACTTGGCTCTGAGAGAAGAGTAGGGTTTACACTGGTGCAGAGTATGTGAAGGGCAGGACAGGTGCACTGGGGAAACCAGGAGAAGGGGGAGGAGACCAAGCAAAGGCTCAGTTTAGGGCTGATGCATGCACGTGGCCAGCATGAAGCTTGGTCCTGTCAATGGTGACTTCCTGAGACAGGGGCTCAGGCAAGAGGTTCCCCTTCTGGAAACACCTCGGGGTCCTGCCAAGGCCCGAGGCCAGGTTTCCAGGCAGCCACGTGCTGAGAGCATCACATCCTGTTCCCGCTGGGAAGGGAACTGGGTGGCCTAAGTCCCAACACCAAGCCCTCTCCCAAGACAAGTCAGAAAAGAGCTGTGGGGTTGACTGTACTCGAAAGCTTTCACCCCCCTGGAGGCCTCGTCTTTGTTCCCAGAGGCTCCCCGCTCCGGGGTCCTGGAAACCGCTCCTGTGATGGTGAGAGCTGGGCATACGTGACTGCTTTTACACACGTGCACTTTCTATGTGAGTGCGTGTTTAAGTGCTCTGCCTGCACTGAGACTCTCCGTTCTCGCTGGCGTTGAAGAAGTCACTGCGTGGCTGACATTGCCCTTGTCGTCCCTGAGCAGGAGCTGTCTGGCGTGGGAGGTGCTCACTGGCAATTATCGTTTACAGACACTCCTGACACTCTCTGGAGCCCCGTTATCTGCGGCTGCTTCTAAAATAAAGCCTTGTGATTGTTTGTGGGTGACTTGCAAGAGTGCCTATCTTGCTTTTGTGAGGCCGGCTTATCCGAAGAAAATTACAGAGCCCGACAGACAGGACCGCTCATGCCTGCGTGCCTGCCTGCTGGGAGGGGGAGCAGGGGGGCGGGCGGCGCTCCGAGCCAGTCACCCCCTGCACCCCTGCTGGGCACAGGCTTCAGGGGGTCCTCTCCGGAGAGCAAGTGGCATTCCAGCCTGGAGGGCAGGCGTCGTCTCTCTGTCTCTCCATCACTCTCCCCAAGACTTCTCAGCCCCCCATGACCAGCCCCCTGCTCTGGACTTGTTCCCCTGCTGCTGGCCTTGTCCTGGGACCGCACGCCGCAGGCCCAGCCTTGTAGGGGCAGAGAAGTCCATGGACCATCCCGGTAGGCAGCGTCTCCCTGACACCAGCCCCGGGTGTCGGGGTAACAGCCTCTAATGCAGTGGAGCGGGTGGGCAGGCACGTGTGCGTGGAGTCAGCAGGTCCCCGGAGACAGACTGGGAGGAAGCTTCCAGGCCGCGGCCGTGCGACGCTCCCTGATGCAGGGACACGGCTGATGCAGACACCAGCACCAGGCCCCTGCCCAGGAGGTTAGTGCCATGATGTCATCCTCATCTAACCACAGTGTAGAATGATAATGAAAAACGGTTTAAACTGAAAATGTAACATGACCGTAAACAAGAGCTGCTCAAGCCCGGGGACCACGGAGGAACGCGGGGAGGAGAAGGTGGCGAGCACCGCACACTCCCCTCACGTGCAGCTGACTCAGAGCAGCGTGACCCTGTCATTGGACACTGGCTCCCTCCCAGTGCGTGCCACCCTGGTTATCACACGGCAGGACTCGTACCAGGCCACCCCTGGCTCCTGGGGCTCCTCCCTCCGCCGCTCTCTCAGCCACGCCGTGTGGAGACTTCTACACCTGACTTTACACCCCAATGCCGTGTCCAGCAGCCTGGACATGGTGTGTGAAATGTGCTACCTGAGGAAAGGGGACTGGGACAGTTCGTGACAGTCACCAATGCGTTGGCACAGGGGGCGGCCAGGATGCCCGGCGAGGGCATGGGGTGGGGAAGTGCGGGGAGAGAGGCGGGGAGAGGCCTGGCAGCAGGGGAGCTGGCCGTGCTGACTTGGTGACAGCTGGGCAGGGTGCTGCTGACAGGCAGGAGAATGTGCCCAAAGCAGACTTCCTTACTTTCAGTTTTGCCTGGAGCCAGCCCTGCGTTTAACTCCCCCAGAAATGTCCCAGTCAGCAAACCAGACAAGGGCTGTTTGCTGGGGTTTGCAAAGCCCCTGTGGCTGTGGCGGGACCTTTTGCCCTGAACATCACCTCCCCTCTCAGGTGCAAGCTCAGGCGTGGGGGTAGGGGGGCGAGGCAGGGTAGCTGGGAGCCCTTCGCTGACTCAGGGTAACGGAGGCCCATTTCCTGTAGAATTCCACCTCTCCCCCAGCGGGGCGACTCAGCACATTCCGAGGCCCTGCCCTTCCCTTTCTGCTCTTAAAGCCTTTGCAGTTAGAATCCTAATTTATTTCTTCACATTATGATTTAATTTTTTCTTAGAGACAAACAGAAAAAAAAACCCTGTTCTGTCCACACGTCATGCTGTATCCTCTCTCCTCACAGTCACTTTCAGCTCTCGGCCAGAGCCCCAACTTCATTTTTATTTTTATTTTTAATTCTCACTGAGGATCTGCTTTCATTGATTTTAGAGAGACCAGAAGGGCTAGAGAAACACCGATGGGTTGCTTCCCATGTGTGCCTGACCCAAGATCAAACCTGCCGACTAGATATGTGTCCTGACCTGGATCAAAACGGCACCTTTTTGGTGAACAGGACGATGCTCCAACCAGCACAGCCTTCGGCCAGGGCTCATCCAGTGTGGCTTTGTTCGTTCGTTTGTTTGTTTGTTTTTGTGGGCGAAAGAGGTCACGTGCTGACCTGACGCTCAGGGGAGGCCTGCATGGCGGTCTTGCAAACTCAGAGACCTAAAGTCACCACAAAGGATGGTCTGAAATTAGACTTTAACTATTATAAAAGCAGTGATGGTGGCAGTCACCTCCTGGGCCAGTATCTTCCCTGACAAGGTCAACCTTTATCTTAACTGAGCCTGTTGTCCTTTTGCATCTGTGATACCATACCCTTGAAATGTCAGGGTAACTTGTAACTTCCCTTTTTCTGGACCCCTTGGGGCACAACTTAATGTGCTGGGCGCCAGGACAGATACCATAGATTCCTTCATTATCCTGTTAATTGTTCCTGCACCCATCTAAGAATGTGTCCATCATTTTACTTTTTATCCAATCCCAGGGGTTCCCGCTTTGCTTTCTCCTGCCTCTCTAGTCCATCACCAATGGATTTCATGTAACCCACCTACGTCCCTCCTTTGATGGCAATGTATAAATACAAATGTAATCCGCCATTCTCTGGAGCATTATCTCAATTTGTTGAGGTTCTGCTTCCCAGCAATAGTTGACAGTTAGGCTCAAATAAACTCAAAAAAATTCTTTATAGGTTTGAGTGTTTTTATGTTAACATTTTAAATATATTTTTATTTATCTCAGAGGAAAGAAGAGGGAGAGAGAGATAGAAACATCAATGATGAGAATCATGGATCTGCTGCCTTCTGCACACCCCCTACTGGGAATGGAGCCCACAACCTGGGCATGTTGCCCTGACAGGGAATCCAGCTGTGACCTCCTAGTTCATAGGTCAATGGTCAACCAGGGGGTCAGTTTTTATTTAGTCTTGGCCTGCAGGAAAGTTTCAGGAAGATAAAACCAAACAAACTTGCCCTAACCGGTTTGGCTCAGTGAATAGAGCGTCGGCCTGCAGATTCAAGGGTTCCAGGTTCGATTCCGGTCAAGGGCATGTACGGTAGTTTCAGTCACATACCCAGTATGGAGTGTGCAGGAGGCAGCTGATTGATGTTTCTTTCTCATCGATGTGTCTCACTCTCTATCCCTCTCCCTTCTTCTCTGTAAAAAAACCAATAAAATATATTAAAACAAACAAACTCAAAAGAACACCAGTCAACAGGAGATGGCTGCCTCTGGCTGCCTGCCTCTGAGTTGGCTCGCAGGCTGGCGGCCCCTGGTTTCAGGTTTTTCGCTCAGAAGCACTGGAAAGGTCTTTCAAGCTCTGGAATTTCTGATACTAACATCTTGGGAACGAAACAGAGTTTCAGATCACGGATCGTTTCCAAGTAATCGTAAGCTCTGTCCCCAAGTGGACTGTAGGAGCTTCTGAAACGGAGCTGTTCCTCCAGTTCAGAGCACCAACGTCCGTGCAATGACATATGCTGTCTCTCAGCTCAGGGCCCAGGCTTCGTACAGTCTCCACGGGCTGCTCATCAGTCCAGTGTGAAACCTAAGGATGGAGCAGCCACCCCGTCCCACCCAGGGAGAGACCCAGCTGCAACCCCTTCATGAGAACAGATGAAGGACAGAAACAAAAATAAAATAAGGAGATGTATTAACCTCTCTAGAAGGTTGCTGGCCAAAGGAGGGGGGTGGGGGGGAGACACAATTTTCCTCTAACTGACCTCAAAACGGACCTGAGCACGTGGACTCTTCCCTACCAAGTGGGAGCTCTGAAACGTCCGCCACATCTCTTCGCCTTTGTCAGGGGGGCAGGCCGGCCCTCTGTCACACCCACAGCACTTACCCCATGCAGCCAGACAATGCCCAGAAGCAACATGCTACCCTCTCCACGTGACAGCACAGAAATGGGCCCTGAGCAGCGTGAACTGTAGGCCGTCTTATCTAACGGGACTGGAGGGGGCTCTGTCAGGACTGTGTTTTTAAGGTCTTGTTAAAAAAGCCATGTTTCAGTGGGTCCACCTGGGGGAAGAACTGATTGAGTGAAAAGGAAAATAAAATTGTTCACCCTTGTTTCTCACTGGCAGCCCGGGACCGACTCTAAAATCACCGTACACGTAACTGCAAGGAAGCGGGAGGCCCTGGTCTCGTGATGGTTCTTGTTCTGGAGATGGCACCTGGGCCGCAGTGTCCTCTCAGTACCCGGCGCCCCAGAGCGGGCTGGCTGGGGCAGGTGGAGCGCGTGGGAACAGCGTGGCCAGGGGTCAGGGAGCAGAGGTGTGAGGTGCACCCAATTCCTTCATAACTTTCTGAGGTTCACCGTTTTTGGGGAATCGCATGCGTGGGATTTTTCTGCTGAGAGTGGGAGTGGGGTTCTTACAATATTTTGAGAAAGAAGAACTTTCTGAGACTCACAGGGGAGAATGAGTGAAGTTATATCCCTCGATTTAAAAAGTCTTATTTCTCTTAAACCGGTTGTGGGAAAGGTGCAGCTGTGGGCTCAGCAGAGCTAGAAGCAGAGCCATGCTCAGAGTTCCCGTCCCCCTGGAGCTGGGTCTGGCGGCACATCCAGAGAACAGTGGTCCACCAGTCCATCGTGTGGGGTCCGAGAGACCCCGAGCCATGTGAGTGAGGGCAGAGCGTGCGAGCATACCCCCTGAGCAAGAGTCACAAGAGGCCAAGAGAGCACACTCCTTTGTGCAGGAGTTTAACTATTAAATCTTCCCACACGCCTCCTCTGGCCAATGCCCATTCCCAGTATGACTGACAGGTACGGGCACAATATTCGGCCTTCTCTCTGTTCCTTTCCTGCTAATTAATAACCAGGTTATCACAATGGCATCACCGAGGCAGTGATCTGAAAATGTTTTAAATCAACAGATTTCTTCTTCAAACAAAACCTAGTGCAGACACTTCACACATCCAATGGAAAGTGGAACTGTTCTATACGGTCCTATGATGAGGAGACATGAAACTACACATTTACCAACCCTTACATAAGTACCCCACCAAGCGCAAACCCAGATGTAGTCGAACCTCCAGTGCAGACTCAGCAGTTGTTACAGAGTCTGGTGGGATGTTAATAATGGAGTGCTTTGCCAGAGGTGGGAGGGCGGGATGGGTCATCTCTGTACCTTCCACTCAAGTGTGCTGTCAATCTACCCTGTTTCGCCGAAAACAAGGCAGTGTCTTATATTAATTTTTGCTCCCAAAGATGCGCTAGGTCTTATTTTCGGGGGATGTCTTATTTTTCCATGAAGAAGAATACGGTACACATTTATTGTTAAATGAAAATAAAGGAAATTTATTACCTGTATATGGTACGGTAATACGGTAGTTGTCAACACAAACCAGACAAACTGTGAATCCTACAGTATCCAGAATTTACTCATTTATTCAATGACAATCATGTCATCATCTTCTGGAATATCATCATAACAATCCAATTCCTGATTTTCCTGGTGAATTTCTTGTGACTCCATTGCTTTCAGAATCAGTGGACCAAACTCTCATGTTTAGCAATAGCACTATCTTTAAATGAGTACTTCTTGTCAAGGAAGCCTGCTCGTAGTGCATTTGCAATGCAACTGTCAGTGATTTTCTCCCATGAATTCTTCACCCAAGTCACAACTTCTTGCAGTTTAGGTTTCACAAAGTTTCTGAGACAGAGCCTAGGGGTGGGGGGCTTATTTTAGGGGGATGCCTTATATTTCACTCAGAAGGAAACCTGAAAGTAGGTCTTATTTTCAGAGGATGTCTTATTTTTGGGGAAACACGGTAAAAGTGCTCTAGTAAATAGTCTGCTATGTATTAGATGAAGGGGATTTCAGTATGGCTGTAGAGTAGGTGGAAGTTACTCTCATCTCCTCCCAGGACCAAACTGAAGTTACAACTAAATTATAGAACAACAACCTGAATAACCAACTGGAGACCAGCCGGACAGAAGTCTCATAAAACACAGATTTAGAGAAGAAGCCACATGGTGACAGGTAGGAAGGACAAAGCTATAATATGAAAAGGGCTGACCCCATCCCAATGCGGTGAGTGAGGATCAGAGTGAAATCTCAGCTGCAAAGGTCCCCCCTGAGGAGAGTGGGGTCTGAGCCCCATACAAGAGCATCAGCGCTGGGAAGAGGAGCCCATATAACATCTGACTGTGGTGATCATGGCGATTCTGTCTACCAGGGAGAGATGGAGTATGCTACAGGCCCAAGCACCCTCTTAAAGGGTCTGCACACAAAACCTCATTCCCCGCCACTCACCCTGAGCTCTGGCAGCAGAAGGGTGCCTCAGAGCCAACTAGAGTCCTCTAAGGAGAGACTGGTCTTTGTGGTTCCACAGAGAAAGCTGGAGGAACAGCTGCCAGGGTCTGAGTCCACACTGCCCACAGAGTCACCTTTCCTGAGCTCAGCACCCCATCCACATGGCATCAGCCTGGGGGATGCAATAACCCCATCTTCCCTGCTGAGCTCTCACCTGTGGGAAATCAGCTGCCTGGGCCCATGTTGTAGAGGTCTGGGCAGACTCAGGGTGTCAGTGACTGAGATGTGTCACTCTGAGACGGGCCATTCTCTCCACCTTCCCAAGAACCCAACTGGCACTTCCCCATATGGAGACTCACTAGCCCCACCCTGGTGACCTTAAGCACCCCCACCTGCCATGGCGGAATCTGGGACAGACTGAGTTGTGTGGCTAGAGGGCAGGGGCCATCCCCCCTCACATGCCCATCCTGATCACAGCCCTCCCTTCACAAGTTGGCTAAATCTTGATTGTTTTGGGCTTACCGAACACCTCTGGCCTCTATCTGATGACTCTCCCAGATCCCCGCGCCCCAAAAAGGTCTGCGGGCACCCAGGTAGCAGCTAGGCTTGGTGTACTTTGGGACTTGTGCTGAGTGGCCTCAGACCCAGCACTGTCGCTGAGTCTGAGTCTGTATCAGCCTGGTGGATGCACACACCCCTGCCTGGTGACTCACCGAGAGCCTGACTCAGGCACCTTGAGGACAGCCAGAGCTTATCGGTGACTAAGCTGAACAGAAAGCCGGCAGGCGCCACCAGCAGAGCCAGCTCTCAGGCTGTCTTGAGCCTTTTGCTGACCTGCCCCTGGACTCAGTGCTGGTGGAAGCCAACCTTAGTGCACAGCTTGGCCCTTCCCAGGCCCAGCAGAGGCAGCCACAACTACGGGTCGATTTGTAGCTCAAAATAGATTGCCCAGAGCCACTCACAGGCAGCATCTGACATTTACTGCACCAAGAGGCCCAGAACCAGCTTACCCTGTGGCAAGTTTCAGACATCAGAACAAAATCCAATGAGCTCCACAAGTGGCACATCCCAAAGGATGTCTTGGCAGGCAGCAGACCATGCCAATGCGAATTTCACCGCATGTGGTCAGCATCCAGACAGCAGCTCAGGCACTGTGGTTAGGGTTCATTCCCACAGCCAGCGAGCCACCCCTCCTACCCCCCCTCCCCCCACCCCCACACACAGACCAACAGCAATCAAGACTCAACTACAACAGCAGGGCTCACATCACACCCAGGGACCTTCCTGGAGTGCCCAGCTCAGGGAATATCAGGGGATAAGGGAGACTGCACCACTAGGTTTCACAGAACACCTACTTCGTGAGGCCACACCACCAAGGCTGGGAGGCACAGCAGATCTTCCTAATATACAGAGAGGCACCCCAAATGGGGAGACAAAGAAACATGCCCCAAATGAAAGAACAGGATAACTATCCAACAAAAGAGCTGAATGAAATGGAGCAAGCAACCTATCAGATATTAATAAAACACACACACACACACACAGAGAGAGAGAGAGAGAGAGAGAGAGAGAGAGAGAGAGAGAGAATAAGAGAGAATAAGGATGCTGAAGAAACTTAGTAAGAACTTTAATAGCATGAATAAAAAACAGAAACCATAAGAAAGAGCCAAAAATGAAGAATACAATATCTGAAATGAAGAATACACTAGAAGGAATCAACAGTAGGTTGGATGAAGCAGAAATCAAATCAGTGATTTGGAAGACAAGGCAACTAAATTATATCTGTCATTTCTATTCCCATCTGATATGGCGATGTTACATTATATTCCGTACTAGGTTGTCATATTTTAAATATTTTTATTAATGACTTGGCTTCCTTTCCTTTCAACTAAGATACAGGTTTGAAAAGTCTCATGCCTAGCCGAAACTGGTTTGGCTCAGTGGATAGAGCATCGGCCTGCAGACTGAAAGGTCCCAGGTTCAATTCTGGTCAAGGGCACGTACCTTGGTTGGGGCACATCCTCAGTGGGGGGGGTGTAAGAGGCAACTGGTCGATGTATCTCTCTCATCAATGTTTCTAACTCTCTATCCCTCTCAATTCCTCTCTGTGTAAAATCAATAAAATATTAAAAAAAGAAAAAAAAAGAAAAAAAGAAAAAGTCTCAAGCCTAAACATGTAAATATTCTAGTTAACGCCCGGAGGTCTCTGCCCATATTATTTCTTGCTTTAGGAATGAGGTCCCAGACCACAGCCGCTGGTGATGCCTGATCACACCGGCACGAGGGCAGAGGCCATCATATAATTCTGGCCTCCGTCCTCAGATGCGTGTGGAGCTGGGGTAGCTGCAGCTGGTGCTGCCTCACTGTCTGTGTCTGCTCCTGCCTTGTCTGTCTCCGAGACACACTGCAGCTGCACGGCTGCCAGCTCATGTTGTGCAACCTGTTTACTCTGCCTCTTCCTCTGTCGGTCTGCGGCGACCTGCCTGCACCGGATCCTGTCTGCCTGGCATCTTGCTCTCCCACCGCCAGCCTTAGGCACACTCTCTGTGTCACTATTCACATTACTGATCAGACTCTTCTTACCAGGATGGAGAACGGCTAGCTATGGAACTGCCCCTCCACCCCCAGCTTTTCCTACCACAGGTCAGTAATCACCTCTGAGGACCTTCCTCAGATATGGCTATCATTTGCGTGCCTCTCATCATTGAGAAATACAATATAGGGTGTCTCCAAAAATGTATACACACACTTTGAATAATTATAAAGGCAGTGCTTATTAAAATACATTTCAGTTTCAAAATTAAGCTATCAATTTTTTGAGACACTCTGTATATTGCTATATTCAAATCTCTTACCACCTCTCTCTCTTTTTCTCCAGCTCCATTTTAGTGTCACGCTACAGTAGCAATCAAAATCTAATTATTTTTGAGGAGATATAGGTAGCAGAAATAGCTTTATTAAAAGGATCATACCAACTTGCCTCTCTGAATTGAATATGATTTCCTTGTCATTAAACAATGCGTTACTGATAAAAAAATTAAAAAAAAGGATAATAAAGATCAGAGATTTTGTTTGTATATAATCCAAGGTTCGTTTGTTGTTGTTTTTTTTACTATGTTTGTTCTTTCTTTCTTTTTTTTTTTCCTTCTTTCTTTCTTTTAAATATACTTTATTGTTTTTTTACAGAGAGGAAGGGAGACAGAGAGCTAGAATTGTCGATGAGAGAGAAACATCGACCAGCTGCCTCTTGCACACCCCCTATGGGGGATATGCCCGCAACCAACGTACATGCCCCTGACAGAAATTGAACCTGGGACCTTTCAGTCCACAAACTGATGCTCTACCACAGAGCCAAACCGGTTTCAGCACTGTATTTTTTCTTAACAAACATTGTTTTGTATTTCCATGGTCCTGGGAGACTGCCTCAACAATTTATTCCAGATGTCTTTTGGCGTTGCTGACCCTGAGCTGCCATGCTCCGTGGCATTGGCAAGCTGGAACAGGTAGGATGTTCCTGAGATGGCATCCGGCATCCTTGGCTGACCCCTGCCTCGTGAGCACCCCTGTTCCCGAGTTTCTGCCTGGTTCAGAGCAGCAGCAGCTTTCAGACGGTGGAGACGAGGCTGGGACCGAAGGCGGAGACATCAGGCATATGAGCTCCAGGCTTCGGTCTTGTGAGACAGTGCTGGGAGAGAGTGAAAGGGGACAGATTGGGAGGCTGTCCCCACACCACCACATTCTGGCGTGAATACTGATCTCCAAAACTGGTCTCCCAATTGTTATAAGGATAGAAGGATAGATCTTATTTAACTGTTTGATTTCAATTTAGAACATCAATATTTAGACACGTGCTAGGCAAGCCTTCATTTGTTTCTTAGATCAGCAAATATGAGAAGTGGACCTGCATCCTGTGTCTGTAAATTTTATATAGCTAGTTTTCTGGCGAATCATGTGTTTCTAGTGACTGGCAAATCATGTGTTTCTAGTGTCAGCTTTCAGATTCTCAGGTTTAAGCACGATCCTGTGTTTTAAATACCAGGATTTGTACCACACTTTCTAGATGATGAATAGTTTTCACATATATCCATGACTTCACTCAAAGCTCTCCTGCATTGATGCCCTAGCTGGTTTGGCTCAGTGGATAGAGCGTCGGCCTGCAGACTGAAGGGTCCCGGGTTCGATTCTATCAAGGGCACGAACTGAACCATGGTTGCAGACTCCTCCCCGGCCCAGGCACTGGTCGGGCTTGTGCAAGAGGCAACCAATAGATGTGTTTCTCTCACATCCATGCTTCTCTCTGTCTTTTCCTCTCCCATTCTATAAATCAATGGAAAAATACCCTTGGGTGAGGATTAACAAAGACAAACAGACAGAAAGCGCTCTTCTGCCTTAAAGGACAGTTATTTTTCTTCTCTTCATCCAGAAGGTGGTTTCAAGGTTCAGCAAGGTTAAAATGTTCTTCTTCCTCACACTGCTTCATTATTTATCATTTATTATTTAGTTATTTATGTATTTATTTATTTATTCATTTTTTATGGATTTTCAGTGTCACTGTTATTATAGCACTTCTGCCTTTCATGATCCGGAGCCCTCGTGACACTCTGGGATGGCCAGCGTGGAGCTGTTAGCTGCCGTTGCTAGCACTGCCGTTAGTCCTCCTGTTACCTCTCTGAGGGGTGTGACTTACCCAGTTCCTTTACTTGTGAACGTAGTTCCTTCACTGTGGTTGGGCCACTCTCTCCCAGATCCATTTCCACGGGCTGTGCTTTCTCCTGTGAGACAGGTAAGAGACAAGTACAGGATCCTTCTTGAATAAGTGTCGAGATGGGGACATGAAAACACCATGAGTTAACAGATGGTGACTGAAGAAGACTTGACTTGGGTGGGGGGCATGCAATGCAACATAGAGATGATGCACCACAGAAATGTGCACTCGACACCTAGATAGTTTTATTAACCCACTAGAGGCCTGAGGCACAAAATTCCTGCAGGAGTGGGCCTGCCTTCCCCTGGCTGCCAGCACCAGCTGCCCTCTGGCACCCTGGACCCGCGATTCCAGGCTTCGTCCGGAATGACATCGTTCTAATTAGCATATTATACTTTTATTATTATAAATGTCTCCCCAGTGAATTCCATTTAAGAAAACACGCCATGAATTTCTGAGCTTTCAACAAAAATATTTAAACAATTAACAAACAAATAACATAGAGTTATCTAACCCTGAGTCCTTCACCGGCTCACTGAGGACAGTGTCAGGGAGATCTGTGCAGTCTGCAGCTTGCAGAGGCCCGGGGGCCAGAGGGCCATCTGGGAGGTGCAGCCTCTTTTCTGTCACCTCCTCCCCAGCGAAGGCCTCCTTTGCTTCTTTAGGCCCCTCCTTCCTGCATTGCTCCAGCTCTGAATTTCCTTTTCTCTTTTCTATCCAATCAGCCAGTCTGTGCAGCAGGGCCTTCGAACGGACTCTGTGCGGGGGTGGGGGTGGGGGCACTGTGGGCCCAGAGCCCATGCCTCCTGAGGCTTTTCCAGGCAGCATGCTGGGAACACGTATATATATATTCCCAGCGCAGGAACGTAGCGTTCTTGCAAAGGTTTCTAGCAGGTTCCTGCCCCAACAACTCCCTCACCCACAGCCCTGGTCCCACCTCCTGTCAGAAGAGACCGGTAACTGAGCCTTTCCTTAGAACAGGCCCAGCTGCCCGTGGAGCCTGAGGAAGCATCGCCTGAGAGGCAGCCTGCAAGAACTGGCTTTTGGGGGACAGTGCGCTTGGCTCTCACAAATAAGACCCAGCACTGAGCTCTCCTCAGGACACCCCTGAGCTCTCTGAGGTAGAGCTGCCGCCCGGCCTGGCTGTCTGGTGCACAATGTCCCAGCACAGAGCCGTGACCACCCCCCTCCACCCCTCTCACCCCTGTCCTCTCAGCCGGCTCCTACAAGGCCGCCGCTCCTCCACGTGCTGTGGCTGGAAAGCCCCGGAGCTGTGGGAAGAGGAAGTTGGAAACGTGCACAGGGAAGAGTCTGGGAGAGCAGAGGCCTGGGAAGCAGCCACATGTCTATGCGAGTGAATGCTGTTTGACCACGTGACCTTTGACCTTAGCCCCTGGGAAAGCTTATCCTCCTCTCTCTCATTTGTTTATGGCTTCGCTCGAGCTTCCTATCAATGTCAAGTTTCTGACAGAGAGGCTTGGATTCAGCCAGATCCGGAAATGCAGGATTCTGTTCCCTCCATGTGACCACTCGGCCAGGCCATCAGCTGCTCCCAGGCCAGCGGCTCCAAGGTCTCTCTGCTTGGGCCGTTGCATTTCAGGTTTGCTGAAATGTCTGTTGCACGAAACTTCCATGATGCAATTCTGGAAACTTTCGGACCACATCTTTTCCTCGTGGTTAATTAGAAGAGAGGACTGCAGCTTAACCTATGGAATGACCATTTCCTCCCCGTTTAGAGTCTGTTCACCAGGTGGAAAGATCAGATGCACGAGGAGGGCGGTGTGACTGTGTAGGGTATCCTGACACCAGCTTGCACCCGGGGCACCTGCAAGGCCAGGCCTCGGAGAGCAGCGCTCAGGATACAGAACAGCCTGGCAGTCACCAGCTGTCAGACTGCGCGCCTACCACGTTACTGCTCTCCCAGGAAGAGGCGGGACACAGGGGATGTGGGAGTTGAGGTAAAGGGTGATGGTGGGATGACAACAAAGGGATGCAGGACAATGGAGGACAACCTGGTCATGGAGCCAAAGCAGCTACACAGAAACAGGGAGAACGTAATGTGTCAAAATGACAGAAGAATCCTGTGCAAGGGAGTGACATATGAAAACAATGGCAGAGCTTGGAACTCCGTGTGTTTTCAAAGATTTAAAACCAATTAATACGTTTGAAAAATATTCCTTAGTTGTTAGAAATTATTTAGAGCTTTAACAATATTTCCAGATGCCAGAGCATTCCCAAATTTCTCACCCAGGTGATGTTTTTGAATCAGAGTGTAAAAGCAATCTTTAATAAAGGACCTTGCAGTTTAACATAAAATTTGCATATGTTTTAGAAATAATGTAATGCCAACTCTCCTAGAATGTGCAGGGAATCAAGAGTAAAGCGAGTACACTATTTAGAGTTTTAAATAAACATAACTTGTTAGAAAGCGGTATTTTGATGGTTAATTGCCAAGCTCTAAGCTTGCCTGTCAGCCCGAGGCTGGGCTCGCCGCCTTCACAAGCCCCCACAGCCTTGGCCTCGTGACCCACAAACTGGAGAAGAACCCCAAGCAGCCCAACTGCCCATTCAAACACTCAGTGTGCAGCCTGTGCGAGGATTCCAGGTTTAAACCCGAGAGCGGGGTCCCCGCTGCACAGGCGGCTTTCAACTGGTTCTGGAATGTGCTGTCGCTGCCTCGCCTCTGAGGGTGGGCTTGGTAAGCAGCTGTGTGTGAAGAGGTGCAGGTAGAAGTCACAACCGACAATGACTCTCTTTCTTACTGTCATCTCTTTCTTACTTCAATAGCGCTGAGGAGCCACACAATTTGTCCTGTAGAATGTCCTTGCACAAACAGCTGTTCTAAGCTGGTCAAATTCTCCTATTCCAGGGCCGGGTAGAGCATCTGTGGAGAACAGGGAAGGAGCTTATAGAACTCAGATCTCCCGCAGGACGGGCGCCAGGCACAGGGGTCTGCCACCCTCCTCGGCTGGCCTCATCTTCTCCCCCAAATAGCTGAGCTTCCAACTTCAAAAAGATGGGCTCGCCAGGAGCCCTGGCCCTCAGCCAGTAAGTGCGTTTACAGATGCGAAGGCGAAAGGTTGGCCTCATTAGCAGCACATCCAGGTGCTAACCCTGTCACCAGGGATGAGGAAACCACAGGCTCACATCATGTGACCTGACCTGAGATGTCACCAACCATGGCTTATCTGGTATTTGCAAATATATAAACAGAAGTAGCTCTGCTGTGCCATTGATGAGCAAGGCCTCTTATAACAAGCACACAAGATTCTAAGTCAACCCCTCAGGCCATGACAGCCTTGCCCTTGGACTTGACAGGACTCCTGGGCTGTGCCTGTTCCTTGCTCTGGAGCCCAGCGCAGGGCCTGGCCTGAGGCCAGTGGTCCATGCTGCTCCTGAACCGGGGGCTTCCGGGCGGCCTAACGGGCTTGCTGCTCACGCTACATGTCACGCGTTGCTAACCACCCTGACACAGCGCATGTGAGCAGAACGCAGGCCCTCCTGCAGGCCACAGAGCCACGGCTCTCTCCGAGACGTTCTTTCATTAGCCCGACAGGCATGCCCTGGGTGCCCGCTGCACCTGCGAGGAATAGGGCAACGCCTGCCTGCCAGGAGCCTGCAGCCGGTGATGGCAGCGTGGAGCGGAAGGCTGTGGCGAGGCGATGGGAGGTGGGCCTGGGCGGCACGCCACCTCCCTCTCCTCCTTTCACCCAGAACGACCCAGGCTCCTGCCTTGGCCCGGCCGCTCCCCGCCATTCTCAGGCAAAGGCGTCGTCTCTATGGCACACGCGGTGGGGAGTACAGAGAGGCTCCCCACGGCCAGCACGAGAGTCGGGAGGTTTCCCGGAGGGAGACAGAGGAAAAGACTTACTGTTAAAGCTGCCTGGGAGCACAGGGACAGGCGTTGTTATTCCCCACACCAGGTTTGTCTCTTAGATCTCCAATGTAACTGTGGTTTTAGACAGATATGATTTTGCCTTCTTAGAAGCGGGGCGGGGGTAGGGGGAGCCCTTCTCTCCGGGCGCAGGCCGTGACTGTGACCGTGCAGCTGCTGCTGCTGGGGAGCTGTCAGCCCGGGGTGTCCCTGCCCAGGGACGCGGTGCTGAGCACAGAGGCAGCTCCAGGTCCAAGAGGTCGCTCACCCCCTGCTCCTTCTCATTACAAGCGCCCCTACTCTTTCACTTTTAAAACACCATCTGCAGGACTTCCAGTTTAATAGCAAAGGGACAGCATTTTAAGGAGAGAAAGGAAACTCAGAATAATCATTTTTACTTCTTTCCACTCCCCTTTCATCAGGTACCATCTCAAAAGGGCCACGTAAAAGCAGAGATCTCTCAATGACTGGACTCCCCTTTGCCTCCTGGGGAGACCCTCAGACAGCTCTGTGGACCCCAGGGTTCCAGGGACACGAGTTTGACAACCAATGCAAAGACTAAGGGACCAGAGGGCTCAGCTGCTCCCAGGCAGTTGTGTCGGCTCCAGAAGCGGCCAGGTCAGCCCTCGCAGGCACGGAGATTGGCGTCAGAGGGACTATCACTGAAGCAGCCCCTCGTCGCTTTCTCTGGGGAACTGGGGCAGGAGGGACTAACATGAAACAGAGGCGCGTCCTCAAACCACGCGCAGGCTTGGAGAGCCTTGAGCCCCTGGTGGGTGGGCTCCCATGGTGAGCACCCTCAAAACCAGCGGAAGGCAACTCCTAGGTCAGGCAGGAGCCCTGGCGAGGCCTCAGGGGTGCCGCCGGGCCTGGGGCGCTGAGAGAGGGGCAGGAGGGACATTCGCAGAGGATGCTCTGCAGAGAGTGTGGAAACACGGGCATCCCTGCCGTGAGCCATCACTGCCTCCTGGGCATGGAGACCACGAGGGAAATGTGGAAAGATGCGTGGAGACAGGCAGGATGGCCAGCGAGCGGGAGGCCGTGCCCTGGAGCGGGTACCAGCCCCGGATCAATGAGCTGCTTCTCCATCGCCTCGTTCTGAAGAGGGACACGGCTGGTGACGTGAGTCCAGCGCCATTGCTTCTGCGGACAGGAGGGCTCGGGGAACCGCCTGACGATGGAGACACTCAGACTCAGCTGCCAGCGAGCCTCTCTCTGCTCCTGACCCTCGCCCGGCCCCGGCACGTCCCCCGTGATCTCACTGCTGGCACCTCCCAGCGGACAGCCTCCTGACTGTAGAGGCCTGAGGGGGGAGAGACCCCAGGGCCAGGGTCTCTGCGGGAGAATGGCAGCAGCGGACACGGCAGCAGCGGTCCCCCTGCCGTGGAGCCCCAGCGATGCCCTCCCGTGGGGCTGCAGCTCTGGGGCCGGGAGAGAGCGCTCTGCCACCACCTCCGCTTCCCCCACCTCCCACCCAGCACTGCAGTGCCTCTCCCCAGGCTGCCTCCCCACCGGTGTGACCGCTTCCCCGTGGGCCACCAGCTTGGTCCTGTGCTCCATCCCCTCTGACTTTTTGACTGTCTGTCTCCACCTGGCCCCACCCCTGACCTTATTAACAGTTTTCTCTTCCCTGCCCTTCTGTTTCAGAGATGCTCTGCAGGTTTCACTCAGGTGATCTTGACAGGGGCAGAAATAGACATGTTCACCAGCTGTTAACCATGGCTGTGCTGTTCTGATTGAAGACGGCACGTTCTAACTGGCTGGGAGTTGCACCAGGACCCGGGAGCTCACCTGGACGTGAGGACCACCCTCCTCCTCAGGAAGCTGCCTGTTACCATGGAAAGATAAACAACTTTGCTGCAGGAACCAGAATCGCCAGCCCTTTGAAGACCTCTGCCCTCTGCTTACCTGTTCACTGCCCATTTGGCATACCCTTTGCCTACTTCCCCATGTAATCTTTGTCTTTCTACCAATATAAGCAGCTGGCTGATGGTGAGGGCAGAGCAGATGTTTGTGGCTGACCTGCTGCTCTCCCACGCTGCCGGCAGGATTGGAATAAACGCTCTTATCTGATTCATCCCTGTCCCTGCTTAATTGGCTCGAATAGTGACAGGCAGCCGGGACCCATTGTCAGTGCAGTTACAGTCCGATGAACTGAAGATGTGGGAACCCTTCCAGGAAGGATGTCTTTGTTCTGGCCAGCATCTTACCTGGACCCATGCCTCCGCCCAGGAAAAGCTCAGTCTAGACAAGGCATGTTTGTGCAAGAACACATCCCGGTGTTTCCTCTGTTTCTTCAGGAAGTGCCAAAGCGGTTCCTCCTTCTTGTTCATAGTTCGGAAGCAACTGAGACGTGGCTTTTCCTGAAAACCACAGCCTTAGCTCTATGGCAGTGATTTTTAATGTATGCATCTGGAGCAGTTGGCTCTGCTAGTGTTTGCCAATGTCTACTGGCATCTGGGAGTGGGGATAGCAGCTCTTAGTGAATTATTGTCAGGGTTTTAGGAGGTCAGGATACAGGGAGGGACCCCCGAGCTCTGCGCTCCTCTCTTCCTCATCCAGCTATTGCACCCTATAATTTTCTCATTGTCTTGCTAGATGCTCCAGTTTGATTAAATAGCCGATGACAGCCCGAGCCACGTTCCTCAGAGGCTGAATCAGGAATGTGTTGAAAGCCATTCCTCCTTGAATAGCTCACACCTCAGGCTGCATGTATGAAGCAGGATGCTGGGAGAGGGCGATGTTTTCCTCATGACTGTGCCAGGGCCTCACCCTGCAAACTCAGGGCCAGGTGGTTGCTGCAGACACACCCACGGAAATCCTGGCACCTGCTCAGTTAAGCCGTCGTGGTTCTTTCTCCATCATCACAGGCCTCAGCGAGGCTCACCTTCATCAGACAGAGAGCCATCCAGTCCCCTGGTTCTGGGAAGGCCTTGTATCTGTGCCCAAGGTCATGCAACCAAAATGCAGAGGCCAAGAAGACACCGTTTATCATCTATCAGAGGATTCCACTGCTTCTGGAAGACCGTGGTTCTTTGTTAGGTCAATACTTATAGATCCTTTTCACAAAAGTAATTCCCTCATGACTCAAGTTCACAGTCTTCGTTTGACTTTGGTCGGGTCAGTAGCTTCAGCCTGCACTGTCCCGGAGCATCACCTGGCGGTCTTTCAGAACTACAATGACCGAGTCAGCCCAGCTAATGCTCAGGTCCCCAGCAGAGGGAAAGCTAGAGCGAGTTACCATCGCAATGCGGAGCATGGCCTGCTGGGGAGGGGGCAGGCTGGGAACAGGTGGAGGTACTGAGCTATGGCCACAGAGGGCCCAGGGAACTCGCTTGTGGGAGGCTTGGCACCTGCCAGGTACTGTGCTTCACACCCTCAGACAGTCCTTTTCACAGCCCTGTGCCCAGGCCTGGCCAGCCCCGCCTGCAGGTGAGACTGGGCTCACTGGGCCCAGTGCACACTGGGGCGTGTTTCTCAGTGGGCACGGGAGTGACCTGAGATCGGCTCTTCTCAGAGTTCTGCAAGTCATGAGCCTAAACACTGCCTGATCTCCCTCCCGGGCTGGGCCGGATGTGCTGAGCCGAGGCCAGTGGGCTCAAGGGGTGCAGCAGGCCGCGGGCAGGTCAGCTTGCTGTGGAAGGCTGAAACATCCCTTTTTCAGAAAATGTAAAACCAGCTCCATTCACATAACACACCATGTCGGGTGACAGGAAGCCCTTTTTGCTATTTGCATGTTACTCAAATAAAGGACTATAACCTACCTTGGTAGTTTACATTACCGTCTCCAAATGCAAAAATAAAAAAAGAGCAAGCGTGTGGGACAGGGGATTTGTTTTTTTGACAATAAAGAAGAAAGGTGTCTTTCTTTTTTAATTCAAAATAATGGAAACTGGAATATGGAAAGCACTGGACAGAACATTCTAGACTAATCTCTTCCCCTTGTACCACCTCTTGAACACACAAAGGCATGACTTCCTTCCAAGGCACCTGCCAGCTGGCTCCACACTCAGGGTGGGAGCAGGCCCTCGGAGCAGCCAGCCGCTCATTTGGGTGGAAAAATAAGTCCAAGATGAAAACGGTAGCAAGGCAGGCAGGAGCACAGCGGCATGTGCAACCCCTGTTTCTGCACTCTGCCCTCCCTCGAGGAGCCGTATTCGTCTGCTATCACTGCGGTAACACTGACATAGACTCAGTGACTGAAACAGCACAGGTGTACCGTCCTACAGCCTGCAGGTCAGGGTCTGAAATGGGTCTCATGGGCTATCAGCGAGCCACGCTCCCCTGGAAGCGCTTGCTGTTGCAGTTTCAGAGGCCGCCTGCTGTCCTTGGCTCCCAGCCCCACTCCCCCACTCCGACCGCCAGCCCCTGTCTTACAAGCATGTCTCTCATCCCTCAAGCCTCACCTTTCAACCACCCCCTCCTCCCCCTTTCCCTGAGTTTCTGGGAGGCTCTCAGGTGATGTGCTGCCCCTCCAGCCAGGCTCTGAACAACTGCAAAATAAACAAGAGCAGGGTGTGCCCCAGTGTCACTGGTTTGTATCTAAACCTCTCCCGCCAGGAGAGCCCCCATCCAGGGGGAGGGGAGCAGCAGCTGGGGTTTCCCGAAGCTCAGCCAGTGCAGGAGGCCGGCTGGGGGCTCTGTCGGAGCGCAGCAGGGCCTGGGGCGGTCATGGCGGTCATGGCGTGGCGAGCTAATGGGCTCAGGACGTGAGGGACAGCAGCCTCTAAAGCAGTTGGGTTACTTTTGTCAGCACTTGTCAAATAAAAATATCTGGGACTACTCTTGTATGTTATAATATAAACCCAACTTTCCATTTTAACAGCAGTAAGAATAAGCCAGTTACTTAACCAAGGAGACGCTGGCCATGCTGAGTTTCGCTGCAGTGAGTGAGAGGTAGTGATAGAGGTCATGTTTATTCTCCCGGGATTCAGGCGTCAGGAGAGGAGAGGGCGGTGGCTCCTGTCCTCCTGAGCTTGCTCGTCCCCCCAGCTGCTGCCCAGGGCTCTCAGTCCTGTTGAGGGAAACCTGAGGTCGGCGCTGAGGCTGCTGGGTTTTAACTGTCAACAAACGAGGCTGTGGCTGGCCAGGCTGATTTGTTCACATGTCCTTTTCCATCAGTGAGTATATTATAACTGTTTCAAATGCTGAGCACAGGCACGAAAAACGTATGGAAATCATCCACAATTTCATTTGAAGCCGCATTCTCTGAGCCTAAAATGTGTGGATAATTGGACCCTGCTTCTTTCAATGATTTCTACCCCAATCCATGAATAGAAAATGCTATAGTTGGGAAGAAGAAGCCAAAATGGAATGAGCAGCCCCCCTCCCCCATTTTCAGAATGTGTAAAATCAATAGAAACTCACTCTGGCTAACTCAAGCAGAAAGGAACCTAACGGGAGGGTGGGAAGTGGCTGATAATGCAGGAAGAAGCCAGAGGACGGGACCGAGCAGATGTGGGTGCAGATGGAGGAGCCAGAGGACCGTCTCTGGTAGACGTCAGTGCCTGCATGAATCAGCTTCACACAGTTCCTGTCCTGTCACTCAGCTCAGGGCTCATCCTCAGAGAGGAGGTTCCTGTTTGTCCGGCTTGGGTGGCAGGTCCGTCCCTTGGTCTAAGAGAGCAGAAACACCATGACGAATGCTAGTGCGGGGGAGGAGACGTTTCCCAAGGAAAAGTGGGCAGCGTCACAGAAAAAAGGAGTGGAGGCCGAAACAGCAGGTGCCCGCCCTCGGCACAGCTTCACCAGTGCGCAGAGAAAGGCAGTGCAGAGCGGTGCATCTGAGCTAGAGCTGATGCTCATTATTCACGAATCCGTATTTGTGAATTCACTTATTCATTGAAGCTTATTTGCAGTCCCCAAACCCTCAGCGCCTCTGTCGTCCCTCATAGACATGGGTGGAAGGAAGATTTGGAGTTGCCCTAGGTGTGATTCCCAGCTAAGGGGGAGCAGCGATGTTCTGCCTCCATCGCACCCTCAAGCTACAAAAATGTGCCCTCTTCCCAGTCTGCTCAGGACCACGATGTTGTGGGAATTTGTGTACTTTTGTTGGTGATTTCACATTCAAAATAGCCCCCACTAGCCTGACTGGTTTGGCTCAGTGGATAGAGCCTTGGCCTGTGGACTGAAGGGTCCCAAGTTTGATTCCTGTCAAGGGCATGTACCTTAGTTGTGGGCACATCCCCAGTGGAGGGGAGGGGAGGTGTGCAGGAGGCAGCTGATCAATGTTTCTCTCTCATCGATGTTTTTAACTCTCTATTCCTCTCTGTGAGAAATCAATAAAATATATTTTTTAAATAGCTCCACTAAGTGTCAGCGGTTCTAAGTACAAGAAAGTTGTGATGTGCCTTATGTTGGCCATGAGTTCAAGGTCAATGAACCAATGATGTATTAAACAGAAACACACATAAAATTGGGTTCTTTATTGGCCGGTTTGCCAGAGGCTCACAGGAACCTAATTCTGTATTTTTCCTCCGGTCACTGGACCAGTATTCACTAAATCTGTGTTTGCAGTGATTTTATAGAATATAACTACTGTGAATAATGAGATTAAACTGTATATATTCCTGGATTACTGGTTTTCAGACTTTTAATTCTATAGTACATTTCTCTCAGGTTATGGTTATTGAATTTTACCTTAAATTAACTATTTTCTCACAGTCCTTGCACTTTTATAAATTTATTGTCATTTAATTATGTGCCATGTCAACATTCTGAGCCTCCTCACCCCAGAATGGAGAGAGGAAGAAAAGAGTGGAGAGGCAGGCATTGCTTCCTGAGAGAGACCGAGAGCCTTCCAGCAGGTTTGAAGGCGAGTCTTTTTCCATGTGAGGGAGCAGCCAGCTCTGCTCACAAGCTGAGTGCTCACGGGTGGGCCTCGCTGCCGGCTTGTTTGGTGACTTTCCTCATAGCTGAGTGAGCGTCCTTCTGTGCTCTGTGTCCTGGCTGAAAATCGTCTCAGCCCTAAATTATGTCCTTATCTATCACCACATATAATTATGAAGTTTGCCAGGGAGATTTCTCTCAACTAAATATGTACTCTGGCTTCAGAGAAAATAATTTTTTACATATTTCATTTACCCTCAATATTAAATAGATTAATGCCAGATTTATAATTATTAAGGAATATTATCAAGAAACTTGGTTCAAACTAAAACCAAAATCCCAAAGTCCAAAAGTTCTGAGTCCACGTAATTATCTTCTAATGTATCAGGTGACTTCGTTATTAATGCTGCTACAGTCTGAACATACACCTTTATACAAAGTAGATCATTTGCTTAGGAAAAATTTTCCTGCAATTACGTAGTTATAAATTTGTTTTAAATCATAATATATTCAAAGTTCAAGCTATCTTGTTCTATAGATAGTCAATATAAAAATAGGTAATAAGAATGTGTCATAGCACAGTCCATGTGGCTCAGTGGTTGAGGATCAACCTATGAACCAGGAGGTCACAGTTCAATTCATGATCAGGGCACATGCCCAGATTGTGGACTCCATCCCCAGTGTGGGGTGTGCAGGAGGCAGCCAATTAATGATTCTCTCTCATCATTGATGTTTCTCTCTCTCTTTCTCTCTCTCTCTCTCTCTCTCTCTCTCTTTCTCTCTCTCCCTTCCTCTCTGAAATCAATACAAATTTATTTTTAAAAATGTATTATAACTTCCAATAGGAAATAGAAATAAAAATAAGACCAAACATCAATAAGGAAGTAACATGCAAATTTAAAGAAGTTACAGGTGTTCACCTGTTAAACTGGTAAAGCTGCTTATGAAATAGCAGAGGCCTGATGCGCGGAATTTGAGCAAGGGGCTCAGCCCTCGCAGCCCCGCCTGCCTGGCTCTTTATTGTATAGGCTATTAAGCCAGCGTTGACAGGAAGGGCAGGCAGCGGGCACAGGCAGGAGTCACTGGGTGGTGAGTGCTGGGGACGCCCTCCTGCAGGGTTTTTGGCAGCTGTGAGCACCCTGAGCGATGCATATCTCCTTAAACTTATTCTGAAGGAACAGTCGGCAGCCATTTGGCTAAGACTTCTGCACACAGATATGCAAGGAAGCACTGTTTATATAATGAAAGATTGGGAACATACTGTAGGTGCAAAAACAAGAAAAAGTGAACAGGTTGTTGTCTCTTTCTTGGCTGGAACATTACTTTGCATCCACTGAAAACTGTTTTTGAGCAATGGACAAGGTTAATTAAAACTGCAGTGATATTCCATTTTACCTGCATCAGATTCGGGAAAATCTGCAAGTCTGGCAATCTTGTGCATAATAAGGACATGAAGTGGCCTGATTCCGTGAGCTAAGGGTGGGAATAAAGCTGAAAAAATCTTTAAAAAAATTCAACCCCACAGAGAAAAAGCCAGAGTGAAAATAAGACAACGGAGAGGCTGCGTGTCCAGCCCTGAGGCTCAGCAGCTCAGAGGAAAGTGCATTTGCAGGTCGTTGGGGATGTCTGAGCACCAGGCCCGGCCAGCTGGAGTGGCCACCGCTGCCCTGCAGCTCTCCTGGGTGTTCTGGTGCCAGCACTGCCCACCTCCATGTCTCACAGCTCCCCCCACTTCAGCCCTGGCCTGGAGGCCGAAAGAGGGAATGATGTGGCGGTGGGGCCTGATTTGCGTGTGGTAGCTGCCCCGGGGGAGGGGGGGGGGGACAGCTGCCCTCCTGGAGCTTGCTGGCCTCTCTGGCTGCCGGTCCCTCCTGCTGCCCTGTGCTCCCCCCCTTGCTGAGGGCCTGGGTGATAGAGCTAGTGACGATGTGGCCTCTGGGTCTGAGATGACAGCATGCAGGGGAGATGCTGAAAGTGGCAGGTATTTCACTTCTTTTTGTCCCCTAGCTTGGGCTCAGCGAATAGAGGTGGCGGGACTAGGGAAGGCGGGAGGAAGGTGCAGCCATCATGGGTACGTGACAGTAAAGGATGAGGCCCAGCGTCAGCCCGCCCTCAGGATGCCGCTGGGACATGGCTCTGCCTTACCTTAGAGTCCCTCCCTAGGAGGTGCTGTGATGCTCTGCCTCGCGCCCTTGCCCGGCTCCCAGGAGCTCCCAGGCCTGCCAGCCTCCACAGCCCGGCCGGGAGAGCTGCCCGAGGGGGCAGTGCCCGCCGCAGGCTCGGGGTGAGCCTGGGCTCCCGCATCCTCTGAGCAGGGTGGCCCTCGTGTCCATTAGGCTCTTGGCTCTCCCCATGGGTCTTTGGTGGATACACAGCTTGGCCTGGCTCTTTCTCCCATCTACCCCCCGCCCTTCCCCCCGACTACGGGGTTCCTGGGAACGCTCCCTGAGAAATTCCCGTGATTTCTAAGCTCAGCATCTGCTTCTGAGGAGCCCAACCAAACTCAGGATCATGTTGGCTCCTCATAAATGTTGTCAGTACTCGGACCTCGATTCAGGAAACTCACAAGATGCATCTGAAGCAGATTTCTGTTCTCTGTTGGGGGCACATTGCCTCGACCATACGAATCTGGCTGCTACTTCGATGTTTCGATGGGAACTGCATTGTGGCCAAGTGTGAGACGGGATATTGAAAAGAAGACGCTTTATTGTTCATGTAGCCATTATAACCATGTTGTCATCTAAAGTAGAGCTTGGAGTCCCTCAGAACGTGCTCGCCAGGAGAGGTTCACTCTGGGCTCAGGGCTGTGTCTGCCCCTGAGCCCCAGACAACGGAGCGCGCGAGTTCGCTCTCCGGCCACAGCTGCTTCCCGCCCACAGCTCTGAGAACACCCCTCGTCCTCAGACAGAGAAGGAGCCCCTCGTCCTCAGACAGAGAAGGAGCCCATAGCAGCAGGGCGCCACACCTCTGTGTGCCTGCTGTCATCCCCTGATCCACTGGGACCCCAAAGGGAACCCAAAAGAAACTCCTGTTCATGTCCTGACGTCTCTTTGGCACGATAGTCCATCCAATCTATAAATTTGATGATTTTATTTTTATTTTTTTTTGTTTTGTTTTGTTTTAATATGTATTAGGTAAAATTCCCAGCTCTCCAGAAAACTCTGCATATCACAATTCATTCACCAATGTTTCTACAGAGACAAGGTTTTAATTTTTATTTACACTTAAGCAATTTATTTTCTTCCTTTCATAACCCCTTTGAAATGGGTTTAATTTCTCAGATCAATTTCCTTGGTGTGACTGTTTTTAAATATATTTTGCTCCCTTCTCCAGGAGAGGAACTGATATTGATGGGCATTTGGCTCCACAGTTTTCCACATGCATGAGTGCTCCCCATGCTGGAGCTGGAAGCTGGTCATCATGGGCAGATTTGGGAGCAGAAAAACAGCTACTGTGTGGGTAGTTTGGAAGAAACCTCCCTCTGTTTTTACCCGGCTGGCTTTAAGTTCCTGGATAACAGAGCAAAAACAATCTGCAAGTCTTGCCTTTGATTTAATAGGGTTTCTGGCCTGTATTTAAAGATTGTCCTACGTTTTGCACCTGTGTTTTTTTTTGTTTGTTTGTTTGTTTGTTTGTTTTAAATATATTTTATTGATTTTTTTTGCCCTCCTCCCTCCCTCCCACACATCCCCTCCCTCCCCAGAGTTTTATGTCCATTGGTTGTACTTATATGCATGTATAAAAGTCCTTTGGTTGATCTATTATCTACCCCAGATCTTCCTCCCCTCCCCGCTGTAATTTGACAGTCTGCTTGTTGATATACTGTCTCTATATCTATCTTTTGGTTCATCAGTTTATAATGTTCTTTATTATCCACAAATGAGTGAGGTCATGTGGTGTTTTTCTTTCATTGACTGGCTTATTTCACTCAGCATGATGTTCTCCATTTCCATCCAGGTTGCTGCAAATGATGAGAATTCCTTCTTTTTTATGGCAGCATAGTATTCCATTGTGTAGATGTACCATAGTTTTTGGATCCAATCATCTGCTGACGGGCACCTAGGCTGTTTCCAGATTCTAGCTATTGTATTATAGATTGTGCTACTATGAACATAGGTGTGCATATATCCTTTCTGATTGGTGTTTCTAGTTTCTTGGGATATATTCCTAGGAGTGGGATTACTGGGTCAAATGGGAGTTCCATTTTCAGTTTTTTGAGGAAACTCCACACTGTTCTCCACAGTGGTTGCACCAGTCTGCATTCCCACCAGCAGTGCACGAGGGTTCCTTTTTCTCTACAACCTCGCCAACACTTGTTGTTTGTTGATTTGTTGATGGCCATTCTGACAGGTGTGAGATGGTACCACATTGTTGTTTTGATTTGCATCTCTCGGATAATTAGTGACTTTGAGCATGTTTTCATGTGCCTTTTGGCCTTCCTTCTGTCTTCTTTTGGAAATATTCTATTTAGGTCCATTGCCCATTTTTTAATTGGATCATTCATCTTCCTTTTATTTAGTTGTATAAGCTATTTGTAGATGTTGGAGATTAAACCTTTATCAGTGGTAACATTTGCAAATATGTTCTCCCACACTGTGGGCTTTCTTGTTGTTTTGTTGATGATTTCTTTTGCTGTAAAAAAGCTTTTTATTTTGATGTAGTCCCATTTGTTTATTTTCTCTTTAGCTTCCATTGCCCTAGGGGCAGTATCAGTGAAGAAGTTCTTTTGGCATATGTCTGAGATTTTGCTGCCCGTGGATGCTTCTAGTATTTTTATGGTTTCCCGTCTGATGTTTAAGTCCTGTATCCAATTTGAGTTTATTTTTGTGTATGGTGTAAGTTGGTGATCTAGTTTCATTCTTTTGCATGTATCTGTCCAATTTTCCCAACACCATTTATTGAAGAGACTGTCTTGACTCCATTGTATATTCGTGCCTCCTTTGTCAAATATTAATTGAGCATAGTGATTTGGGTTGATATCTGGGTTCTCGATTAAATTCCATTGATCTATATGTCTGTTTTTGTGCCAGTACCAGGCTGTTTTGAGAACAGTGGCTTTGTAATACAGTTTGAAGTCTGGTATTGAGATCCCTCCTACTTTACTCTTCTTTCTCAGAATTGTTGTGGCTATTCGGGGTCTTTTATTGTTCCAAATGAACTTTTGGAGAGTTCTTTCTAGGTCAGTGAAATATGCCGTTGGTATTTTAATGGGGAGTGCATTGAACCTATAGATTGCTTTAGGAAGTATGGACATTTTGATGATGTTGATTCTACCAATCCATGAACATAGTATGTTCTTCCATCTGTTTACATCTTCCTCTATCTCTTTTTTCAGTGTCGTGTAGTTTTCTGCATATAGGTCCTTTACTTCCTTAGTTAAATTTATTCCTAGGTATCTTAATTTTTTTGGTGCGATGGTAAGTGGAATTGCTTTTTTAGTCTCTGTTTCTATAAATTCGCTGTTGGTGTATAGAAATGCCATAGATTTCTTGGCGTTAATTTTGTATCCTGCTACATTGCCAAATTCATTTATTAAGCCAATTAGTTTTTTAATGGAGTCTTTTGGGTTTTTTATGTACAATATCATGTCGTCTGCAAATAAGAATAGCTTTACTTCTTCTTTTCCAATTTGGATGCCTTTTATTTCCTCCTCTTGTCTAATTGCAATGGCTAGTACTTCCAGTACTGTGTCAAAGAGGAGTGGCGAAAGTGGGCATCCCTGTCTTGTTCCTGTTCTTAGAGGGAATGGTTTTAGTTTTTGCCCATTGAGTATGATGTTGGCTGTGGGTTTATCATATATAGCTTTTATTATGTTGAGGTATGATCCTTGTACTCCCACCTTGTTGAGAGTTTTTATCAGGAAAGGGTGTTGGATTTTATCGAATGCTTTTTCTGTATCAATTGATATGACTATATGATTTTTATCTTTCAACTTGTTTATGTGATGTATCACGTTTATTGATTTGTGGATATTGTACCATCCTTGCATTCCTGGAATAAATCCTACTTGGTCATGGTGTATGATCTTTGTGATGCTCTGCTGGAGCCGATTTGCTAGAATTTTGTTGAGGATTTTGGCATCTCTGTTCATGAGGGATATTGGCCTGTAATTCTCTTTCATTTAGTTGTCTTTATCTGGTTTTGGTATTAGGGTGATGCTGGCTTCATAGAAGGAGTTTGGAAGTGTTCCTTCCTCTTGGATTTTTTGGAATAGTCTGAGGAGGATAGGTTTTAGTTCTTCCTTGAATGTTTGGTAAAACTCTCCTGTGAAGCCATCTGGCCCTGGGCTTTTGTTTGCTGGAAGATTTTTGATGACTGTTTCAATTTCTTTCCAAGTCACTGGTCTATTGAGATTTTTAGATTCTTCCTGATTGAGTTTTGGAAGGTTGTATTTTTCTAGGAATATGTCCATTTCCTCAAGGTTGTTCAGTTTGTTGGAATAGAGCTGTTCGTAGTATTTTGTAACAATCCTTTGTATTTCGGCGGGATCTGTTGTTATTTCACCTCTTTCGTTTCTGATTTTGTTTATTTGGGTCCTCTCTCTTTGTTTCTTGGTTAGCCTGGCTAGGGGTCCATCTATCTTGTTTATTCTTTCAAAGAACCAGCTCTTGGTTTTGTTGATCTTATGTATTGTTTCTTTGGTCTCTATGTCGTTTATCTGTGCTCTGATTTTTGTTATTTCCTTCCTTCTGATTACACTGGCCTTTTCTTGTTGCTCTTTTTGTAACTCTTTGAGTTGTAGAATTAGATAATTTGTTACCATTTTTTCTTGTTTTTTGCAATAGGCTTGTAAGGATATGAACTTCCCTCTCAAAACTGCTTTTGCTGTGTCCCATAGATTTTGGATAGTTGTGTTTTCATTGTCATTTGTTTCCAGGATATTTTTAATTTCTTCCTTGATTTCTCTGGTATGCCAGTCCTTGTTTAATAGCATGCTGTTTAGTCTCCATGTGTTTGATTTCTTTGGATTTTTTTCATTGTAGTTAATTTCCAGTTTTATGCCACTATGATCTGAGAAGATGCTTGATATGATTTCTATCTTCTTGAATTTGAAGAGACTTTGCCTATGTCCCAAAATGTGGTCTATCTTTGAGAATGTCCCATGTGCGCTTGAGAAGAATGTATATTCTGTGGCTTTGGGATGGAATGTTCTGAAGATGTCGATTAATTCCATCTGGTCTAGCGAGTCATTTAGGATTGATATTTCTTTGCTGATTTTTTGTTTAGATGACTTGTCAAAGGGTGACAGTGGGGTATTAAGATCTCCTACTATGATTGTAATGCTATTAATCTCTCCCTTAATGTCCTCCAGCAGTTTTTTCATATATTGGGGTCTCCCGTATTGGGTGCATATATATTTACCAGGGTTATTTCTTCTTGTTGGATTTCTCCCTTTAGTATTATGAAGTGGCCTTCATTATCTCTTGTTATATCCTTCACTCTGAGATCTAATTTGTCAGATATAAGTATTGCTACCCCACTTTTTTTTCATTTCCATTCACCTGGAAAACCTTTTTCCATCCCTTCACCCTCAGTCTGTGTGCATCTTTTTTTCTGAGGTGGGTTTCTTGTAGACAACAGATATATGGGTCTTGTTTTCTTATCCAATCCATTACCCTATGTCTTTTGATTGGAGCATTTAGTCCATTTACATTTAAAGTTATTATTGATAGATACTTATTTGACACCATTTTTATTCTATACCTCTATGTTCCTTCTTTGCTTTCTATTTCTTTAATTTTACAGTAGACCCTTTAGCATTTCTTGCATTGCTGGTTTGGTGGAGATAAATTCCCTTAGTCTGTTTTTGTCTGTGAAGCTCCTGATTTCCCCTTCAATTTTGATTGATAGCCTTGCTGGGTACAGTATTCTTGGATTCAGACCCTTCCTTTGCATGACTTTGTATATTTCATCCCATTCCCTTCTGGCCTGATAAGTTTCTGTGGAGAAATCAGTTGCTAGTCTGATGGGGGTTCCTTTATATGTAACTTTCTGTCTCTCTCTGGCTGCTTTTAAAATTCTTTTTTTTGTCGTTGGTGTTTGCCAGCTTAATTATAATGTGTCTAGGGGTCGGTTTTCTGGGGTTCATTTTGCTTGGGACTCTGCAAGCATCTTGGATTTGTGTGGGTTTTTTCTTCTCTATCTCAGGAAAGTTTTCTGTCATTATTTCTTGAAATACGTTTTCCATGTCTTCCTCAATTCCCTTTCCTTCTGGAACCCCTATTATTCTAATATTGTTTTGTTTTGTATTGTCCCAAAGTTCCCTTAGACTTTCCTCCTGTTTTTTAATTTTTTTTTTTTCCAGAAACTGTTCTAATTGGGTATTTTTTTCCATCTTGTCTTCTAGCTCACTGATGTGGTCCTCTGCTTCTTCTAATCTACTCTTGATGCTTTCTATTGAGTTCTTTACAGTAATGATGTCATTTTTCATTTCTTCTTGGTTCTTCTTCATTTCCTCTTGGTTCTTACTCATATTGTCAAATTTGTCTTTCATTCTTTTTAGCCATCTTATGATCATTACTCTGAATTCTTGCTCTGGTAGGTTGCTTGCCTCTATCTCGTTTACTTCCTTTTCTGGTAAGCCTGCTTTTCTTTCATATGCGGGTTGTTTTTTGGTCTCCCCATGATCTAGGATGTCTGGTTGTGTAGTTCTCTCTCTCCTGCTTTGATTTAAAGGCACAAAATACAACACAACCAGGTACAACACACAAGGGACTGAATGGGGATGTGTTTGCAATATTAATAACCACCAATAAGGGTGACTAGAACCCAACTAGCAAAAACATACAATCAAACAAAAAGCATAGGCAAATCAATCTTTAAAAAAAAAAAAAAAAGCATACAACTTCAGTATAGTTAACATTCAACATACAACTTCAAAGAGTTAGAGAGAAAGACTTTTTTTTGTTTTGTTTTGTTTTGTTTTTAGGACAACTGCGGGGGAGGTGTGAATGGGCTCGGAGCAAGTAGTTGGAAATTAGATATATACAAGTAGGGTGAAATTTTAGGAGAGGGTATACAGAAGGAATGGGGAAAATCTAGAGCAGGAAAGGGTTAAGATAAACGGGGTACCAAAGGAAAAGATCGGAAAGAGGGTGAAGGCATAAAGGTAAGGTTGAGATAGAATAAAGCATTGGAGAAGGAAAGATAGATAAAGACTGTAGAACAGTAATCCTGAAATAAAATATATATATAATCAAATGAAATAAAAATAATAAAAATAAACAAAAGAAAATAGGATGAAAAAGGTAACTTAGTAGTAGTAATAATGTTGATTATGTATACAATGTAATAATTATAAAGATAAAATCAAGTGAGGAAAAAGAAAAAAAATAGTTTCTTGAGTAAATGTTGCAAATAATGAAAACAAAAATAAAAAACAAAAATTTAAAAATTAAAAAAAAATAATAAAATTTAAAAAATTTAAATAAAATTTGCAGTAATGAAGGTCATTCGCTTCCTCTATTGTTATGATCCAGTCCTGATTTTTAGGCAGGTTTTGCTTTGTTTTTATTACACTAGAGTCAATTTGTGAATTAGCCTCTGGGGGCAGTGTTTCTAGGTTGACTTCCCAGACTCTAGAGCCTCTCCAGTTCCCCCTCCCCACCCCTCCTTTTTGAAGCAGGAACTACGGAGGGGGGGAGAGGGCAGGTCCGAGCAACTGCAATCTCCTGCAACTCTCCGATACCCCTCAGGGTATCGGATTTGGATCCTCAGGGCCGGATCCAAATGTGTTGCTCTTTAGATATCTCCCCTGTTAGGAGCCCCGTCCACTTTCACGGGTGACACCCGCCCAACAGCGGGGGCTTCTACTTGTAATCACCGCCATTGTCCTCCAGCTTCCGCGCGCTCTGTGCTCGCAGGTTTTGTTTTCGCCACGAGTGCTCTCCACCCTCTCCCTGCGAAATCTGACCTTTTTGCCGAGCAGTGGGGCACTCCTGTGAGGCCAGGTGTTCGCACCGCCTGGGATCCGAGTTCTGGGGGTTACAGTTGCTTGTTGGTTGCTGTGGCTGTTGATATTCAGGCCTCTGACACGATCCTATCTTCCTCTCAAGATGGTGAGGTTTCCCTACCCAAGCCAGTAGATAGCTCCGGGCAGGGACGCAGCCCGCGTGGGTGCTTCCCTGTGAGGGGTACCTCTGTCAGCGGCCCCCCAGCAGTTTCTTCTGGGTGTTCACTGTTTCCCAGCTTACTAATAAACACTCACAGCTCAAGACCATCAGTTGCTCTCTCTTTCTGCTTTGGGCGAGGGCTCAGAATCTGCCCATCTATTCTTCCGCCATCTTCCCAACCTAAATTTCATGATTTTAAAAAATCAGGGCTAATGGATAAGATGAATTTGCCTAATTCTCTGGGTCATATGCTTTGTGGGGATAACCTAGGGATGGATGAGTCCCCTCCGAGGAGGTACAAACCAGAGGATTCCCACCGTTAACCCTGGACAAAGTCACACCGCAGGAGAGAGCGACTTCAGCCAGCCAGGAAATTTTCAAGTCAACGGGAAATTCTCCAAGTTGAATTTTTAGTGTAAAAGAACAAATAAGAGAAAAAGGTGGTAAATACTATCCCCCTGTACCATGGACCTGGGGACCCCTGGGGAGCAGTGTGCCCCTTGGCCCTTTCCTGCCCCTTCCTAAGGTTAGAGCAGGGAGCACCCACAGGCAGCCACTCCTCCCAGGGATGTGAGCTCCCACTCACTCCGCCCTGCTGCTGTGCTAGGGGAGACTCCGCGGAACCCAGACCCCCACCTCCCTGCTGCGCGCTAGGCCTGCTGGGCTCTACTGGCACGGCCGGCTCCCTGGGTCCAGCGGTGCAGAAGGTGGAACTCTTCAGACTGTGGAAGCAGCAGCTACCGCAGGGCAATGCGGCCGTTCTCACCGCGCTGCACGGCCGCCTCCTCCCATTCCGGGGCGCTCCGGGAAGTCACTGCCCGCCAGGGACACGGCCCAGGATGCTCCTCTAGGGAGGCTGTGGACTCCTCTTGCCCCTGGGACGAACTGAAGTGAGGTGTGTCAGCCTGGGCCACCCGCTGCGTCTCTCCTGGCTCTTTCTCCCCATCTGTCACCATGGAAACCCCAAGCTGGTTGGAAGCTCCGTGCGGGAGACGGCAGGGTTTCCGTCATCCTGGATCCCTGGATGAGTGCATGGCCCCGAGCTCCCGCACTGCTGACTGCACCGTATGTGATAGGAAACAAACTTCGTTGTGTTAAGCTACTGAGATTCAGGGTTGGCCTGTTAGAGCAGCTGGTTTTACTCTCACCCCGAGCATCCCCTTCTCAGAAGACTAGCCTCCACACATATGCTAGCCATCTCAGCGAGGGACATGCTCCTGCATGAATTCTCTGACCGCAGGGCCTGTGCTGCGGCTCATGAAGGTGAGTAAGGATCTAGCCCCACCTCGCTGCTCAGAGAACCATCCGCCACCGGCAGCATGAGCAGCGCCGGGGGCTTGCAGAGCTGAGCATCGCTGGGCTGCAGAGCCGCTCAGTCAGCACCTGCCCTCTCACAGCCCTGGGCGATTCCGGAAGGTGCCAGCCTGAGCACCAGGCCACCAGCGGAGGCTTTTCCTGCCCTAAAGGGAGCCAACGAGCCTGGCTAGCTCTGGGAGCTTTCGAAGCTGATGTCTTATGCCTCCCTCCTTTATTAACGAGGTAGCTTGGCCTTTGGGCATTGGTGTGAGCCTGGAGAGGAGTGGTAAGAGCAGCGGAAGCAGGATGTCCGAGGCCCACAGCAGGCACTTTGCTAGACAAGTCACCCCACTGCTGTGACTTCATGCTGGAAACTGTCCGTTGAGTTTCTATACTTGAGCTCTGTGACATGAGCACTTGCCACAGATGACATGACACTTTCCCTGCTATCTGCTCAGAGTTGGCTTTTCAGAGTAAACATTGTAGAAGGTGGAGTCCCATGTCTTCCAGGGCCTGGAGAGTCCCCAGCACCCACACTTACGCCGGGGTGCCTGCCCCTGACGCCAGTGGCTGGGAGTGTGTGAGAAGTAACTGGCGACACGTTGGGCTTGGGAAGTATTTGCTTGGCCTTTTGTTTTTAAAATTTACCCCTGGTCTACAAAGTCCCCTTCATTTCAAAAGTACGTGGACCCACAAACCCAAGAGATGGACAACCGACCATGTGCCCCCTACCACCAGCAGCTGCCACAGTGACAGCACTATTGGTCCAGGGCCTTTCTGGGGAAAATTCTTCCATCATCATCCTTGCCCAGGGGCCTCTGGGATATACCTTCATCTTCCATGAGGACCATTTTTTCCCTAGTGAAAGCCTGAACATCAGTGATGGGTGTGAGCTTAATGATTATCATCTTTGGCAGCTCATCCATTTATTCATTTGCTTACTTATTCATGCAACAGAGCTTCATGAACTGGCTGCATGTGATTGTTAGAACTTACTAATAATGGCTGTCAAAAATGCAAGAAGCCTTGCTGGAGGACGGCATCAAAGGTTGAAGGGAAAATAAAAGGGAATGTGAATGAAGCACCTGCCTATCAGAGGGTAAGGGGGAAAGAAACAAAGAGAAACCTGGGGTCAAATAGCTCTTCATCTGTGAGACACAGGAGGCCCCCCTCACATGTGAGACACAGGAGACCCCCCTCCCCACTGGTGAGACACAGGTGGCCCATTTGCACCTCACAAATGACTGGCAGGGTCCGCACCACGCCCCGTTCCTTCCCTGTGCACCACCCCGAGGGCGCGTGGTGTCTAAGGCTGGAGGGCCTTCAAGTAGACACAAGTGTGTCTGGCCGTGTCACGTGGATCAGATGTGCCCCATAAGCAAGTTGTGTTTGTTCCCAAACTTCTTCTGAATGGATAATTAGCATATTCCTCTTTTATTATATAGGTTTATTAACTATGTTTCCTTTGCTGTTCTTTACTGCTTTGCAACTACCAAGCTGTACTTCTCAATCCCTTCATTTTTTTCACCCAGTCCCCCATCAGTCTGTTCTCTGAATCTATGTCTCTTTCCACTTTGTTTCTTTATTATGTTCTTTAGATTCCACAAGAAATCATATGGTATTGGTCTTTCTCTGTCTAACTTATTTCACTTAGCATAATGCCCTCTAGGCCCATCCAATGCTGTCACAAATGGTAAAATTTCATTTTTTAAAGGTTGAGTAATATTCCATTGTATATATATGTGCCACCACTTTCTATCCTCTCATCTATTGATGGACACTTCAGTTCTTCCATATCTTAGCTATTGTAAATAATGCTGCAATGAGCATAGGGGTGTATATATTATTTCTAAATAGTGTTGGGGGTTTCTTAGATATATTCAGAAGGGGAGTTTCTGGGTCATAAGGCGGTTCCATTCTTAATGTTTTTTGGGGGGCCACCATACTGTTTTCCACAGTGGCTGCACTGATCCACACTCCCACCAACAGTGCACCACTAATCCACACTCCCACCTACAGGGCACGAGGGTTCCCTTTTCTCCACATCCTTGCCAAAACTTATTGTTTGTTGATTTGTGGATAATGTGAGTTAATAACTTGTGGTTTTGGTTTGCATGTATCTGATGATCAGTGATGCTGAACATCTTATGTCTATCGGCCCTTTGTGTGTCCTCTTTCACTCTTGAAAAGAGGCTGCATTGGAAAGTTTCCTTAAAAGCAATTGGTTCAATCTCTTCCAATGAACCTACATCTAGTAATTTATTTTAAATAAATAATCAGATATGTGGTCAAAGATATATGCACAAAGACATTTATCACAGCATTATTACTGCAAAAGGCTTGAAGACACATAAATGTACTAAATTAGGAGAAATATATCTATAAAAATTACATAGCCATTAAAGATTGGGTACTTGAACAACAGTAAATGATATGTGGAGTTTCTCACTTTATCATTTTAAGAGAAAAAAAGTAGTTTACAAAATTATATATACAAAAATATGTAATTTTTTGTTTAAAAATTATCCTACCTATTCCTATTTACACATTTTTTTAAGTCACAAGGAAACACACCAGAATGTTGACTAGGAATTTAAGATTATTTTTCTTATTTTATGTTTTTCTTTATTTTTCTAATTTTCTGCAGTGACTACATACATACATACTACAAGAATATTTTATTCTTTAAGCAAATTTCACACACACACACACACACACACACACACACACGGGCATTTTAGGAATAGCTGAGTGATGTTTCTTATTCCTAACTACTGCCCTGTCATTCCAAGTGGGGGTGTCAGATAAAAGCTCATTTCTGAGCTGGTAAGAACACCGGTCACTCCGATCTGGGTGACCATATGATTTCACAAATATTTCCAAAGGCCTTTTCCTAGATTAATTTCACTTTCTATAAAGAAAAATACATATGCTTAAACGTATGCCTCCTATTTCATTGGCGTCATAGTCTTAAATTCCACCAGATTCTCCTGGTCAGACTCCTTATACCTCAGGCTTTTTCCTTGAGAATGACACCACTACTTCTTCGTCCTAATGCTGTTGAAAGATGAAACAGAGGGGCCGGAGACCGGGACCAGGACTTTATTGGTGGAGAAGACCCGGGCCGGGCCACCTTCCAGAGGGGAAAGAGCGAAAGTGCGGGGAGAGCATGCCTTTTGAGGGGAGGAAAGAGGAGTCGGGCTTAGGGCACTCAGCACATGCTGATTGGTGGTTTCATGTAAGACACATGATTAGGGACCTAGGGATTTAGGAAGCAGGGGCTTAGGGTATTTGGCAGGTGCTGATTGGTGGTTCAATGTACAGTCTTTATAAGGTGTCTGGTTAGATGCTCAGGAATGTCTGGGAGTTTCAGGTGGAGTTTATGTCATTCTCCGTCCACCACTTAGGGGAAGGGAGGACCCATCAGAGGTCAATTAGCAAACTGGAGTAAGAAGGCCTGGGCAACTTATTTAAACTCAGCCCAGCCCTGCCAGTGGCTCAGTGGGTTGGAACATAGTCCCATGCACCAAAAAGTTGCAGGTTTGAGTCCCGGTTGAGGTGAGGATGGACAACCCATGTTTCTGTCACATCGATGTTTCCCTTTCTCTCTCTCTCTTTCCCCCTTTCTCTAAAATCAAACATATCCTTGAGTGAGATTAGAAAAAAATTCATTCCAGCCCAGAATTAATAACCAAGTACAAACCTCTTTTCTCAAATGTCTCCCATCTTAGACAATTGGGTTATCAGCCAAGTTGTTCACAGAAAAATGTGTCTGGTTGTTGAACCAAACTTCGGTTTTAAAACAGACAACCCTTTCAGGCTGATGCCTTAGCACGACAAAAGGCCTCTCAGGCAACAAGTAAAAGAAAGAATGTGTTTGTTGCTGAGATTACTGCGATTTTAAAACATAAAGAGGCCATCAAGAGTGCTAATGTTACTAAGGAGGTGAAGGAAACAATGACCACAGGCCATCGAAGAGGCAGAAAAGGTGTTGTTGATTTGGATGAAGGGAAATCAGTGAGCCAGTGACAGCATTTCTGAGGCAGTGATGTGGACAGTGAAGATGCTGCATGCTGACCTGAAAGGTCCCTGGAAACCAATGAGGAAAGTGGTTCCTTTAAGGCCAGTAGGGGGTGGTTTTATGGATGTAATAAAAGAATTGTTTATTTATAGATTAAACAGTATATTAAACATATCCTAAATGATAAAAGCCTAATATGCTAAGTGTCCAACTGGTTCTACTGGGACAGGGTGAGACAGGCCAGACATACCCTGGAACCCTCCTGTGGTCCCTCTCCAGCCCCGATTGTGCAGTGGTGAGGTCCCGTGGCCTGGCCTGTGCCCTCTACATTCTGGGACCCCTCAGGGAGTGTCATAGACCAGGCCAAGGGACGCCACTGGTGCATGAATATGTGCCCTGGGGCTCTAGTACTGTATATAAGAAAGGTTAAAACAGGGGCTCTTTTGGGGCCTGACATGGATTAATTTAATTTACATTATTTCTAAAGGGAAAAACTGATTTGGTTTTTGGACAAATCACTTCTAGAATAGCCTTCCAGAATTAAGTTTCAGAACTGAGATTTCATTGTACTAGGGTGATTTATTTCTACTTAAATCGCAAAAAACCCTCAACAGGAGATTTACCGGAGAGCACAGATGGATTTAAAAATGTCTGCAAACCCAATAACTGCAAAACTTCATCTGCAAGTCTCATACTTAATTTTGTTTCCAATTAAGCAACTCAGAGAGCAGCTGAGCACTCGGTCCAATCAGCCTCAATTACTCATAGTCCCTTTGTCCAAATTGTCTTGGTTTTCCAAAACCAAACTCAGATATATTTGGGATCATCTACACAGTAGATGAGAAATTGGTAAATGGAATTCAGACCCATCTTTAATTCAGAGTTCCAAAGATCATAACTCCCACTTCTATGTAGAAAATACATTGTTTTCAGAAACAGAACTAAAAAGTTATTCTTTTTAAGGTTAAATATTCAAAGGTATAACAGACTTTTAACAAAAATTTCTATTACAAAAGGACCACACTTTGAAATCAAATAATCACTAGAAGCTAGTCAATTTAATTAAAGGGGGAAAAATAACGCCTGTCCAGAGAACTGGTTGGACACAACTGGCCTTTTTCTCTGAAGAGAGCGCAGGGTTTAGGTAACTGTATGTTTACTTGTTGGGGAAATGGGTCAGACTGCCAAATAAAGCTGCTGTGATTTTAAGCCGCATTAATGAAAGGACAGTGTCCTTTGCAAGGATGACAATGGTCCCTTGTTCTGTGCACTTGCTGGAGCACAGCCCATCTGGGCTCCTGCAGCACCTCTGAGAGGGACTTGGCAGGGGGAGGGACCTGGCAGGGGAGGGACCTGGCAGGGGAGGGACCTGGCAGGGGGAGGGACCTGGCAGGGGGTGGGGTTTCAGAGGGGTGGGACCTGGCAGGGGAGGGATCTGCAGAAGTGGGGACCAGGCAGGGGTGGGACCTGCAGGGAGAGACCTGCAGAGGGAGGGACCTGGCAGAGGGAGGACCTGGCAGGGGAGGGACCTGGCAGGGGAGAGACCTGCAGAAGTGGGGACCAGGCAGGGGTGGTACTGGGCCCAGGGTGGCTGGGGAGTGGTGAGCCATGAGTGGATGCGAGCACCGGGAAGGCTGGCAGGGAGTGGTGGCGTGTGAGAGGCAGATTCCAATAAGTGTGAGGCTCCAGAAGGTAGAATTTAAAAACCAAGGATGGCATTTAAAAAATTTTTTTAAAAATATATTTTATTGATTTTTTACAGAGAGAAAGAGAGAGGGATAAAGAGTTAGAAACATCGATGAGAGAGAAACATATGTCAGTGCCTCCTGCACACCCCCTACTGGGGATGTGCCTGAGGCCAAAGTACACGCCCTTGACTGGAATTGAACCTGGGACCCTTCAGTCCGCAGGCCGACACTCTGTCCACTGAGCCACACCAGTTAGGGGCCAAGGACGGCATTTTAAAGGAGGAGATTTTCAGTTCCAGTGACCAGGCCTTTTGGCTTCTGAGAGAAGTGTAGGGCAGAGCCCTCTATGGGATGGTGGGCCTTCAGTACTGCAGTTCTGAGGTGCTTACATTCCATAAGAGCTTTTTATTTTAATTTTTTTAATGAGAAAGGAAATCCAAGTGTTTATTGGCAGAATCTTAAGGTTGGCAGAGACCTCACAGGACATCTGAATCCCTCTCCTCTGCACAGATAGGAGCAGGGAGCCGTGCAGGCATGACCGATCGCTCACGGGCGAGTCCAGGAGCGTGGACACCAGCCACACAGCCCGCTGGCTTCCTTTTCCCTGGGCTGGACGCTGGGGCCGCCCCTGGAGCGCTGGTGTGGGAGGGGCTGGCTGGGAGGAGCAGTGAATCCTGTCGAAGTCCCTGCTGTCTGCAAAGCGTGAGGCTCAGACATGAAAAGCAGGTGAGTGGGACATGAAAGGAGAGAAACTGCGCACAAGTGGAGAAGCCCCTGCAAGGCAGTTTGTAAGAGTCAGCTGTTGTTTGATGCCAAGCCTCTAGGAAGGCTGGGAGAGGCTGGGCAGGAGGGTGTGATGCGGGGAGTCGGCGGTGAGGGGTCCAGGGGAGGGTGGAGGAGGCAGCGCACCAGCCGCTCTGCAGGTGCCTTTGCTCCTGTGTGGCCTGGGTGGGCAGTGAGGCGGGCTCATTAGCAGCAGTGAATTAAAAGTTGGCAGCTGTGTGGGCGGGCCCACCACGGGCTTCCCATCAGCCCCTCCCCAGGGGCTGGTCCAGGAGACCCTGGACGTTCTCACCAGGCGGCCTGTCAGCGTGCGGACACTGGGCTGTCAGCGTGCGGACACTGGGTGCATCTGCCCACGGGCCGAGCCCTAGGAGCGGGCGGCCTCCGCCCATCGCGGGGACAGGTGTGGCTCGAGGCCCTGCAGAGGGTTCATCCTGCAGACCCCTGGGCTCCAGAACCCGAGTCTCCACTGCGGCTGCTCCCAGCACGGACGTGGCCATGAAGACAGGAGCACGGCCACGGGCTGCCCGAAGGCGGTGGGGACGGCACTGCTGGAAGGGGTGCTCCTCGCTGTCCCGGCCACGCTGGGCACAGACAGACCTGCAGCCAAGGCCAACGGGAGGGGGCAGCCAGGAGCTCCGAGCCCTCTTTGCCTGAGGTTTTCTCCTCTGGGCGTTCAGAGCGAGGGCGGAGGGGTGCGTCGGCGACCACAGAGCTCTGCCGGTCCCACTTGCTTTCTCTATCAGAGGGACAGTGGCCTGCAGCCTGCCAGGCACAGCACCACTGCAGGCCGGGCCTCTGCAAGGAGCCGGGAGCTGAGCTGGGAGCCGAGCTGGGAGCCACTGGGAGACTCTAGAAGGCAAACGATCAGCAAGCTGGTGGTTTTAGTTGAGAACATCTGGTTACCCCGCCACTGGGGTCCGCAGGCCTGAAGGGGTGCCGCGGAGCCCTGCAATGCCCGCTTCTTCCCGCGGGCTTGTCTGCTCAGGCCCGTGTTTGTGTGAATCCCCAGCGACGGCGCCGACTCACCGCGCCAGCCCACAGCAGTGTCCACGGCCTCCGGGGAGGAGAGAGCGCCATTGTCCTCGGCCCTGCTGCGAGGCTGACAGGAGAGTGATGACTCCGGAGGCTGACACGCCGCAGCCCTGACAACAGGGCCGTTTCCAGTGTGGCTGATCAGGAGGCTCTGCTGGGAGGTCCCTCTGTCGCCGATGCAGCTGTTCTGAGCCTGGGAGAGACGAGGGGGGGAGGGATGAGAGGGGAGGGATGAGAGAGGAGGGATGAGGGGGGAGGGGATGAGAGAGGAGGGATGAGGGGGGAGGGATGAGAGAGGAGGGATGAGGGGGGAGGGATGAGGGGGGAGGGATGAGGAGGGGAGAGATGAGGGGGGAGGGATGAGGGAGGAGGGATAAGGGAGGAGGGATGAGGGGGGAAGGGGCAGGGGGGAGGGATGAGGGGAGAGGAATGAGGGAGGAGGGATGAGGGGGGAGGGGGGAGGAGGAAGGGATGAGGGGGGAGGATGGGGAGGGAGGGGGGAGTCTCCCCAGGGACCCCAGACAGACCACTGCTCCCGCCCTGGCCGTCCTTCGCTGCCCAGCGAGCGGCATCTCCAGCTGGGTGGGCGCTGCTCGTGCCAGATGGGTAGTTCCCGTCTCAGCCCATATGTGGCTCACAGAACCCACAGCCTCGTCCTCCAGGGCTGGCTGCGCTGTGCGCCCGTGAAACAGCCCAACCAAAGGGTACCGCCAGCTGTGGGACAGGTGCGGTGCTGGAGGGCCCTTCATGCGTATTTACTCAGTGAAAGGCGTCCATCTGAAAGGCCACGCTGGGTGTGTCCAACTACATGACGTTCTCGAAAAGGCTGAACGATGGCCCTGGCTGGAGTGGTCGGTGGTTAGAGCATCGGCCAGGACACCAAAGGGTCACAGGTTCGATCCCCCGTCAAGGGCATGTACCTGGGCTGCAGGTTCAAACCCCAGCTGTTCAGGGCTTGTGCAGGAGGCAACCAATCGGTGTGTCTCTCTCACATCCATGTTTCTCCCTCTCTCCTCCCCTTCCTTCTTCCTTTCCATTTCCCCTAAAAAATTAATGGGAAATAATATCCTTGGATGAGGATTAACAAAACAAAACAAAAAGGAGGCTGAACCTTGGGGACAGTACAAAGATTAGAGGTTGCTAGAGATGGGGCAATAGGCCACACAGGGAGAACTCCTGGGGCAGTGGAACGGCTCTGTATGATGCTATAATGCTGGCAATGTCACTGCACGTCTGTAAAGCCCACCGAATACATCCAGAATGGACCGAATGTAAATGGGGACTTGGGTAACTGATGCTGTTATCCACCCTTCCAGTCAGGCAGGCGGTCCTTCTGCCCAGAGCCGGACACACCCACAGCACAGAGTGAGCGGGGTGAGCAGGGAGCGGGGAGCGGGGAGCGGGAGCGGGGTGACTGTCCTCCGATGCGGGAATGGAGAAGGGCGGTCCTGCTCCAGGCTCCCCTCCAGGAGGCGCCTCTGTCTCCGCCCGTGGTGTTGCGTGCTTGCAGGCGGGTGGCCACCTGCTGTAGCGCTTGGCCTTCTGCACACGGAGCCGCATCACCACCGTGGCTTTTCCACCCGGCACCTTGGGGGTGAGGGATCCCCTCAGGTCCTGGAAGTAAGCACGGCTCCTGGCATGCTTGAGCACTGAGACACCTTAGGGCATTTTGGATGGCCGCCCGTGACACCGCGTCTGTCTAGGCGCCGCTGTACCAATGTGCTCCTTTCGGGGCTGTGCACGGAATCTGAACCTCCACTCAGCTTGCTGGGAACCTAAAGCCCCTGTAGAAAGTAAATTCTATTTTTCTTAAAAAATATATATAATAGCTAACACTTTGAGGACTTTCCTAGGTCCTCCTATAAACCACTCCGCATATGTTACCTCATTTTACCCTGACAATGACGGGAGGGGGACCCATTATTAGTCCTGGTCTACAAACATGGAAATGGAGGCACAGAGAGACTCGGCAACTTCTTTAAGTTCAAACAGAAAGTATGAGCTCCACCAGCTGGAAAAAGTGAACTATTTTCCAAAAAAAGACCTCTGAGCCAGGGTTGGGATGGCAGAAGATTCTGGAAGCATTGCTGCTCTGTGTGTGACATGTAGCTGAGGGTGCCATCTCCGTGGGAGGCAGCTGAGGTTTATCATGGAAACTCAGAGTGCCTGCCACTTGGTAAACAAACAGTGTGTCCCGGTGGAGCATGGGTGAGCTCAGCAGGCTCCTCTCCAAGAGCTGGCACTGCCCCCCTTCCCCCTCCCCACCCCCACCCCCCACCCCCCGGCAGACGACGGGTCAGCTGGGGCCGGAGCTGGAACGTCTACTCCCGCCAGACCTGCCCTGCATTTTCCGCGTCTGTCTGCTTCTCCCTGTGGTTTGGGTAAACAGCTGGGGTGGCTCAGCACACGCCTGGGCATTTTTGACAGGTGTGTTATCTGGTGTGCTTTGGTGTTGGGATTTTCTCTCCAGTTGTTCTGAGAAGTTCTTTTCCACCTTTATTTTGTTAGTAGTTAAAACATTATAAATAAAATGTTCCATCCTATTCACTCCCTTGATTTTAGTCAAACGTGGGCATGAAGCCAGGCACCATGCCCAAGGAGGGCAGACCCAGGAGCGTGGGGGGTGGGTGGGGTCTGATGCCTCCACATGGCCCGCACACCCCCAGAAAGGAGGGCCCTCGGAGACCGGTCTGGTCTGAGCCTCACTTCTCAGGGGAGACAGGCCCCAGAGGGCTTTCTGACTTGCTGGAGGCCCCAAGGTGGGGACAGAGACAGCATAGAACCCAGTGATGTAATGTGTCTCAGTCTTTTCCCTCAAATTATCCTCGGAATCTGTCCCACCTCTTACCAGGATAATTTAACCCTAACCTGTAACTCACCTGGGCAGCGTACCTGGGGCAGCTCAAGCCTGCCCCCTCCTCCCCGCACTCCTCTCAGCGCCTGCTCCCAGCTGTCTGGCTGCAGGTGGACAGTTCAGGTGTCTTGCCAACTGCTAGGTCAGCTCCCTGAGGTGAGTCAGTGCTCACCGCAGACAGGCAAAACGAAGCAGTGCCAAGGAGGGCATGTGCTCTGTCTCCTTTTCACCGCACACCAGGGAGAGGGGGTTACTCTATGGGGGGAAAGGGCTCCTGTGCAGCGTGAGCGCAAAACTGCCTCAGCCGGCAACCAAGCTCCGCAGCTGCCCCTCGTCAGGTGCCCTCCCCTTCCTTCACGGGAGCATTTGGTGTGCGTGCGGTTGTGTGTGTGTGTGTGTGTGTGTGTGTACGTGTGTGTGGTGGAAAATCTCTTCTTCCTGTGTCAAACAAGGCCCAGGAAGGAGCTGGCCAGCCACAGAAGGACTAGGGAGAGGCCTATTTGAACTGAAGTATCAGCTAAGAGGCAGAGATGGGGTTGCCTAGTGGGGCAGGCTGGTGGGGGACCCCACTTCCTTCAACGTGAAGGAATTCTTTGCTCCCCGTGGAAGTGGCTGGAAGAGGCTGCTCACCCACTAAGGGCATGATTTGGGTTGGTTCTCCCCTCTCCCAGCCCCTTCTCAACATCTCATGGGTCGGCATCCCCACCACTCACTTTGAGTCTCTCGTGGTAAAAATACAATTTCTTAAAAGACCCCTCCTACCCACGTACGTCCCTGTACCTTTGTCACCAAAGGTTTGCTGACACTGCACCCTCGTGTCCTGTCTCCTGCCACACCAAAACCCCTTCACCCCTTTTGTCCCTCCAGGTTTCCGCTCTCGGGGTTGCTCACCCTCCGATGACATTGTGGGAAGCCTCATGGCCCATTAAATAAGGACCACAGGTCACGGCTCATTTACTCTGACTTACCTTTAAATACTGTCCTGTATAATAAAGAGGGAATATGCAAACTAACTGTCACTCTGCCACAAAGATGGCAGCACACACAGCGGAGGCATGGATTCCCATAACACAAGATGGCTGCGCCCTCAGAGAAGGATAAGTTCCCACAATGAGCCTTAACAAGCACTCATCAGAGACCTGAGGCTGCGCACCCCCTGCTCACCCCTGTGGGGCTTGACAGGGGACCTCAGGCCATGCTCCCTACCCTGGCACCAGGCCGGGGGACCTCAGGCTGTGCCCTCTACTTGGCAGGGCTTGACGGAGATCTCATGCCATGCCCCCGCCTGGCAAGGCTTAATGGGGGACCTCATATTGCAGCCTCCACCTTGGAACAGGGAGCAGGGAACCTCAGGCTGTGCCCCCCACCCAGCAGGACTTGACAGGGGACCTGAGACCCCATCCTCCACCTGGTGGGGCTTGACAGGGGACACAGGGCTTGGTGGGGACCTCAAGGTATTCCCCCTGCCATGGCCTGGACTGAGGGTCCTCAGGCCAGGCTCTTGCCCCGGTACTGGGCCAGGGAACCTGAGGCTGCACCCCCTGCCTGGTGGGGCTTTTCAAGGGTGGGACTGGCCAGGTCTGGATCTAGCCCAATGGAGAAGCTGACCGTGTCTGGGTCTCATGCGATTTTGAGGCGCACATGGGTGGGCAGGGACTTGATTCTGGGTCCCATGGTGCACCCCAGACTCTGACAGGAGGAAGATTTTCATATACATTTTAGTAGTTTTTTTTTCATCTCTGACACTTCTATTATAGAATAAGGGCAAATAGCAAAATTAAAATATTTCCTCTAATTAATCCCCTTTTAATGTGCACAAATTTCGTGCACCAGGCTACTAGTTTTAATTAAAAAGGATGGGGTTGTGAGTGGAGAGAGATTCTAAATTCCATCCCAAGAGTGAGTAGAGGATTACTACTCTGTGTGTGACTGGGCACTGAGGAAGCACTTAGTTTTATATGGAGTGTGTATCCTGTGTGTTATATAATTTATGGGGTGTATATATGTGTATAGTGTGTGTATAGTGTGTATTCTGTCTATTATACAGTTTATACAGTATGTGCATGTGTGTACAGTGTATGCCATATAGCTTGTAAAGAATGTGTATGTGTATGAATCATGCATATACACATGTTATATGGCTTATACAGTGTGTGTATATGTCATATAGTTTAGTGTGTGTGTGTGTGTGTGTGTGTGTGTGTGTGTGGTGGGCTGGGAGTGGGTAATACTCTGAGGGGTATAACTGGGTCACAGACTCCTGGGAAGTGGATTTCTGTAACTGAGAGAAGACTCTCTGCTGAAACCTGAGACTTTGTCTCCCAGAAAGTTGCAAAGTCCTTGGGCCTGGAAAGATATGGTGTCAAATATGATAGAATACTCTCTGGGGTAACTAGTTGCATGGAAGCAGATGGCATTTCTGTGGATAAATGAGCCGAGCCTGACAAGAGGACGGCCATGAGGTAGTCTGCAGAAGAGGAAGGTGAATTGGCTCAATTACAGATAAAAGGCCAAGATGTCTGAGTGTGCAGCCCCTGCCAAGGCAGTGGTCAAAGGTCTGACTTCTGTTTCCTTTAAGGCAGGTGGTAGGTGGTACTCTCATCACCCAAAAATATAATGTGGTCAAACACAGACTTCTCAGTTCAACTGAGAGAACATCCTTGCAATGATGGAAGGTCAGTGAAGGCTGAGGGCATTCATTCATGACTGTTTACTTTCTTCTATAATATCTACTAGATGTCCAGTGGACAAAATTCATGCACGGAGTGGGAGGGTTCCCTCAGCCTGGCCTGCAGCGCCAGGTCCCACCCCCCAATCGGCTTCTGGCCATAGGCCCACCCTCCCTCCATCCGTGCACCCTGGCTGCTATGGGCACCACCATCTTTGTGATGGAATGATGTTAATTTGCATATTACCCTTTTATTAGATAGGATGTGTAGAGATTTCTTTGATTTCCAATAGAAAGTCTGCAGAAGCCAGCTCTTATGACTAATGTCAGCAACTCTGCTCCTGAAACTTGTCTATTGGCTAAGGAGTGACAGCACCCGCCTTGAGGAAGGCTCGGAAAAACCCAGCTTTCTTCACACAAATCTGACTGGCTTAGGAGACAGTCATGTGACATTATCACCAAGGCTGCAAACAGAATATTTAAGGAAGGTCTCTGGGGAGCCTAGCCTTTCTAAGGCTCTAGAGATTTTGACATCGAATTTCCATTGCCCTTGAGCACGGACCTATGTGGGGGAAATGCTGTATTCTAGTCGGACTGCTTTCTTCTCTGACTTGAAAACCTGAGCCTCTGTCCCAAAGATGTATTGTATTTTAACTAAATATTTGATAAATAATGTTTTTTATAGCATGCATTAGTTATTGTTTGAAATTTAACATATTTTAAAAAATCAATTAAATGTGTGTGTGTGGGGGGGGTTGTATAAGCATCTGAGTAAGTATTTAGAAATATCTATAACTCATAAAACATAACTAACATGGCCCTGGCTGCTGTGGCTCAGTTGGCTGGGCGTCATCCCAGACACCAAAAGGTTGCCGGTTTGATTCCCAGTCAGGGCACGTGCCTGAGTTTCAGACTCGATCCTTGGTAGAAAGCATGCAGGAGACAGCGGTCCAAGATGTTTCAGTGTTTCTCTCTCTCCCTTACTCTCTCTCTAAATATCAATAAAAACATCTTAAAAAATAACCAATATAATTGCCTTCATAAATTTCCTGCCACATTTTCCTTGAAGGGTACTTAAAAAGATATGCAACAGTTTAATTCAATAAGAGGTTAAATGTAGAATACATTTTAATCCAAAAAATCTCTGGGATTCAAAATAATGTATTTTCTAAATTTATTTTTATTGTTGAAAGTATTATAGATATTCCCTTTCTCCCCATTTTTAAATAAAAGCAACTTCTCAAATCCAATTTACATGAATTTCATGTGAGTATGAGATCATAATTATACAGACAGTCTAGTCCTTTTCCTTCTCACTAAAAGAATATTTGCCTTAACATTGTAATTAAAACTTCTAGGAAGCAAATATATAATTATAGAAGATTATTGCCACAGAAAGAATGACTAACACTTTTAAGAACAAAAATATTGAATGACTCAAAGGATTTTATGTAAATTGTATTTGCAATGGACTGAATATTTGTGTTCCCCTAACATTCATATGTTGAAATCCTAAGGCCCAATGTCCTGGTGTTTGGAATTGCGGCCTTTGAGAGGTGATCAGGTCCTGGGGCGGGGGGGGGGGAGCCCTGGGGAGTGAGATTAGTGCCCTCGTAGATGGGGCGAACGGCAGGGAGCTGTCTCTTCTGTCCAGCTGCGAGGCCCCACGAGAAGTAGCTGGCCGCAGACACTGAGACTGCCGGCACTTTGACCTTGGACTTCCAGCTTCCAGAAGCGTGAGAAATAAATTTCTGTTGCTTATAAGCCATCTGGTTTATCGAGTTTTGTTTAAACCTTATTGCTAAAACAGTATTTTAATTTCACATTTCTTCATTCCATCATGCAAACAGATGTGCACGGTAAGGATCAGTGTATTTGTTGGGGTGAGGCCGCCTGGGAGTCAGAAGACCTGGTTTCCAGGCCCTTTCCCGTACTTGGGGCAAGAATTTTACTCCTCGGGACTCTTGGTTTTTGAATCTGTAAAACGGTCCCCGAGGGTCTTCCCAGTGGTGAAATTCACTTTAAAAGAAACTAAGTCTGAAATTGGGCAGTAAATAAGGTGAACCTATTTGAGATCCATCTCTTACTGGAAATAAGTTCTAAGACATTCATTTCCATCTATGTGAGAGGTTAACTGTCCTCGCCTATGCTGAAAGGTGGAAGGCCAGGAGTCAATTCGAGGAGGCATACGTTCCACAGAGAAAGCTAAGGGGTCAGCCATGCACCACAGATGCCAGGAGCAGGGCACACAGCCTGCGTTTAGGGATAGAATATGTTTTCATTGTGGAATCCACCACAGCCTCCTAGTTAGAAGGGACGTAGTTTCCCCCCTAATGTTTCAATAGTCTGTTTTCTCATTAACCTCTATCTCCTACAAACTTTTCTCTTTATAAAATGTAAGTTTAAAAGAATTATATACCATGCTCAAGTGAGATTTATTCCTGGGATGTAAATCTAGTCTAACATATGAAAATCAGTCCATGTAAACACCCTCGTAACAGAGTGAAGGGGAAAACCCACATGATCATTTCAATTGGTGCAGAAGAGGCAACTTAAAATTTAACATACTTTCATGATAAAACAAACACACTTCACACTTGTAACCTATATGTTCATGTAGACTAATGTCACCCCAATAAAAATAAAAAATAAAACATACACACACTCAATAAACTGGGAATAGAAGGAAATAACTTCAATATGTTTAAGGCCATGTATGAAAAGCCCATACATATATAGCCACACCAAAGACGGTGTGCACACACCACTGAAATGAGCGTCCCAGCACCTGCCCTGCCACCAGGGCCGACCAGGCCGCCTGCCCAGAAATGCCCTCCATCTCAGAGAATCTAGATCAGTATCTCGGGAGGGACTGTGTCTGATTTGAAACCTACTTATCAGAAATTCAGTTCCTTTGTAAGAGCTCTCCTCCTCCTAACCACTTCCACCTGCAGACTTCCTGGCTGCCAAAGAAGCTGATGAGAAAGGGGTGTGTGTGTGTGTGTGTGTGTGTGTGTGTGTGTGTTGAATAATTGGGGACCTTTGGAACTCAAAGTGAGGGGAATAGAGGGAGCTTGTGGGCATCGTAGAGTTAGAAGCGGTTAAAGGAGAGGTCTGTGTAGGGCACTGAGTGTTAGAGGGAGGGTGGGCTGGCAAGTGCGACTCAGTGCCTGTGGTGTGTGTGCCCTGCAAAGGCCACACACAGGGAAGAGGGAGCAGTCCTGTGACTGGGATTGGTCTGCAAGGCCAGACATGAGACGGAAATCCAAAGGCCGAGCAGAAAGAGCAGGAATGCTGTCTCAATGCCGTCATCTGATCTTTCAAGTCCGGGTTCCAAGGAAACAGCCCGTTCTAAAGATTTGGGATTGCCCAACCTCTAGAAAATCGAGAAGGAAGCATGGGTGACTGAGTTTCTGGAGAAGAGGAAGGAAGGGAGCATAGCTGACAGTTATGCAGGGTCACATAGCTAGGTAAGTTTGGTTTGTAGCCATTCATACATAGATGATTTCATTCAACCAGGTATCTTTCTCCATTCCCCAAGGTGCTCAGCTCCCTAACAGCCTGGTCCTCCCCACGGGTAAAATGCAAAACAATTTTAAAAGACACATTTTCATTTTAACATTTAACAACATTGAAAAATACGATTTACCTAATTCCACTGGTACTGGTTCCATAGATATCATACATGTGCAGAAATTACAGCAGTACAGGAAACATTGACTGGAAGCAGCAGGCTAAGGGAACTTGGAGGCATGAAGGAGTTTGCAGTCTATGGTAGGCTTGGGTTGGGGGCAGCGGGGTTGAGAGCATCGTGGAGGTTCTGAAAGAGAGGAAGGCAGGCCCCTGGCAGGAGAGAATGTGTCCTAAACACAGCCCATGCCTGCATTCCTCCCTACAGCGGGCTGTGCTTTCCAATAGCCAAAGTGCTAGCTGAGTCATTCAGTAATTCAGGGAGATTGTATCTTTAACAGATTTTTTAAACTGACTATATCTCCTTCCTATAAATCCTAATCTCTGATGACAGAAAGTGGCTGCCAATCCATTAAGTATTATGCCTGTACTTGAACTTTATTTATGTTGACACACACAGTATTTACATTTTTGTATTAGCTTCTTTTCTTCAACATAATTATTTTGAGATTCATTCTCACTATTGCATGAATTAGTAAATCATTCTTCAATATTGCTAAGTATGAATAGGCCACAACTTGTTTATCCATTCATCTGTTGATGAATATTTGAATTGTTACCAGTTTTTAGCTATCTTGAATAAATTGCTGTAAACATTCTTGTACAAGCCTTTTGGTGGAAACATGTTTTCATTTTTTTAAAAATGTTTTTATTGATTTCAGAGAGAGGAATAGAAACATCAGTGATGAGAATCACTGATTGTCTGCCTCCTGCACGCTCCTTCCTGGGGACCAAGCCTGAAACCCAGGCATGTGCCCTGACCAGAAATCCAACCATGATCTCCTAGCTTATGGGTCAAGGCTCAAGCACTGAACCACACTGGCCAGGCTGTTTCATTTTTTTAAGACAAATACCCAGGAGTAGAGTTACTGGGTTATATAGGTGTATGTTTTACTTTACCAGAAACCTCTCATTTCACCATTTCACACTGGCAGCGGCAAAGCATGAGAACTGCAGTTGCTCCAGCTTCTCACCACTAGTGAGGCCAGGCTTCCAGGGTCAGCCACGCATGGGTGTGAGAGGATGGGTCCAGGTTACACTTCCTTGGTGCTGAGCATCTTTTCAGGAGCTAATTGCCCATGCAGAGGTCTTCCCTCCTGAGGCATCTCCTCAGCGCTTTGGCTTGCTTTTTTGAGGGTTTTTTTGTTTGTTTGTTTGTTTGTTTGTTTGTTTGTTTGACAGGCTTAAGGCTGTCAGTCCCGATGATGCAGGTGGGGCGACGCTGGTTGAGCATCAGGATGAGCTGCTGCTCCTGCTTCAGCTCCTCCATCTGGGTTTTCAGCTTCACATTCATGCGCTCCAGCCACTCAGATTCCCGCTGCAGGAACTCCTTCCTCTCCTTCTTGTTCCGGCATCGGGGTGCTGCCACTTTGTTCTTTTCCCAGCACCTTTTCCTCCGCTCCTCTCCCTCGTCCAGCTCACTTCTCACAGGCTGAGGCCTCTTGCCCCGTTTCACCTCCAGGAAGTGCTAAGGGGCGACCGTAGCCTCAGTGTTGTGGATGTCAGCGTATTTCAGCTCCTCTGCAGTCCGGGCGGAGCTGGGGAGTCCGGTCAGGGGCTGAGCCCTGGCAGAGAGCCTGCAGTCATAGAAGGGTCCGGGATCTGCCCAGGCATCATAGCAGGAGGAGTGGCAGTCCAGCCCTGCGGGAGCCGCCGGGAGAGGCTGTGACCTCGGGGCCTGGGCCAGGCTGCAGGCGCCATGCCCGCTCAGGAGCTGCTGTGGCGCCAGCCCCACCCTGCCGTGTCCACTGCTGCCAGCTAGTACTGTTCCTCCCACAGGCTGTGGCTGGGTCTCCCTCTTTGAGTATGAGGAGATCCATCACAGGGCTCTGCCTGCCTACCTGATCGCCCCCAACCATCTGCCTACCTGATCACCCTCAACCATTTGCCTCCCTGACTGCTTTCTGGGGGCCAGGGCCAGCCCAGTGATTGGCCATGGTGGTTTTGGTCTCTGGTCATTCTGGTTGAATGGTTGCTGGGCTTTTATTATATAAAATTTGCAGTAGAGGTCTTACGTGTGTTTTGTTAAATATAAAGTATTTTATAATTTTTGGGGGGATGGAATTTAATGTAGAAATAAAATGGAATCTTTATAATAAATTAAATTTATGAATTTTCAAATTTACAAATAAAATCTATAAATAAATAAATTTTATAAGATTTATTTTAAAAATAAAATTGATTTTTGCATATTAACCTTATATGTTGTGGCATTGTTAAACTATTTATTAGTTCTAGCAGCTGTTTTGCAGACTTCATAGGCTTTCTTTTACATAAACAATCACTTGCCCTAGCCGGTTTGGCTCAGTGGATAGAGCATCGGTCTGTGGACAGAAAGGTCCCTGGTTTGATTCTGGTCAAGGGCACGTATCTCAGTTGCAGTAGGCAACCAATGCAGGAGGCAACTAATCAATGTGTTTCTCTCACATCAATATTTCTCTCTGTATTTCCCTCTCTTCCACTCTCTCTAAAAAACACCTGTGATTAGTCAGATTAATACTTCCTTTTCAATTTCTCTCTCATTTATCTTTCTTACCTTCTCGCACTGGCAAGGATCTATAGCCCAATGCTGGCTTGTTCCCTAGCACTTAATATTTCAGCATTAAATATGGTAGTTCTATAGGATTTTTATAGATGTCCTTTAGGCATTTAAGGAAGCTCCCTTCTACTCCTAGTTTTCTGAGTTTTATCATGAATGATGTTAGATTGTACACAGTGCTTTTTCTGCATCTATTTGGAATGACCATGTTCTTGTTCTTTAGTCTGGCAATATAAATTACACTGATTAATAGCCTGATGCTAAACCACTTAGTCATGATAAATTTTCTTTTATATAAGACCAAATTTGATTCCACCCCATGCTCAAGACCTTCCCTGGCGTCGCACGGTTGTTTCTGTTGCCCACGAGGAAGGGTGCACAGAGCTATAGTTGTTGTTGTAAGCTGTGGGCCTACAGGAGCCCTCCGGGTAACGCCATTATTTTGCACATGTCTGCAAAATGGAGTGTCGGCAACATGCTGGGCAGTAAGGCCTGAGGAGCCACGTTCACTGGAGGAAGTTTTCATGGAAGTGGCCTGGAGAAGGAGCACGGCCTCGGGAGAGGGGAGAGGGAGCACGGCCTCAGGAGACGGGGAGAAGGAGCATGGGGAGAGGGAGCACGAGGAGAAGGAGCACGACCTTGGGAGCACGGGGAGGAGCTCAGCCTCAGGAGCCGGGGAGAAGGAGCAGGGGAGAGGGAGCACGGCCTCAGGAGAGGGGAGAGGGAGCACGGGGAGAAGAAGCACGACCTTGGGAGCACGAGGAGGAGCACAGGCTCAGGAGTCGGGGAGAAGGAGCACGGGGAGAGGGAGCACAGCCTCGGGAGATGGGGAGAGGGAGCACAGCCTCGGGAGACGGGTGTGTTGCCGGCTCTGGGTCAGTTCTGATCCTCTTGTCCACCGATGCTGCGGAGAAGCCCTGGGCAAGACTGCACGCAGCTTGTTAACTTCAAAGACCCTGCAGAGTGGACCAGAGACTCTTACCGAGCAGCAGCTGCACACCTCCTGCAGGGTAAGGCCTGCACATCTGAATACAGAAGGTTTAGCCACAGTCTTTGTCTCATGAACTTGGAGTGTACCCAGAAAACCGAGCAATCCATGTATGAAAGCAAGGATGTGAAGCATTACATAATTCAACGTGCACACTATGGCCTGACGTGCCGTGGGAATTCAAAATGGAAAAGCCCCCCATGGGCCAGAGGGGCAACTTCACAAAGACGGAGGGACCTGGAGTCAGGGAAGGGAGCATTGAGACGGCATGGCCATGGTCTACGTACAAGTCGCCCACTGACCAGTCCAGGGAACAGGAGGTAAAGATGTGACTTCAACTGGAGCACAATGAGTTTGCCCTCGGGGGCAAAATTGTACTCCCCCCCATTAGGGCAACTGAGTTAAATATAAAAGAAACCCACAAATAGCAGCTTAAACCAATGAGAGGCTTATAATTTCACAAAGCAAAGAATCCAAATGCCAGCAGTCTAGGACTGCTGTTCAAGGCTGTCTCCTGTCCCAGGCTGTCCTCATGGTCACAGATCGCTGCTCCAGCTCCAGCTCACATAACAGAGCAAGTGGAACAGGGGGAATGCAAAGACAAAGGCCAGCCAGCACCCGCCCATTTTTAGAGCAGAACCACAGCTTTCCCTGGAGCCCACACTGTGCCAGCACTCCCTGCCTTTCCTGGTTCCTGGTGACCCAGGAGGCTGCCTGCTCGGCCTGCTGTCCGCCCCGATGCGGCTCCCCACGGCCTCTCACAGGTTGCCGCTCTTCAGGGACGGTGGCCACGGGCTTTGCAGGGAGTGAGTGGCCGTGCTCTGGTCTTGTGGAGTTTGCCGCTAGGGGTTTATGGTGTCCATGTGGGGCGGCACATCTCCCATGGGGCTGCCTTGGACTCTCCAGGCCATTGCTGTGTCCCTAGAACAGGATCTCCCCGGGGGGAGCACACCCCTGACTCCCACTCATGCCCCCGGGGTTGGGGGGCTGGTCTCAGTCCCCACTCTCACCGCCGAAGCATCTGCACCCGATGATTCCTGTTCCTGCCGCATCGGAGAGAGATATTTTTATCTTCATTCTGGAGCAGGAGGAGGGGCACTAGCCTGCTCTGTCCTGGGGTTGTTTCCCTGCTCCCCGGGGTATTTTTAAAGCACATTTCCATTTCACTTCAGCTCACTCTTGAATATTCCCCCAGCGCCAGGGAGAGGAGCTTAAATAAGCCACAGTCCTCATCGCCAGCATCAGTGCATTCAAACCCGCTCAGACTTAGGCTCTGCCCACTGTCTCTCTCAGACACTGTGAGCAGCCGACCACCCCTCCACAGGGGCGCCCTCCGGGGTGGGGGGGCGTGCTGGGGGCGTGACCACCCTCCCCCCATCCCATCACCGCCCCCTCCAGCTTTAGGTCCAGGCCCGGAGCTCCGGCCGCGATGCTCACCATGTGCTGCAGGATGTTTCCAGCACGCGGGGCCGGACCACTGCGTCAGGGGCACTGCCTCTTTCCCTTAGGACCTAAGGCTTTGATGGTCAAAGAGAAAACACGACAGTAGCTGCCCATTGTGAACGAATCAACATTATACCTATTTTTGGTTAGATTGGCAAAAAGTCCATTTTTGCTGTGCGGCGGGATTTTATGGCCAGCTATGTGCCAGGAGAGGGAAGAGGAGGGCAGTGTGCTAAGGACTGATGTCTGGGAGCTGACTGGTGCCGGCGGAGGCCTGGGCCCAGCCTCCCACGCCCCACTGCTGACTTCACCCACTGGGGGGACTGAGGCTGGGTGCAGCCTGACCAGCCCCTCCCGCCTTTCTCCTGGTTCAGAACCTCAGTGATCGCACTTAGTGCCCTGTCCCCATCACCTGGGCACCCATGCCACCCTGAGTCAGCGCTGTGACTTCTCCTGTTCGTTGTCGACCCAACGACAGATGCCACTCCTCGGCCAACGGGCAGGCCTGTGTCTCAGAGCCGGGAGAAGGCACTGGGGGAGGATGAGGAGCCTGCTCGGAGGTGCCGGCCCCACGCCGTTGGCATCGCTGGGCAGGCAGGGCCTGGATGCTCTGAAACAGGAGCCGGTGGCCTCCTCTGCAGCACCAGGAAGAGCGGTTCAGGCTGCGGAGTGCCGGAGTGCCCGCACCAGAGGCGCTGCCCGAGCCGGTGCCTGGGGCATTGGTGTCCGCTCTGCGGCGGGTGGGAGGGACCTCAGCACCCACAGCCGCGCCCTCATCCTTGCTGAGTGCTTCTGTGCAGTCTCGCTGAACGACCTTCACAGACTCTGAAGGCCCTGTGAGAGGCCTGCACTCCCCGCCCTGGGACCTGGTGCCCACCGGAGCGGCTGCGCAGTGCACGTGACTATGAGCCTTGTTCTGTGGGTGCGGAAGAGCAAGGCACCCAACCAGCATGGCCACTCACCTTTGGCCATTTTCTTGGGTCCTTGATCTCTGCCTGGAAGTCTTGGTAGGATGTCCCGGAGCAGACCTCCGAGAAGGAGGCTAGAGCCCAGGGCTTCCTTTTCAGGCTGTGCCGGGGGTGGGGGGGTGGGGGGGGACCAGCAACGCATCACGGAGGGAGGGAAGCCAGCAACGGGAAGACCAATCATGGTTCCTCTCTTCCTGAGCTCATCCCTGGGAGCCCAGAAGGATTAGTGCTCTTACGAGAGACTCCCCCCCCCCTCTCTCTCTCTCTCTCTCTCTCTTTCTCTCCCTCTGTCTTCCACCCTGAAAGAGGGCTCTCACCTGGGTGATCAAAGTGGCCAGCATCATGGTGTGGGCTCCAAGCCTCCGGAACTGTGCGGAGTGTCTATTGTCCAAGCACAAGTCCATGGCGTGTGGTCAGAGCAGCCCGGGCCACCTAAGACCGCGTCTTATAAGCCAGTTACCATCGATGGCAGCTGGTGCTCCGCTCGTTCCGGACCCCGTGCCTCACGAGGGGTGAGAGCCGCAGTGCTCACAGACCAGGTCAGGCCAGCGGGAAAGGTCGCTGGGTGGGTGAGGGTGTTCATGTTGGGGCTCTGGAGCCAGATGAAGGCCGGGCTGAGCGATGCAGGAGGCACTGTGAAGGCCCCACTATGAGACCTGAGGGGATGGGGTAGGGCCACCGAGCTGCCTGCTAAGTTTCCCATGCCATGTCAGTGTCCCTGTGAGTTCTGGGATGGCAGGAGTGAGGCCACGTGGAATGGGAGAGCGGAGCTTGTTCTGCAGTGCACAGAAGGGACTTGGTGCTCCGTGTGCAGCGTGCAGGGCTCTGAGCAGAGCAGGTCATGCTGGACGCACTGCCTAGAGGCACCGCTTGCACGGAGGATATGTCGCCGGCAGCTGAGGGACACCCCCTGCAGGGACAACGAGGGTGGCTGGCCCGAGTGCAGCTGCAAAGGCCATAGCATGTCATCCTGTTCATCATAACCCACAAATGAGTGAGGTCATGTGACATTTCTCTGACTGACTCATTTCGCTTAGCATAATGCTCTCCAGCTCCATCCATGCTGCTGCAAATGGTAGGAGTTCCTCCTTCTTATCTATAAGCATAACTAATGGACACAGACACCAGGGGGGTGAGAGCATGAACAGGAGGGGGGGTTCACGGGAGGATAAGGACACATATGTAATCCTTAATCAATAACAAATCAATGTTGTCCCATTGTGGTCATCCTCTGAAGGACAGCTGCTTCAGAAAAGGCATCACAACGTGCACAAGAAGCTCAGCAGCCACACGAGATGCTTCTTGCAGGAGGAGGAGCAGAGGGGGTGGGGGTTGCTGCATAGCGCCCATCCCCACCTCAGCTCCTCCATTTTCACTATATGATTTGGGTCAAACCAATTTACTGCTTTGAACTTCAGTTTTCTCATCTATGAGACCCCACGAGGTCTTTCTCATTAGCACCTGCACTCACAGGTGAACCCACTTTCTGAATCTGTCGCTGCTACTGAGGCTGCCCCGGGGAACAGCCTTCTGCACGGCTCCTGGTCCCTTCCCTTCCCACCTCACACACATGCTGGCGGCAGCGGCCTCACGCCGGCACAGGTGCGGCTAAATTCAATGTATGCTGCTCACTGAGGGGTGAAACACCAGCCAGCCAGACCAGTGAGCCTCCCGGCCTCAGTCTGGGGAGCGGTGGGGAAAGTCCTGGAGAAGAGGTGACTGGGACGCAGCACCGACTCCCCATCTCACAAAGCGGGAGGCAGGAGACAGGGTCTGTGGGAGGTGGAACAAGAACTCTGCCAACAGAGGAAAGGAACTGGGGCAAACCCTCTGGGGGGTGGGGGGGGGGAGAGACAGCATAGAAGGGAGCGCATCCCTTGTGGTTCTAGCGAGGCACCACCAGCAATCTCACCCAAGCCCTCAGCTGGAGCTGTGTGGTGGCCGCATGAATGGCCAGAAGCAGAGGAGTGGGAAGTGGGCGAGGGGCTGGGGTGGGGGGGCAGCCTCTGGGCTCTGAGGGGCCCTCACAACGCTGGAGACCTTGGAGCATTACAGCGAGGTGACCCGGAGGGAGGGGCGCTGGGTGCTCTCCTCACGAAAACACATTCCGAAACGCAGCAATGTCTTTCCGATTTAGGACAGAAATAGGCTGCATCTGTCACAAACCAGAGCCTCGTTGGGGCAGCCCCTCGTCAAACGTGACCTATTGGTACTGAAGCGAGGTCTGTGCAGTCACCGGGACCAACGAGGGACAAACAGCCTCAGGCTGAGTCAGGCCACATTCGGCCTGAACACTCTGCTTCCAAACGCTTTGGGCTTCAAAATCACAGCTGAGGAACTGGAGGACACAGGGCCCGTGCTTACAAAGGGTGAAACGGGGTGCAGGGAGGTGCCAAACACGCCCATGCCGGCACCGTGCGGGCAGGAGTGGCATCGGTCCCGGCCGCTCTCAGACCCTGAGCTGTGCTTCCAAACCAAACAGGCAAAAAGAAGCCAACTTAACACTTATAAATGATTCATTACATGTCTACAAAGCATATCATGTGTCAACGTCATTAATTATTCAATTCAATATGCATAGACATTTTAATACACAGGAAAACAATTTGTAGGTTTTTCACTTTGCAAAATCCCCCAGTAGGTACCATGATTGTGGAGTTACTTGAAGGCAAATCATTTCAGATGTAGAATGATAGAAATTATTTGATTTTTAGAACCCAAAATTGCAGTTAATAGGATATGGGTGCATTTAAGTATTTTTGACATGAGAGATGTTAGGAATTCCAAAAATAATTGTACCTAAAATGTAAAAATGTCTTAAAACCTCTTTTGGAAAAAGTGGGGCAGGGAAACGTTACATTTTATTTTATGGTTTTTTATTCTATTTTATTTTAAAATTATATAATATGCTGAGGGGTTGTTTTTTTTTCATTACAAAACTCTAACCTTTATATATTCCATGATGTCTCAAAGATACAGCTATGCAATTGGAATAAATATGGTATGATATCTTTTGATAATGGTGTTTTAATTGCTTTATTGAGTAACTCACACTGAATCGGTGGAAGCAGGGGTGGTTAGCCCCCTCCCACCTCACCTCTCCCACCCACCCCCAATAATAACCTGGTCATGGAGGCACTGCAGGCTGTGGGTTAGAGTGGCTGTTCGGATCGCTTTCTAACTAGCCTTAACTTGAGGCTTACACCAGCTTCCACTTGGCGCCTAGCACAGTAGGTCTGAAACGATGCAGCTGGCATTCGGAAAGAGGGAAGCCACAGCGTGTTCCTGAGAAGTGGGCTGGTCACATGGCTTTCGGTCAGAGCCGGTCCAGAACCCGCCCTGCTCCCAGCAGCACTGCCCACTAACTGGCACCTCTCTGCAGGACCTGCCGCCCTCGCCCTCGGGCTCTGGCTGAGGTCTGGCCTCCACCTGGAGGCTTTCATGTTGGCCGGGAGGGAGGACAAACACACATAGGAAACATAACGAAAGTACCTCTGGGCTCTCTGTGAGAAGGAGACGGTGTTAAGAGAACGTTTAAAGTGGGTCTGAGGGATGAGGATGTGTGGCAGGTGTGGGGTCATCGGTAAAGGGTGAGGACGGTCTTCCGGGGACATTGGAGCGGCGGCTGGAGGGAGGGAGCCCTGTGGACACCCAGGGGAAGGCTGAGCCCGGCGAGGGCCGGCCGGAGAGGCCCTGCAGGTGGGGTGAGGACGTCAGGGGGTAAGGGGCCGTGATGGCAAGGCTGGTGGAGCCAGAGGGTTTCTGGAATGTTTAAGGAGGAGAGGGAGGAGGCTGGCAGGACAGGCGGCAGTGGTCTCCGTGTGGGTGCCTGCCCGGCCTCTTCGTGAGGCCACGTCAGCTCGTGGTCACGCCTCTGCCATCGCTGCCTGAGCGGACCCGCCCTGTGCTGAGTGTCGGTCCACACTGCGGCTGCTGAGGCCGGAGCCCACACGGAGGACCTTCCCCATGGGGAGAACGGCCAGGACCTGAGCCTCAGGGACTGAGGGCCCTCACCTTCACAGAGACACGCTTCTGCCTGGAAACACTTGCCCTTGTAGCAGATTGGCCCCTGAGCCCTGGAGCCTTAGGGTCGCCCTCGGCTCCGAAGCAAAGCAGACGTGGCGCTGCCCCAGTGGGAGCAGCAGAAAGGCCGCCCGCTGCCCCCTTACTGACCGGTGACCGCCCCGTGCCTCCCCCGGCGGTGCTTGGGGGCTGCAGTGGCGGGAGTCTCACTGGTTCCATAGATGCCGGCCCCCTGCTCCCGGTGAGCAAGGCCAGGATGGCGTGTCATCACGGTAACCACCCTCCGGAGCCGGTGGAATCCCGGCATCGCCCCGCGGCTGCAAGGCCTCGGCCTGGCTCTTCACTTGAAATGAAGAAACGAGGTCACCCTATTTGACTCAGGGAACCCTCACCCGCTCAGGTCAGCCTTCCCCCTTGTGTTCACATCCACTCTGGCTGCACCGAGCGCAGATGCCACCCGGCGCTGCTGTGCACCGTGCTGCTGCCATCCCGTCACCGGGTCCCTGGCCCGGGCTGGAGCACGTTCACCCCGGAGCGTGTGTTCTGGAGGCCGCATTGCGGGCTCGAAGCTCACAGAAGCACCTGCTGCCAGGCCCAGGCCTCAGGCGGTCTGGATGCTTCTTCAGGTGGCAACTGATGGCGTAGGGCAGCTTTGTCATCCCATTTTGGCCCCAAGAACTAGAAAAGAAGTGGCAATTTGGCAATTAGCCACTGAGGTGACTAGCTGGGCCATCGGAATAGTCCAGGCTGCCAGGGTGTGTGAGCCGCCGAGCCACTCTGCTGGGCCAGGGTGCGTCACCAGACTAAATGGAAAGATGCTGCGCTGCCAAGTACCAGCCCAAGAAATTGCCCTCACGCTGTGCGCGCGCGGCCTGTGGCCAGAATTGGGTGAGAACTTCAATTTTTGGCCCATGCTGAGCACCAGGGCATCGTTTTATTTCCCAGAGCTCCTCAGACGGCTCTGAGCCGTGAGATCCCTTCTGCCAATGGCGTTCCCGGGAGCCAGGGGGACGCTGTTGCTCTGGCAGGCTGCACAGCGGGCAACTGCCACCGCTTCTGATGGGGTGTCAGAGTGCAGAGAGAGAGGGGGCCACTCTGAGAGGACAGTACTTTCTGGGAGGGTGGAAGCAGGACTTGGGGAGTAAGTATTCAGACGCTCTCTTACTCCGTCCCTTCCTCCTCCAGCCTCCTGCTGGGGTCCCCCCTGGAAAGCCAACCAGACTCCGAGGGCGAGGCAGCTCACGGAGGCAGGTTCAACAGAGCAGCCTCGTGGGCAAGAGACCAGGGAGATTGTGGAGACGGAACTGGAGGAGCAATCAGGTCTCCTGGCGACGTGCCTTCCCTGCGTCTGGCTCTTCCCTCCGTCCCCTGCCAGAGCCTCTGACATGGCTGTCACTACAGAAGTGTCTCGGGGCTTCGCTGTGAAGCTAATTTTCCCCAAACAGGCGGAAGGTGGAGGGGGAAGCGCCCTCTGCAGTCCTAGATGACCTGCTTAGGGAGCTGGAGCCCGACTCGCACCCACACACACGTGGGGAAGCCACCGCGCACGGGCCTCCCTACCCTCCTGACGCTTCAGCTTGTGGAACTGGCAAGTCTGACGGGTCTCCTAATGCTTCAACACCCACTCCTCAAAACGCCCGCGCTTTGCTCTTAGGTGTAAGAGTGCAGAGAGTCACTCAGGAGCCATCTGCTCCTGCCTCTTAGCACCCAGACATCCAGGTGCCTGCTCACAGCCGGCTGCTGGCTGAGCCCGGTGCCCCTTCGCAGTAGCCCCGCAGGCTGCATCCCGGCCAACTGACTGCTCAGAGCTCTGATTGGGGAGCCATTTACAGCCTCGGGAGGGAGCGAACACATCCTGCGCATGATGGCTGCTCTGGGGTACCCGCCTGTCCCCGCCATGCAGGCTCAGCAAAGTGCAACAGCAGCTCGAGGCTCCTGCTGGCTTACTAACCACCAAGACGTGTTATTCTGGCCCCTAGTGCTATCTTTTTTTTAAACCTTCAAACCACATAATAGAATTTTAGGAAGATTAAGGTGCATTAGTTTGCTTGGGTTGCCATAGCAATCACCACAGTTTGGCAGCTTGAACCACAGAGATGCATTTTCTCACAGTCCTGGAGGCAGCAGCTCACAATGCAGGTGCTGTCAGGCTGGGTCTCCTGAGGCCTCTCTCCCGGGCTTGCAGACAGCTGCCTTCTTGCTGTGTCTTCACGTGACCTTTTCTCTGTGTGTGTGCATGTCCGTGTTCACATTTCACTTTCTTGTGACTAAAACCCACACCGAGACCTCATATTAACCTCTTCGCCTGTTTAAAGATCTCACCTTCAGATCCAGTCACATTCTGAAGTGCTGAGGAACAGGACTTCAACACAAGTTTCGGGGGATACACGTCAGCCCAAAGCAGAGGGTCCCACAATCCAGCCTGTGTCCTGGCCCTTTGAGGACTGTCTTCCAAGCATCAGTCAGACATGCACCCACCAGACACTCGCTTGGTACTTGCAAGGATGGAGAGTTCATCACCTCACACGACAACTCATCCCTTCGCTGGGCAACTTTAAGTGTTACCGTTTTGCCAGTGTTGAACTGAAACAATCATTCTGGAAAGTTCTCCTCTGCCCTTCTTGCTCCCGCAATAGTAAGAAGGGGGAGGTCGGGACCATCTGCCGGCGCTGACTCGCCATTTAGCATCTCCATTTCATGCTGACCGGGGCATGAGGAGGGTCATGGCTGCTGGACCCACTGGAGAGCCGCGGACGAGCCCAGGAAGAGGCGGCTCTCCTGCAGAAGTGGGGGCGCAGGTCCTGGGCAGGACTCGCCTCTCGTCAGGTTCCCAGTGGCTGTGTGTGCAATTCCTCCCTCTCCTCCCACGATGCACCAGGAACCATCCTTTCCGGTCCCTCCCAGAAACTCAGGTGCACAGAAGTGTTCGCCGATGTTTGAGCGTTGACACAGGCTGCATCAACCCCATAAATCAGTTCCGAATAGACAGGCCTTGCTCTTCAGAACGGATTGCAGTGAGCGAGCATGTGCCCATAAGCCCAGGTCAGTGGCTCCTCAGGGCACTGGCTCTCTGGGTGCTCAGCACCTGGCAGCTGGAGCCAGGGGCCCAGCAGTGCAATGCCCGGACCAGCAGGCTTCCTTCTGGCCTCACAGCCTGAGTATCAGTGTGTTCTCTGCCCACATTAACTTCCAGTATCATGGCAGCTTACACCCCTGAAGACACGGAAGCTCCAGTGGCTCACTTTGCCTACTTAACGGAGGCAAATTCTCAAAATGCTGATCAGTACGTTCCGTTTGCCGCCGCCTCTCCGCCCATCCTGTGCCCACTCTGTGCCCGGCGGCTGCCGGTGGCCCCTGTGGTTTGGACCATGGGAAGCAGCAGGAGATTGTAAGGCAGGGGGCGGTGATCTCCTCCCTCCCTCCTGCTGAGGCCCCTCCAGGACCCAGCCTTGCTGACTGTCCCTCCCCAGCACCCTTCCTTTCCAGACCAAGGGGTGAGCAATCCCACCTTCAAGCCCACCTGAAACATGCTTTTCCACAAAGCCTTCCCCCACCTCCATCCCAGCCAGGGCCGATCTCAGACCACTGAGCACGCGAGGCATTCATTCCTGTGATATCCCTCCTCTGAGGCTCACGTGACCACTGTGAGGCCAGGCGGCCTTGTTGCGCCGTGACCGTGTGTGTTTGGGAAGGACCTCAGTCATCAGGCCTGATTCCCAGTGATGAGGGAGCAGAACACAGCCCATGCTGGTCTAGGGCCTCTGGTATCACACGGTATCCTGTATCCCATTTCCAAACTACAACGACTGAAATTGATTCCAGTTCAAATTCTAACCGCCTCTCTTTACATCTCCCTGTATCTTCTATAAAAACTCTGGTTTACTTGGCTCTCAGACCCTAATGCTACGTCACGGAATGCACTCTTTGAAAAGAAACTGCTCCTTTGCTCCTGGGAGGTGAAGTAACGTGGCACCTTCCCACGGTGGCTTTGGGCTACAGTCTTACTCATTCTACAAAGACTAATGGGCTCCATCATTCTTCTCCCACTTTGTATCCCTTTAGCCTCGCTGCAACCTTGTGCTGTTTCCAGATACCACAGGTCCAGCGACCAGGACTGGGTGGGTGACGGCACGGCTCCCCATGAGCTCTGCTTGCTCGTTTGCACGTAAGTATTCCTGCTCCACAAGTTTGAGGACACTGTGGTTGCAAGATGCACCATGTTTCCTGTGCCACTCAGAACGAACACACCCATTACAAACTCTGTGGCAAGCTGTTGATTGTAAGATGCCATGAACTGTGCCGCCTGGTTGTTGCCCTAGAACCTATGGGACGGGACATTCCCCAATATCATCGCTTCCTCCTGAGAGCTGCACAGCCATCTCTTTCCACTCCCTGGGACTGTGGACTCTCAGATCAGGGATCCTTCCTTCCCTTATAACCACCATATCTCTTAGGCCACTTTCATTCCTGAAGAGGTGGGTGTTTTTGTTGGCACACGGAGCTTTGATCACGGTGTGTAAGGAACTGGAAGACCTTGCTTTGAAATAGTCAGGTCCCTGGGCATCCTCTACCCGCCCTTCTGGAGCCTTTTCTGAAACACCCAATTACGCCAATGACAGCAGTGAACTGTTTTTACTGTGACAGAAAACGTTCATTACCTTTACCATCCTGAAATACTACATTATGTCTCGGTTGAAACAGAGTAATGAATAGTATTGCATACATTCTCATATCACCCACAAGCTGAAATCATGTTTTAGATTCAATTGTGTTTACCTAAGCTTTTTTACTGTGCAGAATAGAGTCGAAAATTTTTTTTTTAATGCCTGCAATTTTTTTTCCACCACTTCTAAAATACTCAGAGATATTTTTAAAACAAACAAAACATACTGAGGACATAAGAGTATGTTTCTGTGATTCCACATGGAGGAAGGGCCATGCTCTAAAAACAGAACTTGGTACCTATCCTCAGCACGTGATCTATCAGATGCTGGACAGGCTCAGTGCCAAGACCTTCACTTGGCAGCAAATTTAGAGTTCTCTTTCCTAACTTAGGTCAAGTTCTCTTTTGAAGTTTAAAATAAACTGTTTAATGTGGTTCCTATAGTCCTAATTGCTGGTGGAGGAAGAGTCTGAGAACGTGAAGATAAAGGTTTCCTCTGCTCACAGAGCACAGCAGAGGCAGTGCACATGGCGTTCAGCATCAGCGGCCTGGCTCCCATTCTGGGCTCTTCCACCGACGGGCAGGCCTTGCCCTGCCAGCTGCCAGGGCCGCCTCCTTTCCTGACCTCTGAGTGGAAAATCACAGCCCCCTCTGAAGACTGCTCTGAGCATTAAATAAGCCAGGAAGTAGCCACAGTTGTTCACGTCTTCAATGCACCCAACTTTTGACCCAGGAAGTCCATTTTCAGGAATTTATATTCCAGCTATACTGACCCAATGGCACAAATATGTGGGTGTATACAACCTACTGCCATGGAACTAGTTGATGTACTTGTATCTGTGAAAAAAACACTAGAAAGAAAATTTAAAAGCCAACTATAATGTGGTGAAAAGGATCAATATTCTTAATATATGAATGCTCTTAAATTTTAATCAAGAAAAGAAAGCATATTATAAAAAGGGGAAAAGAATATAAGTACTCAATAAACTAAAGAAGAAATTTAGATAATTGCTAAACATGTTTACATTCACCAGAAATAAAACACACAATCTAAAATAAGCATATACCATGTGTCCATTATAAAATTGGCAAGGTTTATAGAGAGAATAATAGTGTTGGGCACATCATTTCTATTGTGAAGTAGATTTCCCATGCCCTGTTGATGGGAATGCAAATTGCAGAGACTTTGGGGGCATATTTTAACAATATGAATTATAAAATTAATAAGCAGACCCCCATTTAAAATAAAGTCAGAAGGCTAGAACTCTCACACAAATGCCACTCAGCACACCTGACCTTTCACCTTCACCAGGAAGTGGTGCTAGGTTACCACCTCAGCAGAGGAAAAAACATTGTTTCTTGATAGAGCAGCTTGGCCAATGGGAGGCTACCATCTCTCAGCCAATGAAAAGCCACTATACTTCCAACTTTCAATTTCCTCTAATGGATTTGCTGGTTACAACAGTCACTCAGGCATCTGTAAAAGAGCATTCCTCTCCTGTTTCTGTTGACCTGCAGTGTCTCACTACTAGTCCCAGAGTGCAATTTGTTGCACATTTTTCTGGACAAATATCTGGCTATTGGTTAAGGACCAGCAGTATCCTTATTAACCTTTGAATTCCCTAGGACAAATCAGTTCCTCTTCTAAAAAGTTATTTTGAGGAAATAAGTAAATATAAATGTAAATATATATACTCAGAAATATATGTGACTTCCAAGTGTTGATAATAAGAGGGAAAAAGGGGAACAATTTTAAATTTACAATAAGCTTAGTAAATTTTATAAAAACTATTCATGCAATAATTTTTTCCACCTTTCTTATTTGCCTTCTTACATTTAAAAACAAACACTGAAGCATTTGTGGATCTTATTTAGATTGTTTTAAAAACTGGTCTGGGCCTTAATTTACTCATCTGGGGAATGAAGGTAACAACAATACAGAAAAGTTGTGAGGAACTGCCAGAGCTGACTCGCAGACCCTGAGTGACAGATGAATGAGTACTCTGACACACATTTCTGTGAAAGAGAGGACTAAGGGGCTGCCTGGCTAGAGAAACCAAATAGTCCCATTCACCTGCCTCCTCAGGCATTTATTGTAACAACAGCTTGAACTGAAATTAGCTATTAGATACTATCAGCAAGGTAAGCGTCCTTGAGAAGAGAAGACACATGCATCTGCAGTGCCCTTTAACCAAGGACGTCTAAAGACTAAGCATAAAGATTCCAGTAAACACCCCAGTGCTCACAGGTACACAGACTTGCTTTCCCACAAGGAACAAATGGGAGTGCAGATCTGTCTAGCACCTGACACCTGCATATCATGAGTGCTCCCTTCCTGCACTGCACACCCCTCCCTGCACTTAATACCCCTGCAGCTCTCTTAGTGCACCCTGCCATTCTGTAACCCATTTGTGCCTAGATTTGTGTGAGTGGGGTAGAGCATCAGAGAAAAGGAATGCCGGTATAGGCAGGGTTATGCAAGGGAAGCACAACTAGAAATGATGCTAGTCCCCAATGTTTCCTGAGAGTATGCACACCTGATGGGACACAGAGGGGAGTGGAGGCAGACCTTTCTGTCACTTTGCACAATCAACTTGTCAGTAAAATTCATTTTATGATTGTCCACAACTCTCTGTAGGTTCAATTATATGACAGAATCTGTGGTGAATGTAAGAAGCACGTGACCAGAGCTGCCTGGGGAATCAACCATTCCATCCCCAGGCCTCTGCCCGCTGCTTCTGCCTCTGCGATGCTGGAAGAAATTCAGGGGCTCCTATTTCACGTGCCTGTGCTGTAAGCTGGTTGGTTTCATCTGAACAATACCCTGCCTTCGCTTAAGTTACTTCCTCCTGCTACTGACTGGGGTATGGATTTAAGGGGGCAGGGAGGGGTCTGGGCGGGCTCCAGACAGCAGAGTGAATGAACCCTCGGTTAGAGAGTAACTTAGAAGCCAGTGGGTCCAGCCTCCATTTCCTCTCGGAATTTATATAATGACAGCCCACCCCAAACTGTACACACCTGAATTTCTTTTTAATTTATTTATTGTAGTAAATATACATAACATTAAATTTACCGTTTAACCATTTTAACTGTACAGTTTGGTGTCATTTAGTACATATATGTAGTAGTGTAACCATGATGACCTAGAACCTTATTTTCTGCTGCTGCAATTGCACTAAACACAGGCTCTCCACCCTCCCGGCCCTGGGACCACCCATTTACTTCCTCTCTCTGCATTTGATGACTCTAGGGACCTCACATCAGTGGAATCACACAGAATTTGTCCTTCTGTGGCTGCTTATTTCACTGAGCACAATGTCTCAAGGGTCGGCCACCTGCAGAACGCATCAGGCTTTCTTCCTTTTTAACGGCTGAATAATGTCCTATATCCTATGTGCACACTTTCCGCTTATTCATTCATCTCTCGATGAACACGGGCTGTTCCTGCTTTGGGCTACTGTGAGTAATGCTGCTGTGAACATGGCGCCCGAGTTCTGAATGAAGATGTGTAACAATTTTAATAACATTTAAAAAACTCATTGAAGTGACTTGTATTTAACCCAATGGGCCATGGCAATGACTGAGCTCAGAAGACCTGGGGAGGGTCCAGCCGGAGGTGTGAGCTCTTGTTCTCGGTCAGCGCAGCGGACGGCTCACTGGCTGGTTCCAGTTTCCTTTGGAAATAATCGCAGGAGGGAATTATCTGGGAGAGGCTGCATCACAGCTCTGCCCATGAGGCTCCCAAATAACTAGCAAATACCAGACTCTGCTGGAGACACTGTGGCGGTATGGGCACACTGGCCCTGAAAGATACCGAGAACCTTCAGACCAAACTTTTAACAGGGACATTGACATGAAATTCCCAGCATATCCTAACTGTGATGCTAGGTCACTTACCATTGTGGTTTGGGTTGGTATTTTAAAAGACAAAGTGAATATAAGACTGTAACCTCCCATGTTGTGGGCTGGTCAGACCAGCACCAAAGCACCCAGACAATCTCTCTCTCTCTCTCTCTCTCTCTCTCTCTCTCTCTCTCTCTCCCTACCTACCTATCTATGGTATATATACATCTATCTATCTATCTATCTATCTATCTATGCCTAATATGCTAAGTGTCCGATAAAGTGGTTCTCTAACTGGTCACTATCAGGCGGTAGATGCTCTGAAGAGTAAGCTACTTGCTGCTGGGTCTGGCCAAAAGGACTGGACAAAACAGGGCTAGACACGCCCTGGACCTCTCCTGTGGTCCCTCTCTCAGTTCCTCCTTGGCCACCAGCCCCAATCGGCCCTGATTGAGACTGGGGGAGACAACGCTGATTGGCCTCAATCAGTGGTCAGGTGGAGAGACCCCACCTGTGCAGAAATTCGTGCACAGGGCCACTAGTATTAAAATAAAAAGAAGCCGACACATCCCAGAAAGCACATTCCTGTTTATTGGGGTAACAATGACTGCTGGGAAGGTTAGTGTTTGAGAAGACATCACTGTATGAAATCATGCAGAGCCCAGGGCCTGGCAGCAGGGACCCTATTAGCTAATACTCGGAGCACCTGCAGAGCCTTTGTATTCCTGCGCAGCTCTGCCAGGCAGCTTTCTCCGTCCCTACCTCGCAGGTGAAGAAACTGAAGCTCCTGAAGGTTATGTAATTTCTCCGAGGCCACACAGCTGGCAATTGGCAGAGCTGTGAATCCAGTCCAAACTGGTCTTAATTCAAAACCAGTTCTTTCCCACCCTTAACCCAGCTCTAGTGGATTTATAGAAATTAGGAAAAATTACTGTTCCATGTTCCAGAGACTGCTGCCTCCCTGAGTGTGGTCCGTGGCACATGAGAAGTGTCAGAAATAGGACACAAGTGATCAGACCATGTCAAGTTCTGATTCAGACACTGGGGGAGGGGAGGGCGAGGAAGAAACAAGCAGTCTGTACTTTAATAAGCCCCCAGGCGAGCCCATTTTCCCTGGTTCCGGAGAGAGAGCCCTGGCCAGAGGATTCCTCGGAGGGAGCAGTGCACTGCCTGTCCTTTCACTCCATCCGGGAACAGAGAGTGTATGAGAGGAGAGGTGAGGGTCGGGAATGGAGAGTGGATTCACATACAGGTAAGACAGTATTTTATCCCAGAGTTTTCGTTCATTTAAGATCGCATGGTGAGCTTCACAAGTGTGAGAGGGTTAACTCTGATCTACATTTTAATCTGGCTGATGCCCTGCCTCCCCCTTCCACACCCGCCGTGCCTTCCCGCCTGCACGCTCCGTCCTGCTGCCATGGCGTTTCTGCGTGGACACCCAGCCTTCCCGCATGGGGAACGTCAGTTTCATCAGCCGCCCCCTCCCCACCTCTCTGCCACCTCCTGCGCGCACACACACTGGAATGTTCACACGAGAGTTTGGTCTGTCTGTGCACAGAGTTTAAGGCCGATTCCTAGCAAAGGAGATGGCACACGGGAATTGGCAACACAGCCATTGGGCTTTTGCTATTTGCTGGCATTCTTTTGAGCACCAGAAACAATGAGCTGCAGTTCAAATGGCTGAACAAGATGCGAAGGCCCTTTGCAGTCGTCAGATGCCAACAACGGCCAAACAGATGAGTGTGGAGCCCCGACATCTCAGTGCCTTAAGGCCCAGAGCTGTCCTTACGGGAATACGCTGGGATGGAGCCCCCGGCCTAGGGGGTGATGTCACCCTGACACCCTGTGGGGAGGAGTCGAGGTGTTGACTTGCGTCTATGGATGGAGCCCAAGTGGCACAATGTGAAGGCAGTTGTTTTCTGGAGTCATTCGGTGGAGCTGGGGCTTCCGGGGGAGGGAGGAAGCGGGGGCCAGTGACAGCCTGCTGCAAATCCAGCGTCATGGATGCTGTTTCACTTCACATCAGTGCTCGCCAGTGTCACGGTGACATGGTAACCGCACAGGAAGGCTGAGAATAGCTGTGCGGAGTCATGGTGACCTGAGATCTTCGCTGGTCAGCAGGATGGCTCAGCAGGAGCTGCGTGTGTGGAGGGTATGGGGCCTTTGGCAGGGGCTTGTGCTGAGCAGATGGATACTTGCAGAAGGATAGTGAGGCACCGCGGGTAAAGGCCGGGACCCCGGTTCAACACCTGCCTCTCCCAGTTACTACCTGTGACTTAGGGTGTGTGCCTCCCTCTCCTCTGCCCCCGGGGACTCGTGTTTCTCACTGGGAGAGGGGGGCCCTCACAGTTCTGCCTGTGGTGCCACGTATAAGGGCTAGACCCCAGCTGGACCCTGTGCTGCCAGCCATGGCTACATAAATATTCAGCTGGATTATCTGAGAGCCAGGCTAAGTGGTAAGGCAACTTTGATATCAACAAAATCTTTACAAGCCACCTCAGCATGTGGGTTTATTAGATCAATAACAACTCAAACGTTACACTATCCCAGCAAAAAGAAGGGCCAGGCCGGCATGGCTCAGTGGTTGGCGTCGACCTATGAATCAGGAGGTCACAGTTCGATTCCCGGTCAGGACACATGCTGGGCTGTGAGCTCGATCCTCAGCATGGGGCATGCAGGAGACAGCCGATCGAGGATTCTCTCTCATCATTGATGTTTCTGGCTCTCTCTCCCTCTCTCTTTCTTTCTGAAATCAATAAAAATATATTTTAAAAGAGAAGGGAAATGAATGTTTATGAAAGCAGAGCACTGCAGGCACATGTGTTCTAACATTCAAAGTCCTGACACAGATGCTCAACTCTAGGACACAGGGTTTATTATCGCTTTTTGTTATACCTAAAGCACCAGAGCCGTCAAATATTAAGAAACTTGTCTGGGTTCAGAGGCAAGAATTTGAAGCCAGGGCACCCGCTCGCCCCCTCACACTTGACGCTTTTCCTTACACTGTCTCATCCCCACCTTCCCGGCCCAGCCCCCAGCTCCCTGACAGGTGACCAGCCAGAGTTCAGGACGCTTTCGTCGTGTGCCCAGGAGGTCAGCGGCCTGCTAAGTCTGACCAGGAGCTGAGCTTCTGATCCAAACGTCCCTGCTCAGGCCGCAGTTCGCCTCACAGAAACGCACGGCTGTCTATCGTTGGGGAGAATTGTGCGAAGGCAACAAGAAGGCGATCCGGAGCCCTGGAGGAGGGGCGGTCCCTCTGTGGTGAAGCATCCTGGCCGCTGCGGGCAGCAAACGCCAGCGCCCCTGCGACACTTCCATAAGCAATTTCTAAGAATTTCATTTTGGAGAAAAACAAGGACTTCCAAAATTTAAAAGTTGTTCATTGTAATGCAACTACAGAATTTCTAAAAAAGAAAAAAAAAGTTACTCTAACACAGCTCGTATCATTTTGGGATATTTGCCTGCTAGGACTTCAGTAATTCAATCAACAAACAAGAACAGCAGGGGGTGGGTCTGGCTTTAGGGCAGGCCGAGCAGTGGAACCCAAAGTGCAGGGCGGGGCTGTTAGAGGAGGGGCAGAGGGCCTGCTGGGGAGAGATGGGGCAGAGGGGAAGTCCAGCTGAAGGGAGCCCGGGACTCAAGTCACTCTGCAGCCATTTAGGCTCCACGGTCACAGACTCAGTGCCCAGCGCCTTCAGACTTCTCAGGGCTTTTGAGTCCTGAACGGAAATTATTAGCTCTCAATAGGGGGAAACTTCGATGAAAGTGAATGAGTTCATTCTAAGCAGTCAGTAGCAACTCAGCCCTTCCACAGGCAAATATCCATGTTGACTTCTTCCTGCAATGCAGTATGGCTGTGTCTCCCCTGCTGAGACCACGCATGCCCTCAGCACCAGTCCGGGTGGCCAGGAGACACATCATAGTCACATGTCCACCACAGCCAGTGGCAATTGGCCCGCTGCTCAAGGGAGTCATCCTTGCTTTTCTCGCCCTCTCACAGGTCTGGTTAGGAAACTCTGCAGCACTCCCTTCAATAAATATTCGGAATTTGATTACTTCTTACCGCTCACGTGAGCCTCTCTCCTCCATCACCGGCAGGACTGCAGGGTCCCTAATCATCTCCCAGTGTCCACCATGGCCTCCCCATCCCGTCCTCAGCCCAGGAGAGACTCTTCCACACCCAAACCAGAGCATGCCCCGGCCCAGCTCAGACCCCGTGCTGCCGCCTGGCAATCGGATCCTTACAAGGCCTGCATGCTGAATCAACAGTGAATGAACTGATTTGGAAGCGGCGTGGAGGTGTATTGGAGAAGCACACAGGTAGAGAGAGAGCCATCTGGAATTCAGGATTGTGCTGAAAAGACAGATCTGTGCTGAGATACAGGCCCCAATAGAACATGTCCCAGCACAAGTAATGTCTATCCAGTTTGAATCTTGTTTTTTCCACTTAAAAAACATCAATCTTCTTGTCATTTGTTGCAGTTTTCATATCACTTGAAATGATTGCACTGGTCCACAGAGTGGTTACATAGTAACTGAATCCTTTTTCTTGGGCACCTTGATTTTAATTTTTCACTCTTATTAATGATACCAGAGGCCCGGTGCATGAATTTGTGCATGGGTGGGGTCTGGCTGGCTCACCCCAATTGGGGTGGGAGAGCCAATGGAGGGGGGAGAGGTGGAGGGGGGACCTCAGGTGGGCCATCCCAGCCCCCTGGTGGAACTCCCAGTCAAACTCCCAGTCAAGGGGGAAATTTGCATATTAGCCTTTTATTATATAGGATTGCTATGAATACCTTTATGGACATAGCATTTGCTATATTTAGAGTCTTTTCATACCATTGTATGGTTCTCCATGCGGGTTGTAGCCGGTTTCATCACCTCAGGTTGTAAGAATGCACACATTTCACCATTATGTTGGCAACTCTGTCAATTCCTATGTGAAAATATTGGCTCATTACTTTCCGTGTGAATTTTGTTGACTATGATTTTTTTATGTGCATTCTTTTCACGCTTATCCACTGGAAAATTATGATTTTTGTTTTATCAATTTATATTAATTCCTTGTCAATCCTCAGGTTCAAAATGCTATGTTAAATGTTAAATTGCTATGTAATCTGATTAGGCGTATACTGAACATTCTCTCATACGTTTAATAGCTACTCATTTTCTTTCCTGTGAACTCCTGGTGTCTTTTGTCTTTGGTCTCCATTTTATTATTCAGTTACTCTTTCAATTCAATAATCACTTTCTTATAGGATGGCCCATGGTTGTCGAGGGCCTCGGGCAGGGCAGGGTCTGCTCCACCAGCCGCTCCAGGGCCTCGGGACCGAGCTCCTTCCTTCTGGTCGCTCTGCCACGCCCCAGGCTGCTGTCCTCTCCTCACGGCCACTGCTGGCTCGCCTTCAGCAGCCTGAGTTCTGGTTTATGGGAAGAGTGGGAAATGAAGAACATGTGGTTTTCTTTGTACAGGAAGTTCCGGGAAGTTGAGAGTCTCCTGACCTGAGGGGGTGCGAACGTGCCCGGCATTGCCTAGCGCTCCGCTGAGCCGGGGCTTCTCAGTCCCGAGGAGGGGAGGCTGGACCCGGAGGGGGAGTCCCAGGTCTGCGACAGCAGCTAGCTGGTCCCCCAAACCTGCTGAACATTGCTCCCGGCACCGTTTGTCAAAGGAGCACTACTGTCCCCATTGCTCAGGGACGGCCCTCTGTTGACATAATATCCATTCCAAGAAAATCGCTGTTTCCTTGGATAGTACCCTCATTGCACTGATGTAATTGTTTTTAAATTTACCAATCAAAGGGATATATTGTTTGTCAGTTTATCAAGTTGTGCATAAGCACCTTGCCATTGTCGCCTAAATGAAAGCACGTAGGTGTTCAAAGAGAGAACCTACCTCTTTCTACAGGTGCGGCAACAGAACTAGAGCATTGTCTTAACCTCACTGGGTGATGATACAGGCTCAAAAGACCTTTTAAGATTCAAAACTTCCTTCTCAAGAAAAATGAACATTAATGAAATACCTGTAGGACCACTTAGGGTAGGTATTAGGTTCTCAAGTCTTGATAAAAAAAAATAACCTAAAAAATACGTGGCCTGACCAATGTTGTTCAATGGTTAGAGAGACAGCCCCCACACTGAAGGGCCATGGGTTCAATTCCTGGTCAAGGGCATGTATCTGGATGTAGGTTTGATCTCTGGGCAAGCAGTCAACCAATCCATAAACACACTGATGTGTGTGTCTCTCTCCTCCCATCCCATCCCTCCTCCATTCCAATCTCTTTTTAAAAAAACATGAGGTTGCCCTAACCAGTTTGGGTCAGTGGATAGAGCATCAGCCTGCAGACTCAAGGGTCCCAAGTTTGATTCCTGTCAAGGGCATGTACCTTGGTTGCGGGCACATCCCCAGTAGAGGGTGTGCAGGAGACGGCTGATCAATGTTTCTCTCTCACCAATGTTTCTAACTCTCTGTCCCTCTTCCTTCCTTTCCATAAAAAAAAAAATTCAATTATATATATATATATATATATATATATATATATATATATATACTTTTTTTTTTTTTTTAAGCAATGGGAAACATCCTCAGGTGAGCATCACAAAACAACAAAAACTCCCTGTGCTGGATCTAAACAAAGACCTGCCACGAGCAGGCTGGGTGAATTTGCACAATGTGAGTAAGTAGAGGTCTCATTTTCCTGTCCACTACACTGACTGGATGCAAAGGATTGATAGGATTGATAGCAAAGGTTTAGGAATATTAAAAGGAAGGAAGGAAGGAAGGAAGGAAGGAAGGAAGGAAGGAAGGAAGGAAGGAAGGGAGGAAAAAAGAAAATGAAGCTGTGTTTCTTCTAGTCTCGAGGCCCTGCCTGTCTTGTGGTCTCCACAGATCATGGAAAGCAGCTCCCTTGCCTGCTGTTGCCGTGGCTGTGCCGAGAGGGAACTCAGAAAACCTTGGTGCACGGCTGGCGTGGCCGTGGGCTGAGATGATCAGGCTCTGAATGTACCAGTCTGTGTCCTGGGATGAACTAAGGAACATTTTGGAAAATGTAACTTTGTGAGCTTTCTCTGCATCCTCTTTCTAGTCTAGGCAAATGGCTTAGAGAGCCCACAGCAGCTCCTTCAGAAGGACTGTGAGATTCATCCAATTCATCCTGCTGCTTGGGGCAGGAACACAATGAAGCCCTCAGAGAAATGCCATGTCTTCTCTGGAAAGGAACTGCACCGGCCGCTGTGGCCTCACACTCCGGAGGCATAGCGTCTAGCATGGGGGCGAAAACAGGAAGGCAGCTGCAGGGAACATCGGAGGCCTGCATGGCTGCAGGAGGATGTGGGGACTCGGTCCTCCCCTCAGGTGCGGGCAGCACCAGACTGGAGAGGCATGGCTCAAAGAGGGTGAGGTGGACCCAGATGGTTTCACCACTCAGTGAAGGTAATTCCCGGGCTAGACACATCTCATGCTGTGCCTTCCTCACTCGCCCTTCCTCAGCTGGATGGGGTCCAGTGGAGTCTCTGGAGGATGGTACCATGATATCCTGGTGGTTCCTGCAGAAAGGGGGCCACGATGATCATGAAAAGCCAGAGGAAGGTGCATCCAGGGCCCTTCTCTCGTCAGCCACAAAGTGTCCCGGTTTCTGCTCAGAGAAGCAGGTGACGGAAGACCCAGCAGGGCGGCCTGCGGAGGCCCAGCAGCATGGCTAAGGGCAGGAACTGGGTGGAGTTCAAGAGAATAACTGTGTTTTCATTTCCTTTAGATTTTATTTGATACTAGAGGTCTAGTGCACGAATTCATGCACGAGTGGGGCCCCTTGGTCGGCCGACAGGAGGTTGGCCAGCCATGGAAGTTGACTTGGGAGCACACTGACCACGTGGTCAGTGCATGCATAGCAACTGGTCAACTAGTTGTTTGAACATTCAGTCGTTCGTTTTTGGGTCATTCTGTTGCTTAGGCATATATATATTATTATTTATATTCCAGAAAATTTAAACAGCTAACACAGGAGAACTTTAAACATAATGAACACATGGAAACATAATACAATAATCTATATATATAAAAGCTAAGCAACTGGAACATGCACTTTGGCTGGCCAGCCAGCCAGATGGGGGCGGAGCCGGCCGGCCAACCTCCTGCATCCCCTCCCCATGGCCGACCAGCCCCGATCAGCCCTGATTTGGGCGGGCTGGTTGACCTCACCTGTGCACAAATCTGTGCACCGGGCTTCTAGTTAATAAGTAATAATATAAAAATAAACTGTTTTGTGTACTCACAACTGTATACCTACTTTTGCCACACCCTAGATTTCTCAAAACCCTGGAGGAGAGACAGTTTTCTAAGCAAAGAAATAGCAGTAGTAAACAAACAAACAAACAAGAAGGCTTGGCTATACAAACTTTTAGACTTTTATGACAAATTTGATTGATAGAAAAAATGTTTGTTAAAGAGGTTATCTGACTCAATAAGAACGTGGCACCCTTGATGCAAAAGATCCCGAGCAGGCCAGGCCCAGGCTGGGCCATCAAATCAGAGACCAAAACACGGGGGAAGCCGAGGCTCTGACTTGCACTGAAATTAGGAAAATGCAGGCGGCAGAGGCCACAGGTCACTTTTGAAGCTGGATTTAGAACAGGCATTCCCCACTCTGGCCAACGTGCAGTGAAGCCTGCACATGCATGTGACTGTGCTGCGTTTTTAAAAGAAATTTGGGAATGTGTGTAAAGAGTAACAAGCTATTCATGTTCTTTGTGGCAATAATCCCACTTGTAAAATTCTAGTTTAAAGAAATATTCCCAAATATGGAAAAACATATACATGAAAAAAAGTACTAAAGAGTTTATATGAAAGAGTCAGAAAAAAGTCAAGCAGCTGGCTTCTGGCATATTCCCTTAGCGATTCACTGCAGATTGCAAGAAATAATTATGAAAATTACAATGCAGTCCTGGCCAAAAGTTTGTGGGTTTGATTCCCAGTCCGGGCATGTATGAAAGGCAACCAATCGATGTTTCTCTCTCTCTTTATCTAAGATCAATTTAAAAATATCCTCAGGTGAAGATCTAAAAAAATATATAAATTATAATGCAACTCAAAGAAAATATAATTGAGTAAAACAAGCTATGAGAAATTGTACAGATCATAAAAAGCATAGCCAATTGTGAAAGTACAGTAGACTGCACACGGGAAAAAGGCCTGGAAGGAAATACCCCAGGAAGCGATAATGGCCATGGGACGAAGGGAGGACATATTTTCAGTATGTTTTGTGTGCGGCTTATAGGACTTCTGACTTTTTAAACAGACGGGTGTAGTAGATTTCTTGAGAGATGGAATTCGGAAGTAGGGGCACTGGCTGCTCAGAGCACCAAGCATGATGGGAGCAGCTGGCTGGACATCTCAGGGAAGCTAAGCTCTTGTCTTTGGTCCATTCTATCTTCAGATCGAAGCTAATTGCTATAAAGTTGTTATTTCAGATGAACCAAGAGATGCCTATGTTACTTGCCCAAGAATGTTGCCCCGAGTGCCATGAGTTTCGTGGCTTCAAACAACAGAATCAAATCTTACCGCCCTGAGGGAGCCAGAAAGGCGTTTTATGAGGCTGTCACGGGGGCTGAGTTCCCTCTGACGGTTGTGTCTGGCCTTTTCCCGTGCCCAGAGCTTCACTCTCTGCGTGCCTGGGCTCCTGCCCTTCCTCCCTCAGCAAGCCAGCACCCAGCACCCAGCACCCAGCGCCCTCCCGCTGCCCTGCTGCCCTCACCCAAAGTCCTCCATCGGATCACCTTTGTGAGACCCTCTTTGCGGTGAGGCAGAGTCCACCCTGGTCATGGTCAGCCACCGTCCCGGAGGCACAGTCACTGAAGACATTTTCTTGCAGGAGGTGGTTTCGGGACTTGTAAATGTGTCACAACTTATCAAATTGTACAGTTTAAACAGGTGAAATGATAAAATGCAAACTTTATAAATGATAGCTCAACAAAGCTGTTAAAAAATAAAGTTCTACTTCATGCTTCATCGTCATCTCTGAGCAAATAGGAAAACGTTCTTTTGGAATTAGGTTTGGTTGTGTTAGGCAGCTGGGACCTTGTAGGTGTAACTTACAGAGTCTATAGGGACAGCAGGTAAACACCCGCACCCAGAAACCCCGGGGAGAGGGTGTTACTGAGTCTGTAACCAAACTTAGCCTCCTTAAGGGCACAGCCCCCAGTGACGGAGGCTTCCCCCGCACGCCTTCAGCGCCCCCTCAGACGTTTCCCTGAGGTCTGTCTGCACCATGGCCTCAGGGCACCGGCGACAGGGGAGGGGAGCGGCCTCTCTGGGGGGGACTCCTGTCCCGCCTGGCACTCCGGGGTGTGCGTGTCCTCGGGAGGCAGAGGGCGGTGGAGCCCACCCCGAGCTCCAGGGCCATGCGGGGGCCCTATGTGCACCCTCTGTGCCGCCTCACTGCGTGGGCTGCTGGTCCTGCTGGCCCTGTGTGCTGCTCTGGGCTCCGGGAGAACCGAGCAGCCAGCTGGGCTCTGTTCAGGGGGTCCGGATGGAGGGTCTGGTACCTCCTGGAGACCCACCCCCAAAGGGGCTCCTGGCTGTCCCATCTCCAAGTCCGTGAACTCCTGCAGAGTTTCCCCTTGGCACTGGGCCTCGCTCAGCTCACCGAGGCCTGGAACGGGATGCTCCCTCGCACTCTCCTCCCTCCTTCTCTGCTGGGAACCAGCAAGGACCACACACACTTCCAAACCTGCTGGCCTCAGATGTTGACACTTTGCCCTGTGCCCTGCCCTCTGGTCCTCCCAGAGGCCATGAATGTGGAGAGCTCTGTAGCAAAGGACGGGTATTGGGGGGGCGGGGGGCAAGGAAAGGGGAGACACAGGAGATGGGGGGCACAGGAGATGGGGCACCAGTGAGTGCTTCACAATGTGATCGCTTCCGTGGAAAGACAGGCCTTCAGAAATGCTGAGTGGAAGGCATCGGTGGGAAAGCAGCGTGCGATAGATGTAAACGCAAAGCAGGCTAAACCCTAAAAAGGATGCAGGTGGAAGGTGCCAGTTAAAGAGCATTAATCCCTGGACATTTAAAGCTCGGTCTGTCACCTTCACTTAAAAAGGAGTGTGTATGGTTTGGTCAGTGTGATCTCACTGCTCGTTAGCACTCCTTCGTGCTCCGAAGCTGGAAAATGGAGGCTCTCGGGAGCCCTGTCACCGTGAAGGAGGTGGCCCAGCTCGGTGTCTGCCCCCGGGGCCCCACTCGCCTTTGTCGCAGGGTCTTCCCCTCCCTGCGCCTTTGCCTTCAGCGTGCTGGGGAGCCGTGTCGGGCCTGCGCGGCAAGGACACGGGTCTCCCGGGTGTCTGGGCCGGCCGGAGAGCCGTGGCTCGGGGCCCTGGCGAGTGAGGACGGAAGGCGCGCCGTGGCGGAGCTGGTTGGCGAGGGACCCCAGCGTCTCCAGCCTCCCACGGAGGACCGGGCTGAGGACAGCGGCGGCCGTTTGCAGTATAAACAGCTGTTTACATATTTCAGGATCCATGGACTTCCAGGTCAAGGTGGTTTCCAAACACTTAAAAGTGTGTGTACGGTGGAAGAGAAGGGCCTACCCAATTAGTCTCAGCTTCAGTGTTAGGTTAAAAGCAGAAAAGTTTATACATTTTGGCTAAAAATATGTGTGTCTCCTTAGTCAACGCGCAGAATCCTCTGGGCCCGCCCCCTCACCTGGGCCTGCAGCAGGAGGGGCGGCGGAGGTCCAGGAGGGCGGGAGGCACAGCCACTGCGCGGGCTTCCAGCCGCACAGGGCGGCTCCGCGCTCAGGCCCAGGGCGGGGCGGGCGGAGCTCAGGCCTGTGTACCTCCGGCGGAGCAGGCACCTGCCCGTGCAGCGCCTGGCACCGCAGGTGTGTCGGGTCACACGCTGATGGATGGAAGCCAGGGCCTCACTTGCTCGCGGCTTCATGTCACCTCCGTGGGTGTTTCTTAGAGAAGGGACACCCCCAGTACCCCCCAATTGAGACTGTCATCTCCTCTCGTCTCCTCTGCCTGTCAGGATGTGAGGGAACGCATCGCCCAGGTCTCTATCATGTGAATAAACATGTCCCACACATGTAGCCAGAGCTGGATCGAATGCTGCCGTGAGGGTGCTATGTTGATTAGCAGGACGCTGACAGGTAGCTGAACCACCCAGGTGGCTCTGCTGCAGCTGCTGCTACGGGCGAGGCAGGGCCCAGGGCTGTGCGGAGACCTGGCACCATCAGCTGCGGCTCTCAGCATCCGAGGGAGCCAGTGGGGGGCGGGGGGAGCCTGGGGCGGGGGGGAGCCTGGCACACACCAGTTAGCAAGCCGGGAAGCTGCCACTCCACAGGCACGGCCCGCTGCCCGACCTGCTGTACGACGGCCCCGATTTGGGCAAATAATCCTTTTAACCTTAATAGGTCCTTTTCCATGCAGCGAGGCGCAGTGACGATGTGACACAGGGTCGGCATGGTGCGAGGGCAGAGCGGGGCTCCTGCGGGGTCCCCTGTCCGGGGCAGAGCTGCTTGCTGCTCCAGGGCTGTGGGCACAGACACCTCAGTGCCCGTGACAACAGGGTGGCTGGGCCCCCTCACTGCCACCTCCCGTGCTCTGACGGGGACGGCTGCCAATGCTGGGAGAGGCCCAGGGCGGCCGCTGCCTCCTGCAGCTAGGAAGAGCCACGTCCGCAGCACACACACCTGCTCCCCGGTGCCGGGATCTGGACCTTCGGGGGCGAGGCCGGTGAGAGCAGTGGGCGTTCCCCGCACAGCGCCCGTGGGGCAGCCTCCCGATGGCTCATGGGCGGCACTGGCTGGGCTAGCGTCCTGAGTGGCTGCGTTGGGCACTCGCTCCTGAGAAAGAGAATAGAAAAAGGAGGTAGGTGTCACTCCCAAGGCCGGGTTACAAACAGGCTGTGCTCTGTCTCGGCCCCCTCCTGGCCATCCTCTGTTCACGCCCAGGATAGTCCTGGCCATGCGGTAAGCGGCCTGTGGAGAGACCCTGTGAGAGAAGCCGGTGAAGTCTCTCTGCGGGCCCTCAGTCCAACAGTGCGGGGACTGGAATCTGCCAGCCACCGTGGGCCAGTGCGGACCCGGGCCTCCTGGCAGCAGCCTCCGGACGGCCAGCAGCTCGGACGGTCCCTCATGCGAGCCCTGGGCTCAGAAGCGCCTGCCATAGAGCACCAGGAATTCAGGTCACAGGCACCGTGAGATCACACATGTACGCTGCTGTAGGTGTAAAGTTTGGGGTAATTTGTTACACAAGAGGTAATTAATATGTGGGCACAACACCGTGACCAGAGATAGAGGATTCCAACTGTGTGGTCCCAGACCCCCAGCCTCTCTCCCTAAAGAGGGCCCATGTGGCAGCAGGAAAAACTAAAACATTCCCCCGCTAGTAACTCTAAACACTTACTCCAGTGAGAGCTTCCTATCAGAGTAACCAAAATACCCAAAGTTCCCTCTTTCTGTGTTTGTTGTTGCTATTTATAAATGGTCCCACCTGCCCTTTGGCAAAATTACAGACGAGCTGCAAGCTGGCCCAAAGTGATCCGTGTGTGGGAACAGTCATCAGACAAGTTGGCACATTCGTGACGGAGGAATGGAGTTGGATCGCATCAGAGAAGGTAACTGTGAAACCATCAGAGAAGAGAGTGTGTGTGTGTTTGTGGATATATTAGACAATTTTTCAGTCTTCAGGTCAATGTTTTTTAAATAGAGATGTTTAAGTTCAAATTAGAGGAATACATTCTTTAGAAATAAAATAAATTTAGAAATCAATTAGTCTAGGAATTGCCAATTATTTTTTTAACCCCCAAAATAAAATCTCAGAATTCTAATATGTAAAACAGAAAGTATGGTATTTTGTTAGCATAAATGTATTTTACAAATTCAAAGCCATAACTCTCACTCATAAAATAAATCATTGAGAGTAATTGCAGGAATACAAGTTTTAGAAACTGGGACTTATGGATGTCAGCACAAGACGTGGGACCCCCCCCCCTCCCGCCCCCACCGTGTAGCTGTGCAGATTGAAGCAATTGTCTTCACAAAGAAAAGCAGTTCCAAATGGTCAAAGTCTTCAAAACAGCTTTCTAGATACCCAGGACACACACCAATTAAGCTATTTGGAAACTAGATGGAGAAAAAGTAAGGCTGTTTTTATTTAACAATATCAAATAAGTGCTATTATGTCTTAATTGATGGTTTGTTATCCAGTTTGGAAGCAGTTAATCAAATACCTCAGCCAGTTTTAATTATCAATGGTCAGAAAATAACCTTAAACAACATAAGACCATATTAATAACACAGGAATACACAGCTCTTTGTCAGACAGTAATTTTAAGTTTTTAAGCAGCTTAGTTTGCTTTGTCTTGCATGTTGAGTCAAGCTTCATTGCTGACATTTTAACTGCAATTTCAGGCATGGAGACATAGGGGCCTTGCATCGCTAAATCAGCAAGATATGGAAGTCAGTACCACTGTGTTTGAGAGTTGTAGGTGAAGATGCTGAAATTACACAATAGCAAGTTTGTGTCTCCTTTGAAGCATTTACACTGACGCCTTGCCTCCATATAACCCACGAACTTCAACCTGATAAGTAAATTCTGGAATACACCACATTCATCATTGTCAATAGCCAAAGTGTCCGTAATGGGAAGACAGTCCTTCAGTAAAGTTGTCCATTTCTGTGACATTATCCAACACTTACAGCACAGTTGCCTTAGTGGTGAGGGCAATCTGGCTGCAGCGGTCACCTCGCTGATCGCCAGGGCTGATTCAGTTGGCAGGTGGGCATCCCCCTCCTAGCTCACTCCTCCATGTGCGTCCCTCCCTGAGCGTCATGCTCTGAGGAGGGGGACCTTCCCCCAGGAGAGGGCTGGTGCTTGGTCAGGAGTGTACAAGTAGCTGCGTTCCCCTGCTTGAACCTCCCAACAAGCTCTCAAGGTCCATTGGTGGGAAGAACGTAGGGTAGTCAAGCTTCCAAGACTCCAGACACATCCAAAGGAGAGGCTGCACGGGGCAGTCTGCCTTTCTAAAAAGAAAAAAACAAAACAAAAAAAAAACCACAGTTGCCTTTTCCATAGCAGTCAGGGGTTCTCATGCAAACACACTGCTTGTACACATTTGGCAATGACTTCCAGGTGAATGAATGGGTTTCTACCTCTGCTGTCACTCATCATACAGACATTGCTACATTTTATACATAAAGGATTTTTTTGTAATGTGTCATTTATGTACGTTGTAAGCAGTTAAAGTTTTCTTCTGATATGTCTATGGTATTTTATAAAATGATAAATATCACTTTTTATTTGCCTACAATAACATATATAAAACAATCAAAATAGAGAAATTAACATCCATACACTCGCCTATTTGAAATGTAGAGATTTCACAAATCTCAGTCTTTTTTTTTTAAATATATTTTATTGATATTTTACAGAGAGGAGGAAAGGAGAGAGACAGAGAGCTAGAAATGTCGATGAGAGAGAAACATCGATCAGCTGCCTCTTGCACACCACCTACCAGGGATGTACCCGCAACCAATGTACATACCCTTGACCGGAATCGAACCTGGGACCTTTCAGTCCACAGACCAACGCTCTACCACTGAGCCAAACCGGTTTCGGCACAAATCTCAGTCTTTAAGACAATTATTTCAGGATCTTGGATATGTACTACTTAGGTCCCATTTTACACTCCGCTGTTGGACAATGGGTGTCATTGAGTTGTGCAAACCTTCTCTCAGCCTATATTTTTGATTAGTAAGATCTTCCAAATGCTAAGTACTGAGAAGAGTCTGAGATTTTACCTGAGTTGTGAGCTAAAAGTTAGCTTGCCATAGTTACATGAACTCTGGCAGAAGACACGGGACTCCTGGGACAGAGACAAAGGTGCTCACACTCCCAGGTAGCACGAGCTTCTTCCTGCTTTGGTCCGTTTCTCCCCGGTCCCCTGGAGGGTGACACGGAGTGGCTCCAAGACGCTGTGCACGCAATGGGTGTGCATCAGTGCTGAGAACGCCGCTCAGAAATGCGAGTTCATTACAAGGGGCTACAATCAAACCAATGTGAGCAACCACTGCACACCATCTTTGTTTTACTGGACAGTAAACAAACCTGCCACGGCCTGCGGGAGACACAAACTGCTTCCCAAGGCTCTTTGCCGTACAGCATCGTGGAAAAGACAGCCTGGAACAAAGGTCTTCAGTGTCTTGTTTGCAACATGAGCAGAATCATAAGAGACCCATGGAGAATTGTCTCCTAATATTTAACAGTGCACTCTCCCCCTTCCCTGGCAATTTTGTGATTTAATTTGAATGATTCCATGAGTACCATTTCCTTTTCAGATTTTACTTTTGTCCGAGGTATCTTTAAACTACTCCAGAGGAATCCCGCACTTTGCAAACCACTGTTCCCTTCCACATGTGTGTCCAGCCATAAGGAAACGGAGGCAGGAGAAGGTTAAGTGGTTTGTTCAGGTCTCAGCTATTTAAGTATTAATTCCAGGGCATGGAATTACAAACCAGCGCAGCACGTGATGCAGCCAAAATATCCTTTTCTTTAATCTAGAAATAGGTTGTTCAAAATGTGTAAGGGCAAAGGCCTTGCCAGGGTACTTTGATTGGGGCTCCCCATAAGCAATCTCTGAGACAAGGGTTGGGGTTCAAGAAGCTTATGTGGAAGGGGCCCCAGGAAACATCATGAGAGGGAGGGGGAGTGAGTCAGGGAAGAAAAGACCTGTTCTGAAGCAAGTTACTGCAGTGAACACCTGACGCTCAGTCACACAGGACGCGCCGGAGCCAGTGGGGACCCCACAAGATGGGGGAGAGAGCCGGGTGTTGGCCACCCAAGCCCCACCAGTCACGGGTGGAAGGGACTCTGTGAGGTGTGAGGCGTAGCACCGCGCTCTGCCCAGCACTTGGTAGAGCGTGCACCATGGCTGCCATGTCAATTTGGATTAAACAACAGCACCTACTTTTAGGCTACTTTGGTGCTTATTAAACTCATAGGGGGTTTAGAGCAATTTCTTCAATGACATCACATTCCCCTCTATGTGTCCTAGTTGGATAGAAAGGCGGTTTGTCGGAGAGCAGCCTGCTTGCTTCTGGCTGCATGGGGAAGGAGCCCACAGATAACGTGGGGATGGACTTGGCGGTTGTAATGTCCGAGGCGGGTCCCCCTGGGAGCGGGCAGGTGCTGCTCCCCTCAGGCTGCAGTGGTGCCCTGGGCAGCGGGGGGCAGTGCCAAGGGCAGCCTGCCTTCGTGAGGGCTGATGCAGAGCACAGGGCTGGAGGGGACCTGAGTGCCTGGTGGGGGCGGGGATGGATTGGGCTCTGCCTGGAGAGCTCCAGCTGGGGTGATCCACTCACATAAACCTCTCCAAAGGCCCCCACACCCCTCCCCCCACATCTGCCAGCTCCATGCCCCTCCCCAGGACAGGCGAGAGGTGAAGGAGGGTAGCCGGCCCATTTGCCAGCAGCAGGGACTGCTGCCCCCCTGGTCGGGGAAGAGGCAGGCCTCCTCACGTCAGCGGATGCCCAGGCTGCTTCTGGACCCGCTGAGATGAGAAAAGGTCAGGAAAATGGGGGCGCTTTTGTCTGTGCACCGAGAGCGGTGGCTCAGGAAGGCATTGTGGGGCCGACACCCCGGAGGGAATCTTCTTCAGCATTTCACCCTTCCCTGCTCTTCCCCTCCCACACTGGCACCCTTTCTCATGCACTCCATCTTTTGAAATCCAAGGCAGGACATCTGAGAAAGCTGCTGATGGGCCGTGTGGAGGCAGGGCAGGGAGCCGAGACTCTCACTCAGCGGTCAGTGGTCCCCCGCTGGCCTCACAGATCCCTCTCCCCGGCAGGTCCTACTCTGGCCGTTACCCATCACCCCCTCAACACTGGCTCCAGAGCTTGTCTGCCCCACCCTCTTTGTCGTTACTGGTGAATATGACACAAATACATAAAACCACGTGAAGCAAATGCACGTTTAATGCACGATTATAAAGCAAATACTATTGTAACCACAGTCCTGGCTGGCACCCTAAAATAAGGTGACCAGATTGTCCAGGTGTTGGTGGGACAGTCCTGATTTCTAACAATTTTTCCCGAGTCTCACGGCATTTTCATTGATTTTTTGAAAGATTGGAAACATTGGAAAGATTCTTTCCAAAAATTGGGACTTTTTGTAAATGCCTCGAGATGCAGGAAAAATTGTTAGAAATCAAGACTGTCTCACCAACAACTGGACGATCTGGTCACCTTACCCTAAAACCTACCACACACCCTCTCCCAAACACCATTTCCTCCCCTTCTCCCCTTGAATTCTCCTTTCCTTTCTTTCTTTCTTTCTTTCTTTCTTTCTTTCTTTCTTTCTTTCTTTCTTTTTATTTTATTTTTAATTTTTTTTAGCAGGTAAGCCTAGCACTTTTGGTTTTTAATGTATTTGGGGTCTTTTAACTCACAGGCTGACAGTCCGCCTGCCCGTTTTATTCGACAATGCAGGTGGAAGGAGATGCTTGCTGCAGAGCCCCTCAGTGTGGCTTTCGCTGGCTGCCTTCCTGAGAAGGTGGGACACATCCTGTCTGCTCTGTCCCTGCCTCTGGTGGTGGGATGGAATGTATCTTTTTACTCGTGTCATGTCCTCACTCAGGAAACCGTCCTTTCCCTAAACTCCTTCGCCTGCCCTCAGATGGTGCCTGGGCTCCTGGATGCAGGGGCCTTTGCCTGAGTGGTGGCTGCCAGGTGGCGCTGGCCTGGGGAAAGGGATCAGGAAACTCAGGCAGGAACGAGCTTTCCCTCCAGGTGTGTGGCGTGCTCGCCCCGCCCCTGTGCCCTTGGCCAGGGGCTCTGGAGGGGGAAGAGCCTCTGCTTCCGCAGGCATCCCATCCTGCCCGGCTCCGGCAGACCTCCCAGGGCTCACTCCTCTCTGAACCCTACAGGATGTGAAGTCTGCTCCAAAGGAACGTTCCAGAATGATGGCCACTCAAAGATGCCCCTGCTCCCGACCCTGTGCATAGGTTACCAGCTAAGAGACTCTGCAGAGGTGATTAGGGGTCGGACTGGAGAAGCAGAGTGGATCCTGGATGCCCCGGGACCCACTGTAATGACATGAGTTCTTGAGAGAGGATAGCTCCCCTGGTCAGAGGGAGAGAGTCTCAAAAGTGCAAGAAGGCTCGGAAAGATGCATGATTGCTGCTTGGAAGATGGAGGAAGGGACCCTGAGCCAAGGAATGTGGACAGCCTGGTGAAGCGGGAAAGCAAGTGGATCGTCCCCCGGAGTCTCCAAGAGGTGACATAGCCCTGTCAAGCCTTGCTCTTTAGTCCCAGGCGTCTATGTTGGACTTAGGACTCGCAGAGCTGCAGGTAATAAACCTGCGTTGCTCACGCCTTCGATTTTGAGTAACTTGTTGTGGCAGCTCCAGGGAACTGCATCCAGCTCCGGCTCACCTCAGAAGCTGTGAAACTCCTGTGAGTCCAGGCGGGAGGAGGGGGGAGTCATGTTTCCCTCACCTGCTCCCAGGCCCTGGTCCCTGCAGGTGCCAGAGTGTCCAACAAAAACAGAGTGAAGTGGGGGATGACCAGGAACTCTGCTAATAAATCAACAGGAAAGTGATTTAATAACAATTAAAATAGTCGCAATGTGTTCATCTTGGTTGTATTGCGCAGGCACCTGTGAACCAGTATTTGTATGTGAGATCCCAGCCACCTGTTAGCTTCATGGCCTTAGGCGAGTGTGTGAAACTGTAAAGCTTCAGTTTCCTGACTATAAAACGGGTTCATCACGCCTCCCTCAAGGGGCTGTGAGGTCAGATAATGAGCTTGCCAAGTGGTAAGAACTCAGTGAGTAACTATGGCATTAGTAAGAATAACTTACAACATTAACAGCTAACTGTACAGTATTTGCATTAAAAATAACCATTTCTAAATAGTTGATTTTTAAAATCCCATACAACGCAATCTTAAAAACCTTTAGTAACTGTCCACTTTTCCCGAGGTCTCTGGGAAATTCGAAGAAATCATTCTTCCTCATAATCAACCTGTCATCTTTAAATATCACAGGGACATAAATGACTGCGTGCCCCAGCGGAGGCGAGGAGCGGGAGGCACCCAGGGGAGAGAGCGGAGGGCCCCGGACGGAGGTGCTGTTTGGAAGGAAGGCGCCCACTCTCCCAGGTGGCGGGCGGCACAGGGTGCTTCTCAAACACAAACACAGCCACTGGCCAGTTTAAACGTGACCCGCCCGATTCACAGACGCAGCGCTGGCCCAAGCGGCCGCCAGGAAGGCACAGCACTCCCAACACGGCGTTTCTGAGACCGCTGCCTCCTCAGCGTCCTCCTGCGGAGCGCGAGGGGTGCTCACAGGAAGCCTCTGCTTTCTCCTCTGGCTGAAGGGCTCACCCTGCGGAACCGGACTGCGGAGTTCGAACCCGTTAACTGGAGAGCTCTCGGCCCAGCACTCCACTTTTTGGGGGGAGGAGAAGGGGGAAGGAGTAAATGCAGGAAAACACACGCTTTCACTAACGTAGAAAATACTGTAGCGCATGGCTCTGACGTAGGATTCTACCCAATCTTCTCCAGGGCATGTGTTCGGAAGGGTGATGCACATTATGGGTACATTTTTATGGTGAAATATCAACTGTGTGTATATATATATATTTAAATGTCGACTTACGCTCTTGCTAACACGGTTTTCTGGTTAATTTTATCCAAAATGAAAATTTAATTTTGTAGGACAGCTCCTCCCAAGGTATCCCGATTAACTGAGGGTTTACTGTATGTGACAGAAATGTTTCATATGTGATTTTCAGTTAAAGGCAGACTTTAAAATAAAAGCTTGAGTGAAATCCTCCTGGTAGTTCTAAAATTATGAAGCTGCCTTAGAATTTTTCCCATCTAAAATCAATTCTGCCCTGCTACCAATAATCAGAACCAATGTAAAGTGTGATCAATTTTGTATTTCTTCAATTTTGGTTACGATGTATACAGCTAAAGTAAGTTAACCTGACCACGCACAGCTGAAGACGGGCAGTGTCTGAGCGCACCTGCTTTCCTCTTATTCCTCATCGCACCTGCCTTGATGGTGTGTGGGGTGTGTTTAAACTTTACCTCTGTGTCTGTGGTTTAGGAACAACTTAACCCTGTCAGCCATGGAGAGATGGATTTCATGGATTCTAGCCTGTTCTTTTAGAATCTCAAGAGGTAATGAGATGGTACTTAGGCCTTTGGGTAAGAACGTATTATGCCGCGATAAGACTCCTGTTCCTGACCGTATCCACATTCTGCTTCTGTAGATAAAATGCATGGGGACAGCAGCAAGTCCCCTGCTGGCTGGTGTGGGACCCTCATTGCGTGCTCACAGGGACTCTCTGGGGCCTCTCCCTGGATGCTCGCAGTCCTCCGTTCCCCTTGGCAGCTCGGAAAGCTGTGGGGTGTGGGGCCATCATTAGATTTACAAAGTGCCTGCTCCGGCGGAAACTGGTTTGGCTTGGTAGAGTGTCGGTCTGCGGACTGAAAGGTCCCAGGTTCGATTCCGGTCAAGGGCATGTACATTGGTTGTGGGCACATCCCCGGTAGGGAGTGTGCAAGAGGCAGCTGATCGATGTTTCTCATGGACGTTTCTAGCTTCTATCTCTCTCTCCTCCTCTCTGTAAAAAAAAAAAATCAATAAAGAAATTATATATATATATATAAAGAAGGAAATCTTACCTTTAAAAAAAAAAAAAAGTGCCTGCTCCGGGCTGGGTCTGCAGGCAAAGGAGCTGGAGCTGCAGAGAAAGGTCAGGCTTGGACCCTGCCCTCGCGTCAGGTCATGCGCAGTGGATGGCTCCGTTTCTTACTCTGATGAAGTCTGCAGAGCACCGATAGCTGCCTGTGTGCAGTCACCCGAGGCAGGAGCTGTGCTTACTCGGTTCTGTGCGCCCTGGAGAGCACGCTCCCTGTATAAGTTGGCAATAAATATTCTTTAAATTTAACTGCATGCACAAAACCAGGCCCTTCCAGACCCGTTAACCCCTCTTCTGTGTTTCTGACATAGGCAGCATTGTCTTTGCAGCTACCCACATCCCAACCATGAGGTTACATGTGATGCCCGTTCTCCTTTGCCTTATATATCCAATCAGCTGTCAATTCCTTCTGAACCTTATGTCTCAGTGGCCGGCAAACTCATTAGTCAACAGAGCTGCAGTTCACTGACCACTGTAAACCATTTCCACTCTGGTTTGGGTTACTACCTAAGTAGTGCAAGCTTCCAACAGCTTTTTCTCCCTCCCAGCATTCTTTGGTTCGTGCACCAGTGAGTTCTCCTGCTGCCACGCCTGAAAGTATCTCCTCAGACTCCTCTCCCGGCATCCTCTGCTCCATTTAGGCAAGTCCTCTCACACACACCCCTCTCATCCTCAAGGTTCTAAGATCTCTCCTCTGGGAATTTCCTCCTGTCTCCACATTTTATTTTATTTTTTAAATAAATTTTTATTGTTCATATTATTACAAATGTTCCTTTTCCCTCCCCCGTCCCCACCATTGCTCTCCTCCATCAGGTTCCCACCCACCCTCTGCCCTTTCCCCACTCCCCATTGTCCTCATCCATAGGTGCACATTTTATGTTCAGTCTCTTCCCACATCCCCCTCTCCCCTTTTCCCCAAGAATCGTCAGTTCACTCCCCTTCCATACCTCTGATTCTATTATATTCAACAGTTAATATTGTTCATCAGGGGAAGGGCAGAGTGACTGAGCTTGGAGCTTACGTGAGGGCAGGGGAGACAAAGGGAGAGGGAACATCCGAGCCCTCTCCTCACTGCACTGGGGGGGAGGGGGAGAGCCGAGGTGCCTGGTGGACTCTTGCTCAAGCCTGAGATTCTGGGAGGAGGAACTGGTCTGGGAAGGAGATTAATTCACAAGAGATACATTATACGTAATTATGGTAACTTCCCACTGTCATCCCTCAGGGCCTGTCTCTCATGCCACCACCTAAACCCAAGCCACTTCTGTTCTCAGAACATGTTTTGCTTGGCACCTTTCATAGTCAGCTTTACGTTATAGTTATCTGTGTACAGTTCTGTCCCTTCCTCCGAGATTAAAAATAATTTATCTTTATTTCTCCGGAATTGATTCTTAAGCCTCACAAATAGAAATACACTTAATAGGTTTAATTGAATGGAGAGCTAAGGTGGGAGGTCATGGAACAGCTGATGTGTTTACCACGTGCCACACACATTCTCCCATTTAGTCTTCACAGCTCTGCACTTTGCTGTCCAAGGCCCAGGAGGTGGTGTGCCTGCAGCCTCAGGCTTGTGGGCCTCCTCAGTGGGACTCACAGTGCCCCCCACCTCACCGTGTGTTTCCCATGAGGCCAAGGAGAGGAGAGAGGGGGGCTTGAATGGAACTGAAGAGGAGGGGACAGGAGGCAGAAAGGAGTGTGACTGAGAGGGGCACAGGGGAAGGGCTGAGCTTGGAGCTTATGTGAGGGCAGGGGAGACAAAGGGACAGCCCAGGGTGCAGGGCTGAGTTCCGGAGGCCTTTGGAAGATAATCGTAGGATTTAATGCTATGTGATTTTGGGGGAATGGTTTATGCTTTTGGTCCTTTCAATGCTTTATTATTGAAGAGATTTTGATGGTAAAACAAACATGGACATACTAATGGGATAGAATGAAGGAACATACATTTTTATTTTTTTAAATACTTTTATTGATTTCAGAGAGGTAGAGAGAGATAGAAACATTAATGATTAGCTGCCTCCTGCACACCCCCTATTGGGGATCCAGCTCACCACCTGGGTATGTGCCCTTGTCTGGAATCAAACTTGGGACCCTTCAGTTTGCAGGCTGATGCTGTATCCACTGAGCCAAACCGGCTAGGTCAAGAAACACACATCTTTAGATCAAACATCTTCTTCACCTGGACCCTGTGAACGGGACCTTATTTGGAAAAGGAGTCTTTGTGGATGTTACAAGGACCCCTGGGGATGAGATAGTTCTGGATTTGGGGCGCCCTAAATGCACAGCGTCATTAAAAGAAGAGAGAAAGGGAGAGCACACACAGGAGACGGGCCCTGTGAGGACAGAGGCAGAGATGGGAGTGATGCTGGTACACACCAAGGAGCCCCTGGAGCCACCGGGAGCTGGAGGAGGCAGGAGAGATGGCCCCCCAGAGCCTTCGGAGAGCGCGATGCTGCTGGCACTGACTTCAGACCTTGCAGCACCAGCCTCCAGGACTCAATCTGCTTTAAGCCACGCAGGTGGAGGTAACTTGTGGAGGTCGCCCTAGGAAATGGATGTTGGCCTCTCAGGGCTCAGTTCCTCACCTTCCTGGAAGTGCTGCCCAAGCCGTCTGCTGTCAGACCCTTTGAAGGAACTGTGTGGGCGATGGGGAGGCACAGAAGTTCTTAAACAGGAAGTACAAGACAGAAGCAACTTTTAGAAAGCTCGGGATAATGCTGATATCCAGTATAAATCTGAGGGATGGAAGGGAGTAAGCTGGTCAGGTGGAAGGCATTGGGTACCAGAGGTTGGAGTCAAAGTATGTGAGGTTCTGAATCCAGTACCTCCACTTACTGTTTCAGTTTTATTTATTTTTTCATGTGTAAAATGAAGGCAGTACTATGGTGTATGAGTTAAGATGGCATATGTAAAAAATTCACAAGAGATACATTATACGTAATTATGTAAAAATTAGGACATGGCATTGGCGATGGAAGAGAAGGTGCAAATGGCTCCAGGTCAGAATCATAGAGATTTAGATTGGGAGGGGCCCAGGTCATCCAGAGCCCTCTCCTCACTGCACTGGGGGGAGGGGGGGAGCCGAGGTGCCTGGTGGACTCTTGCTCAAGCCTGAGACTCTGGGAGGAGGAACTGGTCTGGGAAGGAGATTAAGTTGCATTCGCAATGTGGTGAGTTTGAGAGAAGACGAGCCAGGCAGGGGGCAGCAGATGAGCTGGGAGCTCTCCAAGGCTGCTGACCGAGAGGTGATCACTGAACATGTAGACTAGAAGCACACAGAATATGATGAACTACCTTTTTTTTTTTTTTTTTTTTAAAAAAAAGATCAGAATGAAAAAAAGGGCAGTCTGCTTTGGGATATTACTGCGAGAGGTTGGGAGGACAGCAGGCCTCACAAAAGACAGAAAGGGCAATACAGGGAGAATGACCGGGTCTCAGGAAAGCAGAAATGCTGCGTGCTTCAAACAGCTTCCTAGGACAAAGATTGAGAAAGAGACATTGGGTTTTGGATAGAAAATGTCTTTGGTGACTTTACAAAGAATCAGAGAAGGAAAAGGAGTTCAAGAACAGTGCGTCCATGAAAGTTTACAAAGCAGCCAAGTTAAAAGCTGGGGCCATGTTGTCACACCTATTTTGAATGAACTAATTTAAAATTTGGGCCAAATCAATGACTCTACTTCCGCTTTCCTTATCAGTAGGGAAGGTTTCACAAAAGGATGGGCTGAGGTAGCTTCTCTCGAGGTCAGAAGGAGAAGGTGGTGGCCCCATTCCCTGACCTTAGACCCAGCCCCGCTCAGAACAGAGCGCCCGCCTCCTTCCAGCTAGGGACCTGAGTGCTCCCTCCTGCCAGGGAGGCGCCAGGGACTTACCTAGGAGCCAGTCAGCACTGCCTCCCTCGGAAGGGTGTTAGGGAGGGTAAGAAGCACCTGTGCAGGCTCCACCATTGAAGAAGCAGATGGTCAAGCTCTCGGCTGTGACTTTCCGGTTCTACTGGCTCCGGCTACCCTCCTATGGTGGGTGCTTCCTTGTAGGAAGCAGGCAGTGATTCCAGTGATCTGTGATGTCATCCTGGGAGGTTATTATCGCCTTAATAATAAGGAGAAGCCAGGAACCTAAGAAAGAATCTCATTAACATGCATCCAGGCGACTCCTCCAGGAAACCAGAGCCGTTTCAATAGCAGGATGTGCTTCTGGGAAGCCATATGGAAGGAGCCTGGGGAGCAGGATTCTGGATGCTGTGCCTGTGCGAGGGGCGTGCGCCTTCCCCTTCCTCTCGGGGTGACTGTTCCAAGTTTGTTTGTAGGGAAGCCACTACCTGCGGCCACTGCAGCGGCAGCAGCTCCTCCCAGGCTCTGACCCTGGCTGTGCTGGGGCCACTCGACCTAGGAGGCCTGGGAGGCCGGGCTCCTCTTCAGAAGTGCTTCCGACGAGGAAGACGGAGTAAAGAAGTGTCTGGTTGGGAAAGTAAACAGATACAAGACAAATAAATAAAAATGCCACAGGCAATTACAGAGAGGAAGTCATCTCCTGGTGAAGTCCCTCTTCTGATGGACAGCAGGCCTGCTCTGCTCAGCGGGCCCTGGGAATGCTTCCGGGAGGGGGGCGGTCGCCAAACAACTTAGAGCTGGCGAGGAAGAGAATCCGACGGACAGACAGTCAGAGAGACAGACAGGCGGACGGACGGACGGACAGAGGGGTGGGAAGACCGCCCACCGGCCGCGGGCAGCTGGAGGCTGTGGCCTTTCTCTGCTCTCCAGCCCCTCACCCCCAGCCCTGCCCCCACTCCCCGCGCCAGTCGCTCTAGGAACGGGGACCCTGCCCTCCCGGCTCCGCCCCGCGCTGGCCGCCGGGGGGGGGGGGGGGGGGGGCGGGGGGGGGAGCCGGAGGCCGTGCGCCCCGAGCGCAGGCCCGTCCCGGCCGGAGCCCGCGCGCCCCCAGGTGGGTCTGGCGCCCGGCGCGCGGCCGCCGGGGGCGGGGTCTCGGCGGGCGGAGCGGCGGCGGCGGGAGGAGGAGGAGGAGGAGCGCGGAGGGGCGGGCGCCGCGCGGGGAGGGTCGCCGCCGCCGCCGCCGCCGCTGCCGCCGCCGCCGGGATCGTCAGGCCGGAGCCGGGCCGAGCGGGCGGCGGGGGGCTCGGCGCGGAGGCTCGCGGCGCCCGGGCCGGCGGGGTCCGGCCGGCCGGCAGCGGCGCAGCGGCGGGCAGAGGGAGCGGCGCAGACAAAGAGCGGCGTCTGGCGGGCGCGGCCGCCACCCCGGCCCCGCCGCTGCCCTCCGGCCTCCGGCGGCGGGCGCGAGGTAAGCGCGGCGGCGGGGCCGGGGCGGGCGGCGGGCGGGCGGCGCGCAAACTTGGGCCGCGGCGGAGTTGGAGCGGCCGCGGGCGGGCGGGCGGGCGGCCTGGGGACCGATCGCCCCTCCGCCCCCCCCCCCCCGCCCTCCGCGCCGCCGCGGCCTGGCCCCCGCGCGGGCCCGGCGCCTCCGGCTCCCGCCTTCCCCCGCGGCCGCGGCCACCCTCCGGGCGGTGGGTGGGGGCGGGGCCGGGCGGCCCCCGGGACGGAGACCCCGGGCGCGGGGCCGGGGGCGCGGGGCGCGGGCCCAGCGCGGGGCCGGGAGCGGGGCTGCCGGGACCCGGCGGCCCTCCCAGAGCTGCCGCCGGCGGGGGCGCCGGGCGGGGGCGCCGTGCGGCTCCGGCCCCGGCTCCGCCGAACACAAAGTTTCTCCCGAGCCGCGCCGGCCGGGCGATGGGCCTCCGGGCGGCCCGGGGAGAGCCCGCGGCCCGGGGAGGGCTTCGTGCCGGACGCTGGGCTTGAGGACGCAAGCGGCCGCGTTGGGGAGGCAGAGGGACGCGGGTCCCGGCGGGTCCCTGGGAGGCCTCAGGGACACGGCCGGGGAGTCCGCCGGTTTGTTCAGTAACAGGTGGGTGAGCGGCCGGCCTTCCTGCCCCCAAAGTAAGGCCCGAAGGACCCGCGGGCCCGCGCGGCGCTGGTCCCGGCGCCAGTAGGGCGGCCTCCCGCCGGCTCCGGCCTCAGGGATTCGGTGCAAAGCAGAGAACTCGGGTGTCTTTCCTGGCACGGCTTTGTTCGAAACTGCCTTCCAAACCTTCAAATGACTGAACGTGGAATTAACCCGGTGCTGCGACTCTCACACCAGCCCTGACTCCGAGCACCCTTTAACTCACCCGTGTCCCCCCGGTGAAGCGGTGAATTATAACCTGAGGAGGAAGGGTCAGCGGGCACGGGGGGAGGGCTCCCTGCGGAGGCCGGCCGGAGAGGCAGGGTTTCCCAGGAACAGGTGCCAGTGAAGCAGCGACTGCAGGGGGAATCCTGCCTCAGTTTCTCTCCTTGAGGTGGCGGAGGTGTAGTTTCGATGGAGGAAGTGGTGGGATGAGAGTGGCCTGGCTGCAGCTTGAGGCCGGGAATGGAGAGGTTACAGTGGCGAGTTTCTGGAGGCGCCCCTGGCCCCCACTCTCAGCTCCGCGTCCCCGCTCCCCGGACTGGTCATGGAGCGCGGAGGAACGGGTGGCCAGTCCCGCCCGGAGCTGACTGCGATCACACCTGCTGCTCCGGCGCAGGAGCTGGGCGGGCTGGCTCCAGGCGCGCTCCGGCTGCTCCGGCCTCTGTGCTCAGTTTTCGGGCTTTGAGACCTGCTTTATTGCATGCTACATACTTAAGTTCTCTTCGTCTTGCTTCCTTGGCCCCCACCACATTCCTGACCTCTGTCATACGCATTGGGGGATTGCCAAGGTTTTCCAACATACACCTCTCAGGTACACCGTATTTGAGAAATGTGCGAACATCCACATTAAATACAGCAGAAACCTTGCATGTGCACAGACTGGATAACCTTTTAAAGCAGCCTGAAGACTCCCTGGCGGCCGGAATGGCCTGCACCCTCTCCTTGCCCACTTGCCCTGGCGAGGTGAGGCTGCCCGGGACACACCTGCTCTGAGCCGCCCAGACTAACTGCAGTGCACTGGAGGCAGGGCTGTGGGCACCAGCTCTGCCGTAAGAAAGGGGTGACTGGTTAAAAAGCGGAAGACTGCCTGCTGGGGCTGGAGGGCAGTGGATAATGTTTGGGAAAAAATAAGCTAGCTTTTTTTTTTTTTTTTTTTTTTTTTTTTTTTTTTTTTTTTACAAATGAGCTGGAAACCCCCGGAACTTACTCGAGAGGCTTATGAAATTAGTTTTCCCATCGGGAGGGATTGCAAATAGGGTTTCCAGATTGTTTCTCTTTCCTTACATGAGTGATGGAAACCCTTCAAGGGGCTTTCAAAGGGCCGAAGCTAAAAATGACGTCATGCGGCATGTCGCTGAGTGCTCAAGTTCAGGCAGCTTAAAAGGAGGCCAAGACAGGCTTTGAGCGGGTTATCGGAAGTATGCAGCTGAAGTAAAAATAGTTTATTTCCTTAGGCACTTCAGTAACAATTTAAAAAATTGGATTGGCTGGGCCCTTGTGGCTCACTGGTTGATCATTGACCCATGTGTGAAGAAGTTCCGGGTTCGAATTCCAGGCAGTGCACATGCCCTGGTTGTGGGCTTAACCCCCAGAGGGGGTGTGCAGGAGGCAGCTCATCAGTTGTTTCTCATTGATGTTTCTGTCTCTCCCTTCCTCTCTTTCTAAAAATCAATAAAAATATATTTTTAAAAATAGACTTTTTACCGAAACCGGTTTGGCTCAGTGGATGGAGCGTCAGCCTGCAGACTGAAAGGACCCTGGTCCGATTCTGGTCAAGGGCATGTACCTTGGTTGCGGGCACATCCCCAGTGGGGGGTGTGCAGGAGGCAGCTGATCGATGTTTCTAACTCTATCCCTCTTCCTCTCTAAAAAATCAATAAAATATATATTTTTAAAAATAGACTTTTTTCTTTTCCTGGATTTCACTTTGAACAGATCCTGAAGTATATGTATTTATATAGAAAGTATAATCAACATTAGCAAGTTATACCCTCCCCCCACACACAAACACTCCTCTGGCGCAGTCTGCCCTCAGGTTTCTTTGGGGTTGAGCCTCATATACACGAATTTCCACCAAACGCTGATTGAGCGGATGAAGAGTGAATTCTGAGCCTGCTGAGTTCCTAGGGCTTTGGTGCCCACCGAGAAGGAGTGACACGTGATTTCCAAAACCCTGGTCTGCTCAGCGCCTCTTTGACGGGAGGAGGTCTTTGTCCTCAGGACATGCAGACGGTGGGAGGATTGGGTCTGGTGGCCTCTCTGGTAAAGCCTCTGTCCAATGAGTCACTTGCAGTCCTGAAGCTAAACTTAAAAACACACCAACAGGCGAATGAGCAAAAGGAAAACGGAAAGCAAACCCATCTGAATAAGCAGCTGGCGGGGTTGCCAAATACTTTTCCAGTAGGTGGTCTGTCTGTCCCTGCCAGCCTGGACTGAGCCTGGGTGGAGTGTTGTCACCCTGGCCTGGCAAGTTAGTATTTGGTGCCACCTTACTTCCTTCTGCCATCTGTATTGTGAATGCTTTTAAGAAGCTTCAAGTGCACTCAGAGTTTAAGTATTGCAACTTACTCTTTTGAGATTGTTTTGGAAAATGGGATGTTTTGTTGGTCAGTGGTTAGTGAAGATCTAAAATGCCGTAGACAAAGATTAGAGGTGCTAATGCGTGTATGCTGATTTGTAGTTTGCAAGTTGCCTTTTTCACATTGCGCCATCCTATTTAATATTTGAAATTACGTGGTGACATGGGCTCCAGCCCAAAGCCGCCAGCTGGTTCTATAGGGACACGATCTCAGGGGCAGGGCCGAGGACAGCGCATCTTGAACCTGGGTGCCAGTCCTCTGCGCCCTGCGAAGCAGGCAGCAGACGCAGCGCTCCACCGTGGTGTGGACAGAGTGGTTCTGAGGCTGCTGACCTGCTGGTGGGCACTGCTGGCACCTAGCGCCCGGGCCTCGCCTAGAGCCTGTGCCTGGGGGGGGGGGGGGGGTCGGGAGCAGACGCTGCTGGCAGTGGAGTCTGCACGTGAGCTGACGTGAAGATGGGCTGTTTCAGGGGAGCCGGCAGGAGCAGTGTCAGAACTGTGTCCCTGCTTCCTGTTGTCGGTGTGCATGCTAGCGGGCTGGGCGCCCTCACGGAACCCCACAGATGGGAAGAAACGGACACAGCTCTGGAGGCTGCAGAGTCCAAGGTCAGGGTGCTGGCGGGTTCGGTTCCCGGTGAGTCTGTCCCTGGCTTGTGCACGACACCTTGCTGTGTCCTCACAGGCACCTTCTTCCGTAGCGAGTGCCTCTTCCTCTTATAGGGACGCAGTCCTATAGGGTGAGAGCCCCGCCCTGATGACCTCCTTTCACCGGAATTAACTCCTTTGAAGGCCTGTCTCCAAATACAACATTGGGGCTAGGGCCTCAACATGCAAATAATGGGGGACAATTGGTTTATAACAGTGTGTGACCTGCCCACTTGCCCTAGCGAGGGAGGCTGTCCCGGGACACTCCTGCGTATTTTATTAAGTCCTATTGCTTCCTTTACCCAAGTCTGACTGCACATTTATTTCAGGGCGCCTCTAGGGAAGGAGATGGAGCGTGGGGGTGAGGATGGATGGCAGCTCCCTGCTGGTCAGGGAGGGTGGCTGGCACTGGCTTCCGCACGCCGGTCAGGCTTCAGGTGGGATGATGGAGAGAGAACAGCGGTGCCTTCATTCCATTTGTGGATGTTATCCTCCGAGTGTGGGTTCATCACAGGCACTTCTTTTGGATTAGGGTCATGATAAGACATCAGATCTAAAGTGTTGGCCTTTGTATGGGAGTGAAAGTGTGACTTGGTCCTGACTGAGGAGAGCAGAGTGAGGGGCGGGCTGCCGGGGGCAGAGTGCCGCTCTGGCTGCCGGGCTGTGCCTGTGTCAGCCCAGGGAGCCGGTGGCATGCGAGACGTGGGCGTGTGGGACGTTCCGGGAAGGAGCGCCCTGAGGAGGGCTAGCCTGTCAGAGGGTGGCAGAGGCCTGGAATGCGGTGGACAGCCGCTCCGGCCCCACTCTGCGTGTTCACCATGACTCGGTCGTCAGTCACACGGATTATCCAGCTTGTTTCTGATTATGTCCGCCTGGAAGTCTGATGTCACATCTTCTGACTTGCCTGTCTTCTCAGTTCATGTCCCATCATCCACTCAACTCAGTCGTCCTTGAATTCTCCCCGCCTCCCGCAGCTACATGGCCCGAGTTTACCTCTGAGAGGCCTCTTACGTGCCATCCTGCTGTCCATGGACTTCCTCTCTCACTCTGACTACCTTCCCCACCCACCGCCCTTGCGGATCCATTCTGCTCGCCGACCCCAGTCCTCCAGGCCGGCCGGTGTCCACACCGGTGGCTCTCCAAGCCTCAGCCTCTGCACCTGCACTGAGCCTCCGCCACACACCCAGCGGCAGTTTGCTAACTGATAACGAAATGCCAAAGTGTCTAGGCAGTTTGCTTTGGGAGATCCGTACATTGGGGCTGACTCAGTGTGCCTGACACCACAGGCTGTGACCTCTGCCCCCTCTCCCGGGAGGGGCGCGGGCGCTGGTTCAGCGGAGGGTCCGGCTGGTGCCTTTGCACTGCTTGTCTTCACGAGACTGTGAGCCACAGGTGACTCAGATCCAGTTCTGGGACCCACATTAAAAATGTGAAAAGAAACAAGCAAAATCCATCTTCACAATCCATCTTATTTTACCCAGTGGCTCTAGAACATTTTTTTCTACATGTGACCATGTAGGATATTATTAGTGGGATAGTCACGATGTTCAGGTGTGTGGGGTGTTGAAGCGGCGTGTGCTCCGCGTGTGCAGCACTGCACCTTCCCTCTGCTCCCGCTCCAGGGGGAGGAGCCCGGCGAGCTGTGCCGCTACCCTGGCGACGGCAGGTCTGTGCATTGTACATGGTTTAAGCTTCCTTTACTCCAAAGTTGAGATCGCTCAAAAGACACAGTGAGACAACCTAGTGGGAAAGGTGTAGTTATGTAGTTGTGAAGAATGATGTAATATTTCATGCTCTCAACAATTTTAGAGAACTAAAATCAGACGTGGCTATATGTAATGAAAATACTTTGTACATTTTAGAAAGATTTTAAAATGTGTTTTGAATTCTAGAGGTCAAAATACCAATGTAAAGTAACTCTTTTGGGTGTTGGTATTGAGTATATGTCTGAAATACGTTAAGTACTTAATTTATAAGTACAGAAGTTACAATCATATTTTCTTTAGTGATCGTTAACTTTTCCCCTATCACACACTCATATCACCCATTGTCAATACTGCTCCAAACATTGTACACAGAGTAGTAACTCATTGAACCCTCTCAAATATTTGGTGTGGCTGCTTTCTGAGCTTATCTTTACAGATTAGCATCTGGAAGAGACACAGCAGGTTACCTGGCCTGATCTCATAGCCAGAAGGTGACGTAGCTGTGCTGTAAGTCAGACCATCTGACTCTGCGTCCCCTCTTACCACCGAGCTACCCCATCTCCTCGTTGGGCTGAGAACACATGGCCAGAGCCATAGCCTCTTATTACACACAGGACTTGAGGGGTGTGGAGGGGAAGTGGGGATCGGAGGCCCCTCTGGCCGCCTCGGGGTGCAGGAAGCCTGACCTCGGGAGGACGTGAGGAATGTGGAGCTGCCGGCCTGGCCCTACCTGGAGGTCACAGGAGCGGCATGGGCACCTCGGCCCGTGCTGCTCTCCCAGCCCCTCCTTCCTGTCTGCCCTCACAGTGGCCTCACGGGCGCGTTGCCAGCTCTGCCATGGGTATTGGCACCCCCGGGCCGCTTTGCCCCCCAGGGTGTCATGCGGAGTCCAGAGGGGCCTGGGCTTTGTTTCTGTGACAGTTGTCAGGTGATCTGTGGGGCGTGGGCACCGCCCATTGACAGCTGCTGCTGAGCCAGTTGCCTGATGACGGGGCAGGGGGAGAGGGGGTGGTGAGAGGCTTTCTGATCTGTAGTAACAGCATTTCATGGGAGAAGGGCTGCCGGCGGCTGTGCAGGTGTGACTGCCCCTCGTGAAGAGCCCTGGTGCTCCCACCTCCGGCTGAGGGCAGCGCGGGAGACCCTCGGGGAGGCCTTGTGGCTGCAGCTGTTCGGTTCTTTATGGTGAACTGCTCGTGAGAGGAGGTGGCGCCTGTGGAAAACCTGGGGCCAGCGCACTGGCCCTTTCCTCTGCTCCGGCGGCCCGGAATGGCCTGGAAAACGTGGTTCTCAGGTCACGGGAGAGGTGGGCGGGCTCACCTGGACCTGGGCCCGGCGACCGGGCTGCCTTTCCAGGGGAGTGTTGTAGGGCCAGACCATCCCGGCCCGTTCTCTCTGAGCTGGGGAGATCCCTATGGCCCTGGCAGCATCAGGCACCTTCCCCAGAGAGAAGGGCCGGACACGGTGAGAGCCGGGGCCTCTGCTGGGAGGGTCCATGGAGCCCGGGCGTTGCTGAGACAAACGGCGCTCACTGTTCTGTGTGTGTGTGTGTGGGGGGCCCTGGAGGCCTGAGCTGCTGGGTGTGTGTGTGGGGGGGGTGGGGGGAGAGGGGGCAGCTGGAGGCCTGAGCTGCTGGGTGTGTGTGTGGGGGGGGCAGTTGGAGGCCTGAGTTGCTGGGTGTGTATGTGGGGGGGGGTTGGGGGGAGAGGGGGCAGCTGGAGGCCTGAGCTGCTGGGTGTGTGTGTGGGGGGGGCAGTTGGAGGCCTGAGTTGCTGGGTGTGTATGTGGGGGGGGGGGGTGGGGGGAGAGGGGGCAGCCGGAGGCCTGAGCTGCTGGGTTTGTGTGTGTGGGGGGACAGTTGGAGGCCTGAGCTGCTGGGTGTGTATGTGGGGAGGGGTGGGGGGAGAGGGGGCAGCCGGAGGCCTGAGCTGCTGGGTGTGTGTGTGTGGGGGGGCAGTTGGAGGCCTGAGCTGCTGGGTGTGTATGTGGGGGGGGGGGGGAGAGGGGGCAGCCGGAGGCCTGAGCTGCTGGGTGTGTGTGTGTGTGGGGGGGGGCAGTTGGAGGCCTGAGTTGCTGGGTGTGTATGTGGGGGGGGTGGGGGGAGAGGGGGCAGCCGGAGGCCTGAGCTGCTGGGTGTGTGTGTGGGGGGGTGGAGGGAGAGGGGGCAGTTGGAGGCCTGAGCTGCTGGGTGTGTGTGGGGGGGGGTGGAGGGAGAGGGGGCAGTTGGAGGCCTGAGCTGCTGGGTGTGTATGTGGGGGGGGGGGTGGGGGGAGAGGGGGCAGCCGGAGGCCTGAGCTGCTGGGTTTGTGTGTGTGGGGGGACAGTTGGAGGCCTGAGCTGCTGGGTGTGTATGTGGGGAGGGGTGGGGGGAGAGGGGGCAGCCGGAGGCCTGAGCTGCTGGGTGTGTGTGTGTGGGGGGGCAGTTGGAGGCCTGAGCTGCTGGGTGTGTATGTGGGGGGGGGGGGAGAGGGGGCAGCCGGAGGCCTGAGCTGCTGGGTGTGTGTGTGTGTGGGGGGGGGCAGTTGGAGGCCTGAGTTGCTGGGTGTGTATGTGGGGGGGGTGGGGGGAGAGGGGGCAGCCGGAGGCCTGAGCTGCTGGGTGTGTGTGTGGGGGGGTGGAGGGAGAGGGGGCAGTTGGAGGCCTGAGCTGCTGGGTGTGTGTGGGGGGGGGTGGAGGGAGAGGGGGCAGTTGGAGGCCTGAGCTGCTGGGTGTGTGTGGAGCAGGAAGTCCTGGCTCGGGCGGTTATCGCAGACAGCTTCAGGAAATGCGATGCAGGTGAACAGTGAATTTTCACCAAACCTTCTTTAAGGAGCGTATCTAGGAGCAGAATCTGGCAAGGTGGATGTAAAAGCCGCCGATGTCTTTTGGGGTCTCCCCTCTGGGGTTCACATTGTATGTGGTCCACTTAATGTGCTCCCCGCCCCCACCATCATCTTCAGTCCTCTGTCCTCCCTCTGCCCCCTCACCTGCCCGCACATGTCTTCCCTCATACACTTGGCCTGCCTTCTCTGGGCTCCTGCTTGCATTTGGTTCTCCTTTCCTGATGGAGCCACCTGTCTGTCTTCACTCCCTCTCGCAGTCTCCTTTGCAGGTCTGTTTCCAGGCTCGTAGGTCTGACCCAGCGGCGACTGTAAAGCTGCCGTTGTCCTCGACGGGAGAACGGTGCCGTGCGTGGGAGCTGTCCTCTGGCCGGCACAGCAGACGCTGCCGCGTGTGGAACACGCTGCTGCTTAAGGTGGCCGTGCTCTGTGCGTGCGGCGAGCCGCCTTCCGGAAAGCAGGGAGAAGCAGCTTCTCTTCCTCATGTCCCTGCGGGCAGGGCGATGGTGGCGGGCAGGGCGATGGTGGCGGGGAGGGCGGTGTTGGCGGGGAGGGCGGTGATGGTGGCGGGGAGGGCAATGGTGGTGGGGAGGGCGGTGTTGGCGGGGAGGGCGATGGTGGCGGAGAGGGTGATGGTGGCGGGGAGGGCGGTGTTGGTGGCGGGGAGGGCGGTGTTGGTGGCGGGGAGGGCGATGATGTCAGCGGGGAGGGTGATGATGTCAGCGGGGAGGGTGATGATGTCAGCGGGGAGGGCGATGGTGGCAGGGTGACATCGGTGGGGCGGGCGATGTCCGGGAAAAGATGTTTTCGGCATGCTGCTCACTAGGACATGCACATTCCCATCTATTTTTGGATCTTATTAGCTGTGAGGCTTGGATTAAGGAGTAAAATTAGTTCTCTTTTATGAATACGAGAATACCTTTTTAAATGTTACCATTTTTAAAAACTTCATTGGGGCTTGAACCTCCACTTCTGTATATAGATTAGTGGGCCTCACCTGGGGGCAGTTTGCCCTTATGGACACTGGGCAGCGCCTGGCGGCCGTTTCTGATGCTGTGGCTGGGGCGCTCCGGCCGGGGCAGGCGCCCGCCCCGCAGGGCTCTCCCTGCCCAGGAGGCACTGCCTTGGCCGCCGATGCACTGGATGCTGCTCTGCTCCGAGCCAGCGTTTGTTCGTGGTGCTTGTGTTCTCCCACACATGGCCCTTTTGGAGAGGGGTTTTGTTCCCGTTTTTATGAACATGGAAATTAAAATCCACTGAGAGAGCTAGACTATTTACTTAGCGTCTCTGCAGTTGAATGTGCAGGGAGACACTAACATAACCGTGGTTGATCTGGAATAAGGCGTGCCACACAATTTTATCCTCCTTCCTGTTGGGATGATACACGAATGTAAACGTGGATTTGTAGGGGACATTTTGATATCTGGCAGAACCACTGTGAGAGCCCATGTCCCTCTGAATGTTCACGTACAGCATGGGCGGGCATCTGGATCCAGGGCTGGGGAAAGCCTGCGGCATCCTGTTAATGAAGTGTTTGCCCAGACACAGCAGGCTGCTTTTTCCGCTGACGATTTTCCATGGCCCACAAGTGACATGTACATACCCAACGGCCCTTGGCAGAAAAGGGTTCCCGCCCCTGGTTTACAAAGAAGCAGTGGGGATCTTTATCAATTGCTTTTAATCAGTAATTGATTTTGAGAGTTTTGTCCAATCAAAGGCATCTGTTTACTTAGCTTAGAAGCCTTACAATTGGTGATTGTAGAAAATATTTATTGTTATGACAAGGGTTCAGGAGTCGAGTCAGCTGATCATCATGGAGCTGGTCACGTTACCTTTCAGATGTGTTTCCTTCTTGGTATATTTCTAAGAAGTAAGCTCCTCAGAGGAAGAGAACAAAAATACCAGAAATTAGACTTTGCCAGTAAAAGGGAAAGGAACAAGGTAATTGGCTGCTAGTCTCACTCGCAGCGTCTAGGTTAGCGGGCGGCTCCTTAGAACGCTAGGCTGCGGCGGCACTTCTCTGTGAGCCCGTGCTCTCCAGTGAGGTCCTGGCCTGCACGTGAGGGTGGGGTCCCCAGCCTGGACGTGAGGGTGGGCCTGGTGGCCTGGAGGTGAGGGTGGGGCCGGCGCCCAGCATGCCCGCTGCCCCAGTGGGTGTGGCAGCGGTTCCTCTCAGTGCCCTTCCTGTATACTGGGTGCTTCCATCTCTCACACCGGGGCAAACCCAAATCTGCACTTTGTAAGTTTTGAACTGATCTTGGGGAGATAGTTTTAAAAGCATAGTCAGTTTTGTTTTTCTCAAGCCTGCGGTCTCCAGCGGACTGAGAGAAGCCTTGAAAATAGCAGCCCCTCTCTGGACAGACTAGCATCCTGAAGTGCTGGCTGGGAAGCAGCGCGTACGTCTTTCTGCCCTGTGCCTGCCTGCACCCCACGGCCTCATGGCGGAGGCTCGTGCGGCCCCAGCCACTGCAGAGGGAACAGTGCGGGTCACCGGGACAGGACAGGGCTGGCCGCCGACGGGGAGGTGCGGGCGGGAGAGGCCTCAGGCCACGCTGGCAGGCCTGGCCTGTGTGAGATGCCCTGCCTGGAGCTGCAGACCCTGTATTTCTTACTAAGATCTCCTTTCTCAAAGGGAAGTGTTTGCCTGACTGCAGAGGCTTTTTGATAAGAGGAGCTGGGTTAACACAGGCGCGTTCTAATGGTATCAGTAGCTGCTCTGAACCTGAGCTTTCAGCATCTCCATGAGGTGAAGAGTGGACAGGTGGGCTTCCCTTTCACCTGCTGCTCATTTGGCTCCAGTTGCACAGCTAATTTTTCTCTGCTCTGGACTTCCGTTTTGTTTTCTGTGAAACAAAGGCCTTTTTTTTTTTAATGAGGCAAAAATTATTTTTATTAATAAAATACTATATAATAAAAGGCTAATATATAAATTGACCAAATGACGGTATAACTGGTCGCTATGATGCACACTGAGGGGGAAGACGCTCAAGGCAGGAGCTGCCCTGTGGTGGTCAGTGGGCTCCCGTAGGGACCTTCTCCCCTTTCTGGGGCAGCCCTAAGGATATCTGACTGCCGGCTTCCGATAGACATCTCCCGAGGACTCCCGGACTGGGAGAGGCTGGGGTTGGGCTGAGGGACCCCACACATTTTGTGCACCGGGCCCCTAGTAAAAATATACAATCCAAATTATAGTCATGAACATTAAAAAGGCTGTCGTTCTAATGTTTAAGAGACCTGTGGTTGCTCTGCCAGTGTTTAAACCTGAGCAGTGCCACTCTCCATTGCCTTTGGGTGCCAGCCACTGAGAGCCACCGTGCCAGGTGCTGTGGAAATACCACCCAGACCTGCTTGGAGCTTGTGAACCAGGCAGAGACAGAACTTTCAGGCTCACAGCGCTGATCTCAGCGAAGCAGTGCACAAATGGCTCTTCCCGCCCTCTGCGTGGGTCCTGAGGAGATAGGTGAACTTATTTCGGGAATTCTAAGGAAGGCGCCATTTTCTCCAGGAGTTTTAGCAGCTGTTCAGTGACTGGGCAGCCCAGGAAGAGTGGTGTGCCCGCCCCGCAGAAATGGTCCGTTTGCCAGTTGCCCATCTCTTTCCCACCTGGACCCGTGCCCTGTTCTTTCCCAGGATTGTCACTGCTCTTCCCGGGCGGGTCCATGCCGTCCGTTTGCTTAGGATGAGCACTTGACTTTGAAGTCAACTGATCCATAATTTTAAGATAATGCAAACTCTACTTTAGTTATTTATTTGCTTAAAAAAATTGCTAATACTTCTTGTTGGTGCTCTTAGTGGAACTATGGCTTAAGCAGATACCAATCCTTATTTATTCCCCCTTTTTCATTGATAATGGCATACATGTGTTGTGCCTTTACATTTTAATCTAAAAATGGTTTATTTTGTTAAATGACCACTTTGCCTGGATTAGTAACAAATATTGTAAGTTAATCCTGTCCAGACATTTTACAGTTCTACTTTTTATCCTACTGATCATTTAGTTTGAAGTATTTCCTTTAGTTTCCATTGGAACTTAAACTATTTCTTAACTTTATTATAAACTAGAGGCCCAGTGTACGAAATTCGCACGTGGGCATGGTCCCTAGGCCTGGTCTGCAATCAGGGCCATCTTCCACAGCTGGCCACAGCTGGCCACCCACCCGGTTCCCTGGTCGTCATCAGGTGATCAGTAGCCTGGCAGCTGAGGGCCGGGACACACACACACACACACACACACACACACACACACACACAACTGAGAGATCGGTTGTTCCCGTCCGCATGCGGCCCTGCCCTGCCCCGCTCTCGCAGCGGGTAGCCATCAGAACCTACCAGCCGGGGAAGGAACCAAGAGGTGGTCAGGGCACCCCATGGTGACTGGTCCAGCAGTTCTGGTCATTCTGCCGTTAGGGTCAATTTGCATATTACCCTTTTATTATATAGGATGTTCTGTTTTGTACATTTTAAATGCAGGGTTTTGAATTGTAAACATCCGCTTCTTTGAGCACCCAGATCATTGTGCATTTGGACAGCAAATTGGTCCAAAACTATTTTCGAAGGTGAGCGGTTCCTGCGCTCAGCTCGCTCTGCGCAGTGTGGGGAAGGCCGGCTCGGTTAGATGGCATTGGTGACAGTCCTCCACTTCTCCCTGCGCTGTTTTCGTTGCCTCTGCCTTTGCTGACGTGGATTAGTGGCACATAGTGCTGTGATGTGCTGTAATTAAATTGTGATACAGTCATTACTGCTTAGTGTTCAGATTAACTTAACGTGAGGATAATGAGAATTGAATGAGTTTTGTGATGCATTTTAAAGATTGATTGGAAGTTATTGATCCCTGGCTCTCAGGGTTCTGGCAGGAGAGAATGTAATGCGTGTCAAAGAGGCTTCTGTGGAGGCTCATTCTGGGGAACACATTTCCTTCCTGTTGATAAGTTCACAGATACTTGCTTTACATGTGAAGTACACATATGTGCTTTCTGAAGAACAGCAAAAACTGTTCTGTGTCAATCATGTACTCTTATTCCATTGTGTTAAGCGATCAATAAGTGTTTATCTCCTTTTGTTGAATAGTTTTTACTTACTTTTCCAAAGTACAGTTCTTAAATGTGGAAAGTCATGCCTGTTCTGCGTTGCAGAGCAGTGTTTATGTATAGCACATACAGGTTTTACAGAAACTTACAGCGTTAGTGTTAGAGTCCCATCTCCCCAGCATCAGTCCCCCTGTCACTGCCATGTGTGTGGCAGAGGCACATTGGGCACAGCGCAGTATTGTTAACTACGGTCCTCACTTTATTTGACTTTTCTTAATTTTTGTCTGACGCCGGTTTCTTCCCAGGACCCGGTGCAGGCTCCTCCTGGCCGGCAGGCTCAGGCCTCCCAGGTGGTGGCCTTACCGTGTCCAGGAAGGCCAGTCAGGTGTCCTTGCAGTGCTCCTGTTGGGACTTGTCTGGTGTTTTCCTCATGATTAGACTGGGGTCATGGCATACATGACCCCATGTATGGGAGGGCCACAGAGGTTGAGGGTTATTTCCTTGCATCGTGTCCGGGGGGCCTGCTGTCAACAGGACATCCCTGTTGTGACCTTGACCACCTGGCTGCGACCTTGACATCGGGCCGAAGCCCTGCTTGCGAGTCTCCTCCACCGTGAAGTTGGCTGGTTTTTCCTTTGTCTATACTGCAACCCAAGCACGTCAAACTCAGGCTAACACGGGCCGAATAAACAAGGTTGAAGTGTATGTAGGCTGGAAAAAAAACAAAAGCTTCAATTTTCAACGAAACAGTTTATTTCTATAGAGACATGCTGAATACAAAGGGCTGAAATAAATGAGTCATTGTTAACATAAAATAACAACCTTTTGATAAAAATTAATTTTTTTTTCTTGAACATTAACTTGCCAGACACTGAATAACGGCACAAATTGATAAGCGTAACACAAATAAACCTATTTTTATTGTTCTCCGAAAAGTAAATATATCCTGGTGTGCACACTAAACAAGTCAGTCCAAGACTAACAACGTGGCCATCAGCTGCTAGAACATTCACTGCTGGTGTTAGTGGAGAGAAATGGGCACCTACGCACGAGGCGTGTGAGGGAATGAATGCAACACGATGATAGTGATCGTGAACATTGTAGATTGTTATTAATAATTATGTATAAGAGGATATTGTAAAAGTTAAGTTACGGAATTTTTATTAAAACCTTTCCTACATACTGTTATATTGGCTGTGCCTTAAAAATATTGGTTGTTGCCGAGTGCGCCTGTGAGTTTGACATGCCTGCTGCAGCCTTCGGGAGGAAGTCTCAGAGAAGGAGGTTATGTTTGCTTCCTCGAGGGCGTTGAATATAGTTCACTTAGTTACAGGCTCCCCCTTATCAGCAGGGGGTCTTCCAAGGCGGGTGCCTGAAACCCAGACACAGGTACCTACAGGTACCATGTTTGTTTGTGTGTATACACCTATGATGAAGTTTAATTTATACATTAGACACGAGATTAACAAGAATTGGTAAGCATGCAACAGACCAGCTATAACCATCACTGTAACCAAAGTTCTGTAACTGTGGTTTCTCTCTCTCACATGTCTCATTGGACTGTACTCGCCCTTTCACGTAAGGAAGCACTTCACAGCTTCTCTGCGGCACGTCCGATGTGGGGCGTCCGATGTGGCCTGTCCGATGTGGGGCGTCCAATGTGCGGCATCTGAATTGCCGGCACCAACCCTCCGTGCTTTGGGACCATGAGTAACCTGGGGTGACCTGAACACAGGCTCTGTGACATGGTGACTGTGGGTCTGAAGCCCCGACGGCTCTTCCATGATGACAGGTGGGGGCATCTGTGTTGTGGAGACACCGAAGAAATTAATCTTTTTTAAGATCAAAGTTTATCTTTAAAAAATATATATATTTTATTTATTTTTTACAGAGTGGAAGGGAGAGGGATAGAGAGCTAGAAACATCAATGAGAGCGAAACATAGATTAGCTGCCTCCTGCACACCCCCCCCTGGGGACATGCCCACAACCAAGGAACATGCCCTTGACTGGAATCGAACCTGGGACCCTTCAGTCCACAGGCTGACGCTCCATCCACTGAGCCAAACCAGTTTCATGTGAGACTTCCTCACACGACTCAGGGCTGCTAGCAGTTTAAAACTCAGAATGGTTTGTTTCTGGAGTTTTCCATCACATGCTTTCGGATCGAAGCTGATGGCGTGGAACTGAGACCGTGCAAGGTGGGACGGTGGGCAAGGGACCGTGCTGAGGGGCAGGTATTCGGGATTCCACGGAGGAGGCTCACTGCCCTCTGCATGGAGGGAGGTCCCAGGGGGCACAGCCCTGCCCCGGGAACTGCCCCCGACGGGGGAGGAGCCAGGAGCCCACAGCAGGGCGGTGTGTCCGGAGTGTGGTCCCGGGAGAATGGGAGCGAGGCTGCCTGGGCCTGCTTTAACCTGCTCATGGGCTTCTCGGAGACGGCCTGGAATTCTTCCTGTGGAAACAGTGGCCCCGGCAGTTCTGATGCGTTTTCCAGGCTGAGAACCAGCTTCCCGTGTTCCATTTGAACCTTCAGACCATTTCCTCCTGAGTGTGCAGAACCGCAGTATGCCACCCCCACTGCCCACCTCCGAGAGGTCAGTGAGGCGACAGCGGAGAGTCCTGCGTGTGAAGCCCAGCGGGGCCACTGCCAGGCTGGTCAGACACGGCCCTGGCACATGTGCGTGCGAGAGCGTGGATGTGAGGCAGTGTCCTGTGGACTCCGTCCAAGTTTGGGCAAATGGAAACCACCAGCCCATCTATTTCAAGCGTGCCCATGCCTCCTGCTCTGAAATGGCCCCGGCAGCTCCCCCGGGGCGGTGGAGCAGTGGCCTGAGGTGCTGTCTCCAGCTGGAGGAAGGCTGAGCCCTGATGGTGCCAGCCTGCAGGGTGTCAGCCCAGGGGAGGGCACTGCTCTGTGGACACAGGGTGAGTGGCCCTGGGCACGCTCTGGGTCCTTGGGCTGCCAGGTGCTGTGTCAGCCCCAGGGGCGCCTGTGAGTGAGGTCTGGCCGCTGGGCGCTGGCTGGGCGCTGGCCTGGGGAGGATCGGAGCGCCCCTGCTCTCTTCAGGGCCTGAGGTTCCAGGGACTCTCCCCAGAGGGAGAGGAGCCGTTGACCTTTCTCTTGGGTACAGAAGGGTCAGAGTTAAGGTCAGCAGCCGATTTCACTTTCCTCCTTATGCCTCTCCCCCCGGTAATGGTAAGATTGAGGTGGGGGGTGTGGAGACCACTTGCTGTCCCGCCCTTCCCAAAGCTCCCAGGTTGGTGAGCTTCAGTGCATTCATTGGCGTGGATGTAACTGGTATTAGTATGTTTTGTTTATTAAAATTGACTGCACAGATACCTGCAGTGACTTTTTGGACCTTGTTGCCTTTACATCCACGGCTCTGTGTTAAAGTATAAGTTGTCGGTTCTGTTTTGATCTTAAGATGTTTGACAATTTTTTAAAGCCTTGTCTGTTTCCTACATTTTTGTGTTGCCTGGTGAGGCATGTGGGTTTTGGGGCTTTGTGTATAGGAGCACTTCACGGGGAATTGGAAACTGGCCCCTGCGGACAGCGCTTTTGGCTCAGCCAGCCCGGGCTTTCCCACAGCAGGTCAGGGAGACAGCTTCCCTACGAGACGGGCTAGGCGGGGGTCCCTGGAGCTTGTGCAGCTGCTGGCGTGGAGGCGGCCTTCCCCGGGAACAGCGAGCAGCGAGCAGCGGGCAGGGGAGCGGCTCTGAGCGGCCTCACGCAGCAGGGCTGCCGTTCACAGCCACAGAGGAGTCCTGCTCCGGAGTCCCTGCTGCGGCCCCGGGTCCGGACCGGACTGTGTTCCCCGGCGCCCGGGGTACAGGCCCACTCGTGGAGCTCCGAGCGATGACCCAGACCCGCGTCAGCCCAAGGCCCTGCTCCAAGTGATGGATCTCGGGGGTCTATGAACTTGGGGAGCAAACCTGGCCGTTTTATTTCACTGGAATTTAGTATTTCCTCCGTGGTGAATGTGGGCAGCACTCCTATGACAGGCACAGACACCGGGGAAGTGACTGGTAATTTCCATCCCATCACGGTGATTGCGATATGTTGAAATTCTTACAACTTATCATCCTTTCTTAGAAATGATGGTCGTTAATAGACCTTGGGCTACAGCCCCTTGTTGGTGTGCTCACAGTAGAAGGGGGCAGCAGAGGGCAGGCCTGCGTGGGGACGGGGTGGTCCCGGTGGACGAGAAGGTATGGGCTTGGCCTGGGCACAGACGTCCCCATGGGCGGCACAGGAAAGCCATTACGTGTTGCTGCCTCACAGGACTTCCTGCCAGTGCATGATGATGAAACGTCCCCAAGGGGATGCCACAGAATCTGTTCTCTAAAAGAAAACGCTAAAAAGAATTCTACCTAAATTGGCTAAAAAGCCTAATCATTGTGGAAAAATATGTCTTCAGTTTATTAGCTAAGAAAGCTCATACTAACAGTGTTCTGATATTTGTGATTATCTTAGAGTATAGTGGTTGGGTTTGGGTGTGCATTTGATACTCAGGAGTTTATAATGACTTCAGTATCAAAAATGTCGGTGCCTTCTAAAAATCTCTCATGTTAAGGAGTTTGACTTTTTGGCTTTAGGAGGTGTTAAGGCAAATGGTCCCTGGAGTTTTTGACCCCGTATTAAACAGAAATAAATACGTTATGAAATAAAAAGTATCATGGGGAGAGAGTGGACACGGGCCTTGCTCGCACGGCGGGCGCTCCGGACCTGAAAGGGTAGATGCTGGCTCGGAAGTGCCGCAGACGGGACGATGGCGGCGTGGGGCGTGGAGCAGCGTCGCTCAGCGCCCTCGTGGCAGGAATGCTCACGGTGTTCCAGAGCCCTCTCATCCCACGCGTTGTCTGCTGTGATCGCCCTGTGATCACACCTGCAGGCTGGGTTCCCCCCAGGAGAGGCGAGCGGTTTGGAGATGCGGGGCGGCAGCTCTCTTCGGAGGGGCCGGTCGGTGTGTGATATTTGCGTGTGCAGTGACCCGGGGGGTCGCTGGCTTTGCACGCTCACCGTGCAGGGGAGCGTGGGTGCACAGTCGGACTCCCACGTCCCTCGTTATGTCAGCGCTGAACGTGGTGGCTGCCTCCTGCGCGGCTGTCTGCACGCCATGCACAGCGGCCGGAGCCTGGCCTGCCTCTGCCTCAGGGCAGCCCCTGCCCACGCCACGCTGTCCCTTCCATCTGGGGCGCCCAGAAGCAGAGAGACCCTCGTTCTTGGTTCCTCCCTGGGTCTCACACGGCCCAGCTCTCCACGACCCGTTTTAACCAGCACGGCCTGCTTACTTACTTACCGGTACTTATTTTTTGGTGGAGTTCTGTGTCCTCGTTAATGTGGGGACGGCTTCACTATGGCCGTAGTCCTTACGATGTCCTCGTGTTGCATGGTGAGTGTCGCCCTGCAGCCTTGGGAGCGTCGCTGACCTGTCCTTTGCATCGTTGCTCCGGTGGATGCAGTGCTGTGCCCTCTCTCCTTCTGCCAGGCCTTCCTTCCATGGTTTCCCCCCGGAGGGCCACACAGGGGCCCTGCCATCGCGGTGGTTCTGGGTACATGCTGCCGTCATGCCTTCTGCAAGGTGGCACCAGTTTCTGGCAGTGCGCGGATACCAGCCTCACCCAAACTTCCTGCTTGGCAGAGTCCGAGGGCCCCTGAAGGCGTTTTGTGTTCGATTCTGAAGGAACCACAGGTTGGCTAGAATTGTGCACACCGAGGGCCAGTCCTTTTCAAAGGGCCTGAGCGTCGGCTCTGCCAGTGCACACTGTCGCCTCAAGGCCCTGTGGGGCTGTGACCGCGGTGGAGCCCTCAGCCACAGCCGGGGCTCCCTCTGAGGGAGTCAGCCTTGTTAATAACAGCTGCTTGTTTGGCGCTGTGTTTGGGACACAGGGAGAGAGAGAACTGGATTTCCTCCTTTTGGTCTCTGGCCAACTGAGCCAGAGGTGACGGACTACTGCTCTGCAGGCCTTTTCGGAAGGAGTTGCAGATATTTTTGGTAGTTTGCACGGCTGTAGCAGGTGGAAGACCTCCCAGAGGTGCCTTCAGAGCCCTGTGATGGAGGTTCTGTCCAGCCAGGAGTGTTAGCTCCGCGGCCGAGTAACCGGTTAGGAGCCCGGTGAGCCGTGCCCAAACTCTGGGCCCACCGAAACTGAGATGGTACGTGAGTCATTGTGAGCTGCTGGGTCTGTGGTGATTGGCTGCCAAGTGGTCCGTGCCTTAATCTGGTGGGCAAGTCGAACCTGTTCCTTCTGCTCCTGTTAGATTGCTGCCATGCAGAACTCCCCGGAATTACAGCCCTACCTCGCTATTAGGTTTTTATGACATTTCTTCTGCTTGGCTCAGGTGCAGTAGAAATCACTATAGAAATCACTATAGCAGCAGTCGCCAGCCTTTTGGACCTCATGGACCACCAGTGGTCGGTGCACCACTGGTTGGCGACCATTGCTTTATACACTGAGTGGCCAGATGATGATGATCTCTGGACGCATAATAATCTGGCCACTCAGTGTCTATCCTATAGAATAAAAGGCTAATGTGCAAATTGTCCCCTCGACCAGGAGTTCCACCAGCAGGCAGGCGGCCAACTGCCCATGTCCCCTCCCCTGGCCAGGCTGGCCGGACCCCACCCAATCACGAATTCATGCACCGGGTCTCTAATATATATACTGAGTGGCCAGATTATTACGTGTTCAGAGATCATCATAATCTGGCCACTCAGAGTGTAGTATGCCCTTTAAAAATGAAAATTTTTCTGGGTGAAGAGATTAAGCAAGCAAAAAAAAAAGCCCTGGCTGTGTGGCTCAGTTGTTTGGGCTGCCTCCCGGGCCTCAGGAAATCACCAGTTCGAGTCCAGGTCAAGAGCGCCTTCCCAGGCTGCAGGCTGGATACCCTGTGGTGGTGGGGGTGGGGGGGTGGGAGAGGCATGCAGGAGACAGTGAGCTCTCACATTGAAGTTTCTGTCTCTCTCCCTTCCTGTCTATGTTGATTACCAGAGGAAAAGATGAGTGCGGGAGGAAAAAAGGGAAAGAATGAAGGGGGTAGAGGGGCTAAGTGGGCAGGTGGGCATAGTGAGCAGAGGGAGCAGAGAGACACAGGGACTGAGGCCTCGACATTGGACTCCTGGGAGGATGGAGGGTGGAGGAGCCGCTCCCTCTGACTCCCGGAGGGGGCGGGGCGCCCTGGTGAAGGCTCCCTGGGTGCTTACGCACCAGGCCCCCGGCGGGTGGTCCCTGCAGGACTAACCAGGAAGCAGCCTCTCAGGGCACCTGCCAGTTAATCCCCTTCTCCTTTCCTTGGACTTCCCTCCACCCGCCCACCTCAAGCCATTTCCATCTGCATTGAGCAATGCTAGTCAGATTTATGAGTTAATATTATAAAAAGTTTTCAAACGAGTTTAATGACTTTGCGGAGCGCCTGCTCCATTCTCCTGCTGCCTGTGGTGGTCAAGATTGGGAGTCGAGAGACAGTGAGGCTGGCCCCAAGGAGGAGCAGCCCCACCACTCCGGGGCATTTGCCCAGGGATGTGATGCCGCGTGGCAAGTCCGCGCGCCTCAGAGCCAAGGTTGAGGCTCCCCCTCTCAGTAGACAGGCAGGCTTGACCTCGAGGCCTAGACTCCTTCCCATGTTGCATCTCATGTTTCCACTTGTGTCCCCTTGATATGTATGTTTAATTTTGTTTTTGTCACATGCATTGTGAATGTTGAACCAAATGTTCTTTGCTGTCAATACCTTTAGTGGCAAACCTAAACGGCCTACTTGTGATGTCCAGTAAGTCTGACTTCCCCGTAGCCTGTTTCAGTGGTAACCTCGTTAGCATTTTGTGAGCGGTATACTTTACAGATGGCATGTTTGATGCACTGGTGATGATGGGTAGAATCACTCATTTAACAATATCCGTTTCTCTTCATGGTTTTGTTAAAAACCAAATTCAACTGAGTGATATTTTAAAGATCTTACTGATTTTAGTCAAAGATTCATGAATCAGCACCTCATATGGACAGAGAGGAACTCCAGGAGCTGTGCAGGAGGAAAGGCCGAGGCGGAAGGGAGAGGAGAGGAGGGCACACTGGCAAAGGCGGCTGACTCTGACTTTCCTTTAGGGACGGCAGGGAGTCCCCAGGCAGATGTCCTTGGTGCTGGTCAGGGGGCTCCTGACGGACCGGTTTAAGAGTCCACTTCTGGGAGAGGCTGAAACTCTTAAGTCTCAATGTGCTGACCTGGGGCCTATCACCTGCGCCTTCCTGTAGGGCTGTTGTCTTTGTTTTACAGCAGGGGTGGGGACAGCTGTCGGAGGAGGGCTGTATAAGGACAGAGAAGTCATGTGGTCTGGTCCTGCGAGGCAGTAGGGGTGAGTTAATTAAGTGTTTGACCACACAGAGCAGCTAATTGTTAAGTTGATAACTTTTATGGCTCTCGAATGATGTTGTAAATATCCAAATGGCTCTTGGCAGGAGAAAGGTTCCCCAACCCGCTCCCAGGCTGTTGTGAGCAGTTCATTAGGACCAGCCAGGCTCGCTCCTTTACGTATCATCTGTGGTTGCCCTCTTGCTCCAAGGGGAGGGTGAGTCATTGGAACAGAAACTGCTCGGCTCAGAAAGCCTGAAATGCTTACCTGGCCATTTTCCAGAACACGCCGGCCAGCCCTGTGGTGCAGGAAGGAATGGGCGTGCAGCCGGAAGCGGCCCCCCGGGAGGCCTCGCTGGCCACTGAGTTGGCCTGAGGCGGGCGCTTCTGTGACGGCAGGAGGAGGGCGCTCCCGCTGAGGGCTCCTCAGGGTGAAACTGCCAGGTGCTGCCAGGGTGGCTCCCAGCATGCAGTCTCCATGTAATAAATACTAATTCCTTCTCCCCTTTATTACTCACCCTCCCCTGTTCTCCGGTTGCTTGCTTTCTGCATGTGAAAATTTTAGATGAAAAGTAGGTTTGAGTTTTCTAAATATGTAGAAATTAATGTATTTAAAATAGTGCCATTCTGCTGGGACCGGTTTGGCTCAGTGGATAGAGCGTCGGCCTGCGGACTGAAAGGTCCCGGGTTCGATTCCGGTCAAGGGCATGTACCTTGGTTGCGGGCACATCCCCAGTGGGGGGTGTGCAAGAGGCAGCTGATCGATGATTCTCTCTCATCGATGTTTCTAACTCTCTGTCCCTCTCAATTCCTCTCTGTGTAAAATCAATAAAATATATTTAAAAAAAAATAAAAATAAAAAATAAAATAAAATAGTGCCATTCAGTAGAAGTAAAACGTAAGTCACAAGTGTGAGCTAAATGTATAACTTCAAATTTCCTAGTAATCACATTAAGAAGTAGATGGAAGTAATTTTAGTAATGCATTTTATTTAGCCTCGTGTCATTTCAACTTACAATCAATCAACAAAGGTCCTGGTGAGCTGCTGGGTTGTTAAGTTTTCCCTTTTTGTTCTTCCGAATACATCTCGACTCCAGTGTGCGCTTGCCCTCACAGCAGGACACAGCTGGGCGCACCACCTCTGCTGCTCCCATGCCCACCGGGAGCCTGTGGTCTCCACCGCTCCCTGGCAGGGCACCCCTGTCAGGAGGGGCTCAGTCCCCAGGCCTGGCCGCCTGCACTCTGACTGGCTGGCTTCACATTGGGGTGTCCAGGACCCCTTCATTGGGTTTCAGTTTGCTGGAATGACATGTTACTACCCATCAGTGTTTGTTACAGCGGGAGATCCATGGGACAGGGTAGTGGAGGGGAATGCGTGCCACCCAGCACCAGCCTGAAGCTCTGTGTGGTTCCAGCGCCCTCCTTCCCTGCAGTTGAGGGGTGGGGCCGAAAGTTTCCACCATCTAATCACGTGGTTGGTCTTTCCATAGTCCAGCCCCCATCCTGCACCATCCTAGGGCCAGCCCCCAGTCACTTCGTTAGCATATGTTGGGTGTGACCAGAAGGGATGGATCTGGGTAACCCACAGCCCCTATCACTCAGGAAATTCCAAGCAGCTCTGTTCCAGGAACTGGGGACTAAGACCAGATATATTTCCATTAAACCACATCAGGACAGCCCCCGCCTGGTCTCCCGCTGGCTGGCCCTCCTGAAGGACACTCCTCTGTGAAACAGCTGATGCATTCCCAGTTCACATTCTTTCCTGCCCTCTGCTCACTGATCATGGCTCTCACTGCTGTAGCTCCCCAGCTCTGAGTTCTCAGGAAGCAACTGCAGGGAAAATATAGTAACATTTCTCAGAAAGCTTAGATACAAGCTGTCTAAAAGCAGCACCGGATTGTGACTCCTATAATGCCTCCAGAGGAGTCAGCTGCAGGCGATAGGCATCTGGGGCTGCAGGTTGCTCAGTAGGAGGGGGCTGTGAGGGTGAGGCGCAGGCCCGGGGTGAATTCCGCCCAGTGGGCCCGGAGGCCTGCACTGCAGCCCGGCCGGCTGTGCACCCACTGCCAGGTCCACCATGTGCGTCAGGGTGCTGCCAGTGCAGCTGATTTAGGAGGAAAACCTGAGAAAAAAGGCTTTTTATCCTCACATGGACTTGGATCTCCCTTCCTTACATGATGTTTCTGAAATTCTAAATGTTTACTTTTTACCTTTTTTTTTTTTTTTTTTTTTTTTTTTAATTTTCCTTCAGGAGTCCGGAGCCAGAGCCCCGGGTTCAGTCCTGGCTCCCCCCACCCGGACCGTGAGCTGGGCCGGGCAGCTCACCGCCCAGGGTCTCAGTTGCCTTCACTGGGAAGGGGATTGCTGTGAAGATTAAAAAGAGTAAAACACATTGAGAACGGTGCCTGGTACATGACAGCATAGTTTTAAATCACATGATGGAAAGCACTAAAGAAATAAAGAAAAGGTTTGACAAGAATGAGAGGGAATGGTGGCAGAATGTCCAGAAGCTGTGGTGGGGTTTGGTGGCAAAAGGAATTTCTAAGAATCACAGTTTTTAAAAATGTGATCTTTTGGACATGGCTAACTCAAAATTCATTAAACTTCAAGGGCTGTCTGATTTTAAAGGCCTTTTGTTTTTTAAAGAACAGTTTATTGATTTTGAGAGAAACAGAAGGGGAGAGGGAGAGAGAGAGAAACATGGATCAGCTGCCTCCCACACGCCCCGACAAGGGATTGAGCCCACAACCCAGGCATGTGCCCTGACCTGGAATCGAACCAGCAACTGAGCCACACCAGCCAGGGCACAGATCTTTCTAAAGGTAGTGTTCGGATCAGACTTTTATCTTTCTGAGGTATGTACATCAGTGGTAAAATAGTGTTTTTCTGCAGTTGAGAAGTGCCGAAGCTTGCTGTCCGGTGTGTGTGTGTGACCACACGGCCACATTTATAGTAGTTTGCCGGGAACAGAGACTGGACAGAGCATCGCTCCTTTCTGACTGTGCACACCTGCTCCAGGCGCGTGGCGGGACCGGTGAGCTGCCGGCCGGTTAGGAGCGGAGCCCTCTGTGGAGTCCCTGCCGGCTAAGTCGCCCGCTGGCCGCTGGTGTTTAGGGGTCTGAGTTAGTTTTCATTCTTCACTTTCAAACATCTTTACTTTATCAGGTCAAGAAAAAAGATTTTTGAAAATATTTTTAGCTTTTTAATATTTTGGGTTTTCAAGGAGGTCATTTTAGGGAAGTAAGCACGTTGTTTTCAGTGCTGAGAACTCTGACGGTTAATGTCACCATTCCTGACTTCATAGGAGGAAACTGAGACGCAGTGACACTGTCCACATGCCTCGGGAGATGCTTCTCATTCTCGCCATCACACAGCGTGGGTGAGAGCTCTTCAGGAGAGGCCGTCCTAGCTCCAGGCTATAACCAAACGCCGGGGGCTGGCGGGCCAGATGCAGCCCAGCGCGAGGCGCCCGCTGACCGGTCCCCGGAGGGCCGTGTCCGGGCTGGAGAGGCGGTCATCTCCAGAGGTGCCTCCTGCACAGAGGGCGGCGGCTCGGTCTCCTCCCTCCGAGGGACGTGTGCCCACCCGGGCCACACTGCCTGGCCTCACTGACCTGCGGTTACCTCCCGGAGGCCTCGCGCCCAGCAGCACCCTGGGAGCAGGCAGGCCGGCGGTGAGGCCAAGCATTCAGGCAGTGAGAAGCTGGGGACGTGCGTTGGCTTCCCGCCCTCTCTCGGAGAAAGCACAGGCCTGGGTCTAACACGGCTGCAGGGTTCTCACTTGGCTTTTCACTTAGGAGTGCAGACCCTTCTGGTGCGAGGCCTCCTGTCCTGGTCCTGTGTCGGGCCTCCCACCACTCAGGGCTCTACTTCCCCAGCCGTTCTCAGAAGCTTCCCCTGGCCGGCTCTCCCTGTCCGGGCAGGGCCAGGGCCTAATTTCCTTCCTCTCCCTCCAGCCACCCCTCGAGGGTGGGCCTTGCAGGCGTTACAGCATCGCTTCGGCTCCAGGTCTCTGGAGCTGCAGCACGCACTGCCCTGTGCCCCCCAGCCCCAGCCGGGGTCCTGCTGAGCTGAGGCTGAGGCTGAGGCTGGCGCCGCTCCCTCGCTCCCTTGGTGGGGGCGGGGTGGGGGTGAAGATGGTGAGTGCTGCTTTTCCTTATCAGGATCTTCCTAACAGCCTCTCTGAGCCTCTTGGGAACTCTTGACCCCTCTGGCCCTGAGTATGAGAACCATGGGTTTGGACTGTTGGCGTTAACACTCTCAAGGCCCAGTTCAAACACTTGGCTTGCTCCCTCAGCCCAGAGAGCACCTGCCAGCCCTGGAATGAGTGGAACGGGACATCCTGCCTTCCCACCTGTGTCTCCGGGAGGGTGATGCCCAGGAAAGGAGTATCTTCCTGTCTGCCCAGCGAAGGTGGCATTGTCCTGGTTCCCGCCTGAGCCTCTGTCCAGCTTCTGTTCGACCTTTAGATAGTGGACCAGCATCAGCTTCTTCCAGGGACTGCATCCTGGGCTGGATCCTGCCCCCACCCCGTCCCCCGCGTTGGCCTCAGGCGCACTGAGCAGGGGCGTCATTGTAGAGGACACGGAGAAAGCAGCACCACTGTGCGCACTGGTTTCCAGGAGCTTGGAGGCATCCTGGCTTCCCAGGACAGTTCTTCCCTGAGCTCTTCCTGGAATTGGCATCTCTTCCCTCCCACTGCACAGCCGGAGCCCCTCCCGGCACCTCCTGTGCCCGCTCTGGCTCTGGGTCTGGTTCGGGACGTGGGTTTCTCTGTCCTCCGGCTGCTGCACTGGGCCCCGCCGCTGCTCTGGCAGATCTGGCTGGCTGCTCTGGCATGCCAGCTCCATCCTGCCTCGCTCACATCGCTTCCTGTTTCCTGTGCTTTGCAGTGACCACCTACAAGATGTGAGGAACCTGAGCAGGTAACTTCCGGTTCAGTAGAAAGGTTCCTGTGGTGCCAGTTGCTCAGAATCTTCCCTCCGTCCCCAAGCCTGTAGCTCTCATCCCCCGGCCTATGGCTCCAATACCCGGTCTGTAGCTCCAATCCTCCGGCCTGTAGCTCCAATACCCATACCCCCGTCTGGAGCTCCGATCCCCTGGCCTGGAGCTCCGATCCCCTGGTCTGTGGCTCCGACCCCCCGGCCTGTGGCTCCGATCCCCATACCCCAGGCTGGGACATGTGAACAACCGAAAGGGGTTCTTTTCAGTCCTGGAGGCTGGAAGACAGGGTGGAGCCAGAGGGGCTGGACGAGGGTCGGCCTGCATCTGCCCTCCCGTGGCTGTCGCAGGCCCTGTATCCTCCCTGGTGGAAAGGTGCCGGCAGCTGTGGGTCCCTTTCACTAGAGCACTAATCCCACCAGGAGGGCTCCTCCCTCAAGACCTGATCACCCCCGGCCCCACCCACCTCCTCTACCATCCCCGGGGGGTAGGGTTTCCAGTGAGTTTGGGAGGACACAGCCTTCAGAGGCCTTGGCGTGCTGGGTTCACGCAGCTGTAGCCTCTCTGTGCTCTGCTTTCCTGGAAGGTCAGAAGCTCAGGCACCCCTCACAAGTGTCCGCTCCTCTGTGCCCAGCGCTGCCTCAGGCCCAGAGGCCTGTGGGGAAGGTGCTTCCTGGAGAGCAGCCTGCTGGGCTCCTGGTTTAGCGTGGGTGTGGCCCTGTGGGGGTCAGGAAGCGTCTGTGTCCCTGGTTCAGTGGGTTGGGGAGAGCAGAGAGCCTCACTGGGCCGCAGGCTAGGTGACTGTGTGCCCCCAGCGGCTCAGGGCCGCTCCTGTGTCCACGGGCTGACGTGCTCTCGGCGCTTTGTGTTTGAACAAGAACAACATGACGTCTCTGTCAGTACAGGGTGTCTGCCTGTGCGGGTGCAGGGCCCTTTGCGTCTTGGTGTGCGAGTTCCCCGATGGGTACGTCTGGGCCTGGAGCCCAGGTCCTGTCTGAGGGCCCGTGTCCAGGGCTGGTCCGGTCAGCTGTGCCCCAATTACAGACCTGACTGCCCGGCCGTCCCCTGCCTTGGGGGAGGGGGCCGGGTCTCAGGTTGCCTGCAGCCTCTGGACATCCCCCAAATCTGTCCATGGCGGAGCCTGCTTACGCTCACACTTACTTAGCAACTCCTGCTCGGCATTCGTGGGATGTGGCTGAGGCATCCACGGAGGTCATCGGGGGCGGTGCTGTTTGAGGTATGTGTTTGTCTAATGAATAAGGCGTCAGAAGCTCTACGTGCTGTATAACTGGAAAAAAATGCTCTTCAAAACCGTCACCAGCTTGATCCATTGAGAAAGTAAGTGCCATGTCGTCCGAATACCTGGTGATCTGACTTTGGCTTACCTTTATTTTGTAAAAAGTTAGCAATAAATGACATCCATTGAGGGGCGGTAAGCAAACTCCAGATAAGTACCATTTCTTAATGTTATTCTTTAGCAGAGTGTAAATTTTTAATTTAACTTCAAATTGGTTTGTTTAAACATATTTCCCTCCCACATGCTTCTCTTTCTCTAGTGGCATTGTAGCGCCTTTCTGAGCTATTTGTCATCTCCTTGGGATTAGGCATTACTTAGAGACCTGCAGGCCGGGTGCTGTCTGCCTCCCCGCCTTTCAGGGGAAGGCATCAGCTAACACCTCTTTGAAGTGAGTGTGTTTCTCTCCGACCTCAGTGCCCAGCTTGGTAACTGAGCTCCTCCCCAGTGTGAGCTGCAGGATCCACCCTGAGTCACTTGGATTCTTTTAACGTGATTTTTCCTTTGAGCACGAATCATGTTCATAATCTCCGTGTCTGCAAACGAGCGGCGTGGAGTCGCTGGTTTGTGGTTACAAAACCAAATAAAATAAAACAGCATTCAGCATGTTTCGGTCGTCGCTGTGGCTCGGGGAGTTGCCGACTCCCACGGAGGAGGAATCTGAAGCAAGCCGTCCCTCGTGCTTTGGTGGGGCTGCTTGGCGTGGCTCCACGCCCCTGACTGCCGGCCGCCCTGGGGGCAGCGGGTGTGAGAGGGCCACTGCCCAGGTGTGCTGGCCTTGACAGCACCCGCAGCTCTCCCTTCCCTCTCACGTCTTGGGTGGTGGGAGACCCCGCTTTTGCTCCAGCTACTACATTACACGCCTGGATTTTCTGTAACAGCCGCAGGTTCCTGCCTTTCACCCCTTATTTCCATAAGCATTCCAAATATCTTGAAATTTCAGTATCATCTGGAAGCATCCAAAGGAAGTTCAGGGGAGGGTTCAGGACCCTCAGCCTGAGCATCGGACAGGAGCCCGCTGGCTGGCTGGGCGGGCTCTTCCTGGGCCGGCTGCCGGCTGCCCCCCTGCCCACTCGGTGGCCGCACTGCCGGCGCTGTGGGCTGCCCCCTGGCTCAGCGGCGACCTGTGTGACGTTTGGAACGCGGCCAGAGGAAGGAACTTGCGGGATTTCTTCCAGGTTTGGCTGCTGAGTGGCTGGTGCGGGTAGCTTGCTGGTTCCTCCTCTAGCTGCCCGTCATCCCAGCCGGGTGACGTCAGCTCTGCCCAGCTCCAGGGACCCTCAGTGCTCAGACCACAGGCGACAGGTGGTGAGGAGCGACGGCCTCTGTTTATTCCTGTGTTGACTCGTGTGGGAGTCACCACTGCTGGCCTCTGCCTGCCCAGCCTGTAAAGTCGCTCTTGCCACCCCCCAGGGCCTCTCTGCTAGGAAAGTAGGAACCTCTTCGCTGCTGCAGACAGGCAGGCTCTAGGACGGGGTGGCTGCCCAGCGAGGGAAGGGCCGCAGGAGCCGCAGGAGAACAGTGCTGTCCAGTGGTCGGGAGGCAGCTCCCCGAGGCCCAGGCAGGCCTCCCCCTGCCGCCCCTGCAGAAGCCTGAGCCCCGGTCCTGCCTGCGCAGGGCACTGGAGCCGGCAGCCATCGCTGCAGCAGCATCTGCCTGGCCGTGAGCCACGCAGGGAGGGCAAGGTTTGCCCTTTCTCCTGCCCTTTCCTGTTGCACCGGGCCTCCTGGGCAGGACTAATAGAGTCCAGCTGGCGAGTTCTGGAGAACACAGCCTTCTGGTTTCCAGCCCCAGTGGCACAGGAGTGTGGCTGGATGGCGGGTTCTGACGCTGCAGCCACATCTGGCACAGGGGCTCTCAGGAGTGTGGGCAGTGAAATGCCCCCGTGCCAGCTGGCAGGTGGCGGATCAGCAGACATGGACCAGGGGCAGGGAGCATGCTAATCGGGTCCTCCCTGGGTGGGTTTGGGAAACACAGCAGAAAGGTGAGCGTGTCCAGCAGTGGACAGCGGTCATCCGTGTGGCTGCCTGGAGGCACAGTGAGTGGATGCCAGGCAATGCACTCACGCCAGCACTGAGCCTGCCCCTGTGAGTGGGGACCCCTCTGCCCCCAGCACTGAGCCTGCCCCTGTGAGCGGGGTGCCCCCTGCTGCTAGCACTGAGCCTGCCCCTCTGAGCGGGGAGCCCCCTGCTGCCAGCACTGAGCCTGCCCCTATGAGCGGGGTGCCCCCTGCTGACAGCAGGCCGGGGTCTCCTTGCGCCTGGGCCGCCTGGGCCATGGCTGCCTTTACGGTGTGTGTGAGAAGTTAGGGGCGGATTGTCACTTCTGGAGTTAGTGGAGCTGGTGTTGGGGCTCACCTCACGGGAAGTGGTCTGTCTGCTTGCGGGTTGTCATCTGGTGAGCGAGGAGAAGGAACAGCCACAGCCGGCAGCGTGAAGGCTTCCGGCCCAGGGCACACAGTGATTAAGCCTGCTGTCCTTTTCCTTGTATCTCCTGTCTGTCTGATTTTTGCATCTTTTCATACGTGTGGGGGTGTGTTCACTCTTTGCCCATCTGTCAGTTTTCTCCTTTACCTCTGGCTTCTGTAATGTCCCTTCCACTGTGTATTTCTCTGTCAGTTAATTAACCCATTCATCCAGCCTTTTATGGCTCATTTCCTCTGTCCAGGGCTCCATGCTTAGTGTGTCGATGGAAGGGTATATTACAGTCTCAGCAACCTGCACAGGGAAGACAGGTATGTCTACAGACTGTTCCGATACCGAAGAAATGATGCTTATTCTGTCTGTGGGGTAATAGTCAGTAGCAGAGCACTGGCTGGGCGCCAGGCCGCTCTGAGCACTCACTCACCTGCTTCAGAGCAGCTATTGGCAGGTGGGCCCGGGAGGGCGAGCTGGCCCAGGTCTGTCCAGAAAGGGCCCTGGTTTGAGACTTTGCCTCCAGGCTTGGGGTTGGCCTTGACCTCTACTAGAATCTTGGTCTCTTTCTCTCTAGGCACCAGGTCTAGGCCCTCCTTTAGCGCCCGCTGTGACCATGCACTAAAGCCTTTTGTGTGGACTGGCTCACGGCTCACCTGCCTACGTCCCATCTCTACTGCTCTCTTGCTTTTCTGCCTCTTCCAGTCCTGGTTTTACCCTTGCCCTGCCTCTATCCCCCACCACTCCCCTGGGCTCCGCCTCGCGCCACCCCCCCCCCCCCCCCCCCCCGCCCAAGGGCGGTTCCATCCCCTCCTGTCCAGGAGGCCGGCAGTGCCCTCTGGCCCCAGCTCTGATGCAGTTGTTGAGTTGCCTTGGGCCAGCTCCTCTCTGGGAATGTTATGGATTGGAATGTGTCTTCCCCAATGTTCGTGTGCTGAAGCCCTATCCCTCCCAACCCCCCACCCCGCTGTGTTTGGGGAGGGGTCTCTAAGGAATGAAGGGAAGTTAGATGACATACAGGTGGGGCCCGGATGTAGTAGGGTTAGTGCCCTATGAGAGGAGCACCAGGCACTTGCCCTCTCTCTGCTGTGTGAGGACGCACGTGAGGATGTGCAAGCCAGGAGCAGAGCCCTCACCAGGACTCACTCACTCACTCCTGGGTCTGAGTCCATAGCCACCGTGACTGAGAAACTTGCAGTGTTTTCTTATGGCAGCCCGAGCAGACGAATGCAGGGGCCTCACCTGCCCATCACAGGGAGATGTCCTTACGGGGGACGGGGGATGACCACCCGCAGCCCCTCCCATGAGGGCATCTTGCCAGCCCGGTTCCTTCCTGCAGGGACCCAGGCCTGAGGGCAGGGAGGGGTGCAGGAGAGCCAGGCCTGTGCCTGTGCCTGTGCTGGGGGAGGAGCTGTGTGGAAGCGCAGGACTTGGCGGAAAGTCTGTAAGGAGGATCCTCCGGACGGTCAGGGGCCTCGGGGGGCCTTGCCTAAGGCCCCAGCCCTGCCTTGGCTTTTCCAAACAAATCCAAGCCCAAGGGTGTTTTGCTAGAATCTCTATGTTTAGCCTTTTAGACCTGACCTTATAGAAGCACATGCTTTCTCGAGGATGCTCACCCTGCTGATAGTATCTAATAGTTAATTTTAGTTCCAGCTGTTGTAACAATAAAAGCCAGAGGAGGCAGGCAGACAGGGTAGTTGGTGGCGATGGCCAAGTCGTGCTTAGCTCTCTCACAGAAGCTTGTGTCAGAGCATCAGTCACCATCACTCAGGGTCCTTGGTCCTCCCGGCACGCTCGCTCGGTCAGGCTGAGCCTGCTCCTCTGCGCTGAGAGCCACAGCCGCGCCCTGGCGCTGGTGTCTGGAGGATGGAATGGACCCAGGCTCCTTGCCAGGGGCAAAGCACTTTGGGATGAAGTTCTTCCTAGATTTGTTCTGCTTAAACCTGGATGCAAAGGGGAGGGTGTTGGCTGTGTAAAATGTTCTCAGGCAACTACACACACACACACACACACACACACACACACACACACACACACTCTGCAAAATAGGCAAAGGATCCAGATAGATACTTTTCCAAAGGGGGCGAACAGATGGCCAATAGAATGAAAATGATGTCCATCATCACTAATAGTTGGAGAAATTCAAATGAAAACCACAATGACAATATCACCTCACACCTGTCAGAAAGAATACCATCAACAGATCAACAAACGACAAGTGCTGGCGAGGATGTGGAGGAAAGGGAACCCTCGTGCACTGCTGGTGGGAATGCAGACTGGCGCAGCCTCTGTGGAGAATAGTATGGAGGGTCCTTAAAAATTAAAATGAAAGTGCTTTGTAAGCCAGCAATTTCCAGAACACCAACCCAAAAGAATATATGCACCCCTACATTCATGCAGTGTTACTTATGGAAGCAGCTGTGGTACATTTAGACAGTGGAATACTACTCGGCTGTAAAAAAAGAAAGAAATCTTATTTGCTTCAGTGAAAAAATCAGAGAAAGACAAGCACCATACGATCTCATTTATGTAATCGGTGAACAAATAAAATAGAAACAGTCATAGAGCATAGACTGTTGTCAGGGGGTGGCGGTTTAGGGGTGTGGTGAAAACGTGAAGGAATTAAGAAGTTCAAATTGGTAATTACAACATAGTCCCAGGGATGTGAAGTACAGCATGGGGCACTCAAGGCTGGGCAAAAAGTAGGTTTACAGGGTGTGGTCATATGTACGCTTGAAACCAGGTCTCTAATAATGTTTTCTTTGAGAAAATTAACCTAACCTGGCAGTGTGGCTCAGTGGCTGAGTGTTAACCCAGGAACCAGGAGGTCACGGTTCAATTCCCGGTTATGGCACATGCCTGGGTTGTGGGCTGAACCCGGTAGGGGGCGTGCAGGAGGCAGTCCAGTGATTCTCTCTCATCGCCGATGTTTCTCTCAACTCAATAAAAACATATTTTTAAAAAGTTAACCTACTTCTTTGGATCCAAAAAAGAGGTGTTTTTTTTTTTCCTTTTCCCAATTGAAGAAATATTTGCCTGGTATTTTCGTGTTTTGTTTTACTTTCTGATGAAAGTGATTCTCTTGCTAGGGAACAGCCTAACATGGGTGATAAAATGTGTCTGAGAAACACATTGCTCAGCTTTGCTACCCATCATGCTCTTGTGTGAGGATCTAGCCCTGTGGTTCCCTGTTCTCGAATTCGCCCTTGGTCTCTGCCAACTCTGAGGGCTCTTTTGCTACCTCCCCCTGCCACCCCAGCCCCCCTCTAGTTCCAGCCCCAGAGTGTGGGGTGGCCCCTAGAATGTGCCTGTCTGAGATGGGCCCGGATGCCGCTGCAGATCAGGGCCCTGTGGAGTCAGTGCCTGGCCCCCAGGTAGCAAAGAGCTGATGGAGGAGAGCAGGTCACTAAGTTTCCCAACGCTGTCCGCCTGCCTTCATGCACCCCTGGGGGGACCTGAGCCGCGCCCCCGGGCAGCGCCTGCATCAGAGGGAGGGGCCAGAGCAGACCGGCTTCTGCAGCACCCCAGGTGTTACTGCTTCTGCTGGTAGGATGAGTAGAAACATTGATTTGTGAGATAAAAACCCGGCTTCTTCATCAGAGCCCGTAAACAGCCTGCACATTAAGCAAAGCTGAGCTGTGGGGAGCTCAGTAGAACTTGTTGATCAGTTGCTGTTGCAGCTCTTCTTCCTCGCCAGCTGCAAGGAGTTCTGCTGCCCCAAAACAATAACCCGCGCTGGGTGCTGGCTTCTGGGCCCCGGCTTCCCCGGAAGACCGGCGAGGCTGTCTGCCTGGGCACTGTGCTGGCAGGTGGGCCCTGGGCAGGGGGCTGGGAGCCCGCTCATCCCTCTGTCCCCTTCTTGCCACCCCGCCCACCCGCAGGAGGCTGCTGGCGCTGCAGCGTGGAGTGTGCCGGGCGGTGCCGCCTGGTGTCTTACCACGCGGTGGGCATCAGAGACAGAACAGCGGAACCCTGCTCGGCACTGCTGCTCTGAGCTGCTCTGAGCGCACAGATTCTTCCAAATTCTCCCCGACCACACCAGAGCAGGTTCCTTCTCGAACCCTGCTCGCTACCCTCACTGTCGGGGCCGAGCCCCTCTGCCAGGGCTGGGCCTTCTGGGACTCTGGGTCTCAAAGGGAGGAGCCAGGAGAAGTTGGGAGCATATAAGAGTGAGTCTTTATTGCAGAAGCCAGTGGTCATAGGCCATTAGCCAACACAGCTCTTCACAGCCAAGGCCACACAGGCAGCCGTGCCCCGGCTGGCACATACATAGCCTCCCACATAGTGGCATTCGCCTCTGGACCCACAGCTGTTACCTGAGCAGCCCCACGCTGCCTAGCCCTATAGCTTTACCTGCACTATGCCTGAGCGCTCTCAGCTGTAGCCTCGGCAGCTCCTCCTGTCTCCCTGCCCCGCACCCTGGCTGGTCTGTAGCCTCAATGGGAACTGCCTCTGAGCTTCACTCTCAGCTCTGCGCTGGGTAGCATGGTAGCTACATCTGAGCTCTTAGCCTTCCGTCGTAGCCGTACCAGCTCTCCGCTCTAGCCTTCCCCCTGCCCACTGACCAGCTGGCAACATGTTGTTACTTCTCAGACAAAAGAGGCCTCTAGCCAACAGTGACGCCGGTCACTGGCTGTAGAAGGACAGTGACGTGAGATTGTGCTGTGCCCTTGCACCTGCGGGTCCCCGGACATTCCGGTTAGGATTCCCATGCTCAGAGTGGCCTTGGCATCTGGTGAGCTATCAAAAGGCCTCCACCCTGAGCGGCCTTGACTCTCCGGGGCTCTGGCATGGCTCCCACAACGGGCATCTCACCGCCCGCCAACCTCTCCTCACTGCCAGGCGAAGGGGGGCGGGGGCGGGAAGGTAAGCAGGTGGAGCTCGTCTTCAGTGGGCTCAGCCTCTCTCAGGCTGCTTACGCCCAGCTGGGCCCCCGCCAGCTGCGGGCACAGGCCAGACTCGGGCAGAGCCTTGGTCCTGTGGCTTTGACCCGAGTTCTGCCTGGGAGCCAGGACGCTGCCATCCTTACTTCCATACCAACTGCCAAGCCATTAGAACTGCTTTGTTGGCGTTAGAAATTGGCGAGAAATAGACCACACACTTGGGTCTGTTGCCTCCAGGTGGGAGACTCAGGAGAACCCCCTGAGGAAGGGGCATTGCTGACACTGCCTGCGGGTGTGAGCCCCTGAAGCCAGCCTGGGCCCATTCACCCCTCCTTTGGCGTCTGTTAGAGGAAGGTGAGAGCAGATCTCTACTTCCTCCCGCCAGGGTTGTGCTGATTTCATCCCGAGAAGCCACACTGGTGAGAAATTGTCCTTTTTCTTTCCTCCCTCCTCCCACTAAGCCTCCGGTGCTACCTTCCTCCTCCTGCGGGAGAAGAGGGAACTGGCCCTGTAGCTCTGAGTTTGAGGACGGCTGCGCTTTGGGGCTGGCGGGTCAGGAGGGTGGACGGACCCGTGCTTCCCGGTAGCAGCGAAGCGAGTTCATTTCCTCCCAGTCCTCGCCAGCGCGTCCAGCGGTTTGCCTTCGCTTCCTGTCCGGGGGATGGCCCCGTCTCTCCGTGTGTCCGCGAAGCCTGTTGCGTGTGTATGCGCACCTGTGCCTGGCTCAGGTGTAGATTCCCCGGGGAAGGACCTGCGTGAGAGCACCGCCCGGGCCGCACACGTCCGCGCCGCGGTCTGTGATCCGCGAAAACCACGTGGCTGCTGCTGGGAATGGTCTTGATAGGACACGAATGGTGTTAACATCTCCTATATTTAACATCTGAATAAATTCTCAAGACTTTATTGAATGAATTGATTATTCTTGTGTGTGTGTGCGTGTGTGTGTGAGTGTGAGGGTTGATTCAAACTTCCAAAACACTTGGAGGTTTTCTTTGGAACTATATTCATCTAAACGCCCACACTGTCCAGCGGCTGGATTTTGAAGCAAATCCCAGATGTCATTTCCTTTCATCTGTAAACACTTCAGTAACAATAACTCCGGGATGTTACCAAACACGCACCTGTGCGTAAATTCCCCGTCTCAGAAACCCTGTTTAGCACTGGGCTGTGAGACCTAGGACCAGAGAAGGTTCGGACATTGCAGCTGGAGGACCTATTTGTTTCTCCGCCCTCTTATTTCTTTATTCCGTTGTTTATTATCTTAATCATTTATTTCATTGTTTCTTTTTGAAGTCGCAGACTGATTTGTTGGGGTAGCCTGGTCTCCGTCCCCGGGGTTTCCCGCAAGTGAAACTCGCTAACCAGACCCGTCGACCAGCTTTTCTGTCTCCGTGTGCCCTGCACATTCCTGTCAGATCTCAGCCGATTTGGTTTGATTTCCTGGCAGGACTCTCCGTGGGCTGAGTAAGGACACGGGAGCCGGCAGCTTTGCCGATGGCTGGCTGCAAAGCGGTGACATCCGGGCCCTCTCCTTCCTCCGCAGCCGGCGAGGAGAGAGCCCAGCCCTTATGCTGAGGAACGTTACGCAGGGAAGTCTTGGCCTTTATTTGGCAATTTTCAGAATTGGAGTTCCGATTCCTCAGCATTCTCCACCAGCCACCAGGGGGGCTGTGTGTGTAGAGAAGTGATGAGCTGATGACTTAAGGCCCTGCTGAAGGAGTTTCATGCAGCTGACACCCTTGTGCTGCTCAGGTCCCCATCTCTCCAGAGACCATGGTCTGTGGTCCCTACAGAAGGATTTGGAATTGGGGGCTTTGGTTTGGGAGTTAGGGGCACTCATCGTTCCTGGGTTGGTCGTGTCGCCTGGGCCCTTGTTTTGTTTTTAACATGATCTACTAAAGGCCCATGCGTGGAATTCGTGCACTGAGGGGGGGGGGGGGTGTTCAGCCCGGCCTGTGTCCTCTTGCAGTCCGGGACCCTCACTCCTTACCACCTGCCTGCTCACTGCTGCTTACCGGGGGCTCTCTCTCCTTAGTGCAGCTGAGGAGGTGGGAGAGCCCAGCTTCTGGCGGAGGGGCGCCTGAATTGAGCGTCTGCCCCTGGTGGTCAGTGCGCATCAGCGACTGGTCATTGGTCGTTCCACCTTGATGGTTGCTTAGGCTTTTGTTACATAGACTAGAGGCCCGGTACACGAAATTTGTGCATTGGGTGGGGGGTCTCCTCAACCCAGCCTGCATTCTCTCCAATCCAGGACCCTTCGGGGAAAGTCCCACTGCCGGTTTAGGCCCAATCCCCAGCAGTTGGACATCCCTCTCACAATCCTGGATCGCTGGCTCCTAATTGCTCACCTGCCTGTCTGCCTGGTCACTCCTAACTTTCCCCCTGCTGTTGGCTTCACTTTCTTTGCATGCTGGCCTGATCACCCCTAACTGCTCCTCCTGCCAGCCTGGTCCCCACAACTGCCCCTCCTGCCAGCCTGGTCCCCCAACTGCCCCTCCTGCCAGTGTGGTCACCCCTCATGGACCTTCCCTTCTCCCCTTGCTGGCCAGGTTGCTCCACACGGCCTGCTGTTCAGCTGTTTGGTCGTCCCTCACTAACCCCCCTGCCAGCCTGGTCATAGGCAGCCATCTTGTGAGGGCTTGAGGGTTAATTTGCATATTACCTGTTTATTATATAGGATTGTAAATCCACAATGATATTTATAATTCAAAATTACAAGATAGTTTGCTTCTCTGATTATATATTTGTATTACTTTTCTCTTAAGCTGAAATTTGTCCCTAGGAACATGAATATAACTATTTGCTTAATTATACTAATTTATCTGTACACAACACATATAAATATTTAGAACAACTCTACCAATATTATCACCAACAATTTCACTGCTGCTGAAAAAGCTGGAGATGTTCTGTCCTTAGGGTTTCCTCACTCGGGAAATGCAGTCACATGCTGTGTTCCACAGTCTTTTATTTATGCCACCAACTCAATACATCATTTAGTTAATATGCTTTCATTCTGCTTTTGCTTTTCTGAAACTTAAAAAATTTAACATGGGTTTATAATTATGTAAACCATATATGTGGTTCCAGAGCCAGATGTCCGTAGAGAAATCTCTTTATTGCTTTTTAATGCAAGCAAATACATGTGTCCACATGTCCATATGTACTTATATTTAACATTTCTCATAAAAAAATTAACAATAGCATACTTTACACATGCTTTCCAAACTGGAGTTATAACCTGAGTAATCATGACATTGAGTTAAGCTGAATGTGCTCATTTATTCAGTTATTTTTGGAAGGGGTAATTATAGCAACTGCCACCTAAACATTTCAATCATATTCCAAAATAGTTAGAGAATACATTAATATTCCTGACTTGCCTTCGCTTTTAAAGGGGAAAAAAAAAATCTGGGTCCGTTCGGATTGCATGCATTGGGCTCTGTGTTCTCAGCAGGCGCTTCACCCTGCAGGGGGCACTTTCACGTCTGGAGATATTTTGATCCCACAACCCCAGGTGGGGTTGTTGCTGATGTTTCCCCCCATGCATGGGGCAGCCCACACGGAGACATGTGCCAGATGCCCGTATTGTGTGTCACCGCTCAGTTCCTCCCAGGCCTTGGAGAGCATGTCATCTCCTCCTTCCCTCCTCTCTTCCTTCCGTGCCTCCTCTCTCCCTTTCTCTCTCTTCTTTTTCAGTAAAACTAGACGTTTACGCCTTGGACATCGTTGATAGGTGCTTGACCAGGCTTGTCTGAAGAGAGGAATAATTCCGCGTGTGAAAGCTCTGCTCCAGTTTACTCTGCTAAAGGCTGTGTGTGCAGCCACGTCTCTGGGGGCGGGAGCAGGTTTTATTATCACTGGCCTCAGGAAAACAGGATTTCCGGTCAGGTGCGTGCACACCGGCCGGACGGTGTAAAGCGATGGAAGTGGAGTGTTGATGTGTTGGAGGCAGGATGGGCACCGGCCTCGCGGTTAACTTGGCAAACACCCGTCTATGCAATACCGTCACTCAGAGGCCTGTGTGCGGCCATCTGTGGGAGGTGGGCGGCTGGGCTGCTCGTATGAGGTCATTGGTCATTGATGACATCCGAGGAGACGCCAGGCCTCGCGTCACTCTTCCTGTCTCTGTGCTTCCCGCGGCCTCCCTTTAGACTGCTGGGACGCTCACTTCACTGCAGCGGGTTCGCTGTGCTGTGGACGAGGGGGCGCCTCGCGGGGGCCGGCCGCACTGGTCACCGTGGAGAGGAGCCAGGCCGGGCCGGGCATGGCGAGCAGTGGCACGGCGCCGGTCCTCGGCGGGAGCTTCCTGACCTCAGATCTTCGTTTTCCTTTGCCTTTGGTGTGAAGAGGACCCTGAGGCGCTCCTAACCTCACTGCTCTGTTTCTTTCTCTTATTCTCCCTTGCATTTCCCCACATTTCCATCCAGTGAATTAAAGAGGTGGAAAAAGCGGGTCAGCACTTCCGGCCCCGCACAGCAGTGCCCACGGGCTCGGGGAAGGAGCCACATGATCAGATAGTGACAGCATCCGCCGTGACAGCCCGCTCCGCCGGCCCCTGAGGACCTGTGTGACAGGCTGAGCTTTATTAACGTTTTACTTCTGAGGTTCGCATATTTGGGGTTGGCTTGGTGCCATTAGTGGGAGTGCGAGTGTGTGGTCTTTCAGAAATAGATTTATCACAGAGTCCCTGTTCATGGCCCTCCGACAAAACCACTCTCCTCTCCAGCCTGTGCCTCAGTCTGATCCGCCCACCCTTCCTGTCAGCACCTTCCCTTCTTCCCCAGGGAAAAAGCTGATGTTGAGTTACATGCTTTTTTCACTCACCAGAGGCACAGCCTTTGAAAATCCCCCTATTTTGCCTTTATACATTTAAATATACATATTTTTTATTGATTTGAGAGAGGGAAAGACAGAAACATCAGCGATGAGAGAGAATCACTGATCAGCTGCCTCCTGCACGCCCCTACTGGCGATCAGGCCCACCAGCTGGGCTTGAGCCCTGACCTGGAATCAAACTATGACCTCCTGGTTCATAGGCGACGCTTAGCCACTGAGCCACCCCAGCCGGGCCCTGCACAGAGATAAAGCACAGTGTGTGCTGTGTCTGGGCGGCAGTGTAAGTCAGAGTCCTCAGGCCACCAGGTGCAGCGGGGAGGGCAACATTGTGCCCCTGCCTTTCTCCGCAGAACAGCCACTGCCCATTGGGCAAGTGGGCATTCCTACTGTGCACGCGTGAGGGACCTGCGGGGCAGCAGCTCGGGCGGAGGGTGGGGAGCAGCCTGGGCCTCGTGCTGCGGGGCTCCCGTCGGGCCCGTGGGGGCGGCAGGAAGGACGTGAGGGGTCCTGGATTTGCTGCCCATGAGGGACGGTGGTTCCTCAGAGGGAGGCCGAGGAGCGGACACCCCGGCTTTCCCCGTAGCCTGTGAACACCGTGCCCACGCGGCCACCCACTCCTGCTGCAGGGACACATGCCTCTGAAAAGAACCGGCTCGTAATTTGGCGCTGAAAAGCTCAGCGGTTTGGTGTGGACGCATTGACTGTGGTTTCCTAAGTTTGTGAAGTGGCTGTGCCCACTGCACATGTTAGACAGCTGGGTCCCGCTGAATCAGCGGGGCTGGGGTGGGGGTGAGCTGTCATCGTCGGATTCGGCTTGTTTCCTGGGAGAACAAACTGTACCTCTTTTTCCTTAACTTACAGTTGCGTTCCATCTACTTCAGAGCCAATACTTTATTCTCCCCTACCTCCACAAGGCATGTTTGAACATAAGTATCGATCGGATTAATATTCTGAGTTAAGGTTAGCTGGTTTTCAGATTTGTTTTCACCTATCTATTACCATTTTGTGGAAACTTTTTTTTTTATTTGGAAATGATACATAGTTTTTTGTTTTGTTTTGTTTTGCTTTTAAAAAGGCAGGTGAATTAGCCAATAAGGGAGGCCTCTCTCCTGGGGGAGGCGCCCCAAGGCCACAGCCAATAGGGCTCCGGTGTCCGTGTGCACCCTGAGGGTTCTGCAGCATCCAAGTCCTAGGCCACTCGGATCCATTTGTTTTCTTCTTATTTTCTCCCTTCTCTTATGATTGATGTGAATTTTATGGTCTGTACATTATACTATCTCAGTTTAATAAGACGTAACTGTGGCGGTTGTGGATTGATTTAGAGAGGAGGAATGGAGGGTGACATGCTCTTTATATTGTCGGGTGTGAAGAGGGAGGCTTCCCGGAGGTCCGTGTGGTGTGGATTAAACGCTTCATGGATTGTTGAGACAGAGAAGCCTGCGGTGAGCCCACCGGGTTACGGAGAATTGGTTCACGCGGGTCATGAATCTCCACGAAGATCAGCTGTGGTGTGTGCGTGGAGGCGGAGTGGCAGCTCAGTGCCTTCACAGATCAGATTGGATTCCGTCTGACGTTCTCACCTGCTTCTTCTGAGTTACTGTATGGCTTGAACGTTTTCTACTTGAGCTTAGAGACTTTTCTCCTGTTTCACACGGGAATAGCACTTCGGCAGAGCAGGTCATTCCTTTAGCTGTGGACCTGATGGGCACTCAGGCTCTGCATTTTGCTGTCCTGCCAGCCTGCCCTCCGAGGCTGCGGCTCTGCCGTTTGTGAAGAGGTCTGCTCCTCCGGCCTCCCCAGCTGCTGCTTCATCACACCGACACATTTTCTGGTGATTGTCAAAGTTTTTACTTTTGAAATAAATTTTGGCTCACGAGACGTTGCAAAAATAGAACAAAGGATTCCTCTACCCCCTTCATCTACCTTCCTCAGATGGTAACGTCTTAAACCTCCGCAGTGATCTGAGGGAGGTTAACGGGACTCGCTGTCACCACACTTCCCGTCTCTGACGTCTGCTGGGTGAAAGGTAGTGGCGTGGTGTGATTTTCGTTTACGTTTGTTATTATGAGTGAATCCAGCAGCTTTCTGTATGTTTGAAAGGCAGGTATTTTCCTTTGCTTGTTTGTTGGATTTTCTGGACTCCTATCAATTTCAAGGAGCTCGCACCAGCTCCGGAAGAGATGGCCTTGTGTTAGGAATTACAAATGTTTTTCCCCAACTTTTAATTTGTCTTTCTAGCTTTCCTGGAGTATATTTTACCATGTAAAAAAGTTGTTATGCTTTTTAAAAAGTTCTTCCTGCAAGGATACAAAGGCTATATTTTATATATCCTCCTGTACTCTTGTTCCACAGTAAGTCATAGAGGCCCTCGGTTGATCCAGTTGTAGGAAGTGAAGCGTGGCTCCAGCTTTCTTCAGAGGCACCAACATACGCTTTCGCCATTTACCACGGACTCTTACCTTTTCGCCCTGGCTGGTGTGGCCCAGGGGGTTGGAGTGTTTCGGGTGCATCGAAAGGCTGTGGGTTTGGATCCTGGTCAGGGCACATACCTAGGTTGTGGGTTTGGTCCCCATTCGGCACTTGTACAGGAGGCAGCCAATTGCTGTTTGTCCCTCTCAGTCTCTCTCTATCAGATCAATAAGCATGTCCTGGCAGAGGATTAAAAGAAGTCTTATCGTCTCCCATTGACTTGAACTAGTGCCTTTGGTGTAGACTAGAATCCCAGACGCATGTGGGTCTGCGTTCCATTTCCTCATGTGTCATTCCTACAGCCCGCTGTGTGTCACATCAGACTTGAACAGATGAGTTCTTTGAAAGCTTCCTATTATTGTAAAATAAATGAAACAACATAGTATTATATCCAAGTCTATTACAAAGCTACCGTGTATCCCCGAAAACAAAACATCCTCCAAAAATAATACCTACTTACAGATTTCCTTCTGAGTGAAATATAAGGCATCCCTCCAAAAATAAGGTCCCCCCCCCCTCCCTTCCAGGCTCTGTCTCAGAATGCTATTGCTAAACATGAGAGATTTGGGCCACTGATTCTGAAAGAAATGGAGTCACAAGAAATTCACCAGGAAATTCAGGAATTGGGTTGTTATGATGATGTTCCAGAAGATGATGACATGATTGTCATTGAATAAATGAGTAAACTGTTGATACTGTAGGATTCACAGTTTGTCTGGTTTGTGTTGACAACTACCGTACTACCGTATACAGGTAATAAATTTCCTTTATTTTCATTTCACAATAAATGTGTACCGTATTCTTCTTCATGGAAAAATAAGACATCCCCTGAAAATAAGACCTAGCGCATCTTTGGGGGCAAAAATTAATATAAGACACTGTCTTATTTTCGGGGAAGCAGGGTAGTACTGTGCTTACATATAAGTACACTAGAGGCCTGGTGCACGAGATCCGTGCCCTGGGGGCGGGGTGCTCCTCGGCTCTGCCTGTGCCCTCCCACAGTCCGGGGCCCTGAGGGATCTCTGACTGCCTCGGAGGCTGGAGAGGCCCCACCACCACCCCTGCGCTCGCCAGCCATGAGCCCGGCTTCTGGCTGAGCAGCACTCCCCCGCACTGACCACCAGGGGGCAGCTCCTGTGCTGAGCATCTGCTCTTTAATGGTCAGTGCGTGTTATAGGGACTAGTTGTTCCATCATTCAATGGATTTGCATATTAGCCTTTTATTATATAGGATAAGTCTGCAGAGGCATGTAGATCACTGAATAGTCCTGCGTGGAGTGAAAGGCAGATGGTCCCTCCATCATAAGTCAAAACGTGGGTGAAATATATTCTTTGTTTTTGAATGTGCTTACCTGGACTCCCTGCCCTCCCCCATCTTTGCCAGCTGTGTTCCTGGATGCTGGAGGCAGGTGAGGGATGCCTGGTGGGAAATTGGATGGAAAACAGTGACAATGTTGTTTTACGAAGGGGAGAGGGGTCACACAGTTCGGAAGTATGTAAGAATTCCCTGGAGCATTTTCTTCGGTAACATAGCTTCTGGTCTTGAGGAAGCCCGTGCATTCAGAAGCTCTGTCTGCGTTCATGGGACTCAGTGAAGCTGTGTCAGCAGCGCCTGACAGATCGCTGCCAGCTTCCCCCTCGCACGCACCGCTCCAGGGGAGGGTCAGCCAGCTGCTCAGCCAGCTACGCCGTGCAGGCTGGATGGCTTGGTCTCTGGTGAAGGGCAGTGTGCACATGGTCAAGGCCAAGGGCTCCCAAGACAGAGGCCCCCGACTCTCACAGCACCTGTCCACTCGGCCCACCTGTGTGTGGTCCCCAACTTCTCTGCTCCAAGCGGGGACAATGAGGCTCCTCCTGGTGTGAGCCTGAAGGTGACATGCAGGAGCGCGTCCCTGTCTGTGGCTCCCGTCAGTGCTGAGAAACCATGGCAGTTCCGGAGCCTGTCTCCTTTCCTCTGGAGTGTGTGACCTCGGAGCCCGTTCTTCCTGCATGGGCGTGCTGAAGGCGAAGGAAGTCTTAGTTTAAGGTTAAGTAAGCGTGGCAGGCACGTGTGAATGGCTCACGGAGGCTGAGCCCAGGCAGGGTGAGGGCGGCCTCAGTGTTCTAAGGTCTAAGAAGACAATGCCCTGTCTGGGTGGTTCTGTTTGAGAGAGACGGCCGCCTGTGGTGTCGCTGTCAGAGGGCCAGTCGAGGGACCAGGACTATAAACTTTTATGTATGTTGGCTCTTTGTTTTGTCAAAAACAATAATCTTCAGACTAGAGCACCTGGAACACATGTCCACAGGAAAGAGCTGAGGCTGACACGGAGGCAGGTAGCAGGCGAGCGCCTGGCCAGTTGCCATCCAAAGCTGCGCCATCAGCGGGGGAGCCTCTCTGGCGATGGCGGCTGCCTGTTGGGTCCAGAAGATTGGGGACCCGCACGTGCTCTCATTTTCTAAACATGAGAACACAGATTAGAAAAGACTTGTGCTGGTTACTAGGTGGCTGGGGCACCTAGCTCTGGGCATCTCTTTTTTTTTTTTTTTTAATTTTATTGATTACGGAATCACAGAATTGTCCTCATCCCCACCATTCCCATCCCCAAACCCTCCCCACATATGTCCCCACTACCCTGTTGTCCATGGCCACTGGCTAGGCCCATATACATGCACACAAGTCCTTTGGTTGATCTCTTCCCCTAACCCCCACCCTCCCCTACTTTCCCTCTGAGTTTTGAGAGTCTGATCGCTGCTTCTCTTTCTCTGGGTCTGTTTTTGTTCATCAGTTTATGTTGTTCATTATTTCCTCTAGGTGTGTAAGATCATGTGATCCAAGAAATACCCTTCTAAGAACCAAAACTGAGACAAACCATAATGGTTATGCTGGGAGGCAAATGAATCAGCTTGTAGTGAGTTCCTTTCTGGGCCAACAGTTCTTTTGAGTCCCAATTTCAATGTCAAACAGTTCCTTATGTCAGCCATGAGATTTCAGATCTGGTTGGTGGACAAATGGTGGTGATGCAGGCCTGACCCTCTCTGGTTTGGTCCTGGGCATCCTTGAGCGACACGCAGCTGCTGTCTGCTGGTATGACGAGGCGTCATCAGCGTCTTCCATCCCTGAACTGTTTCTCTTCTGTCTTCATGGCTGGAGCACTTCTGTCTATTCCTCTCTGTTACAGGAATCCAGGTGGTCTCGGAGTTGTTTTCTGAAAATATACAAACATAATCTCAACCAAAAGTTAATAAAGGGATATTTTCTATAAATTTGACTTGGGAACCTTTTTCATTTTTTTTTTTTTCCAAATGATTTTCCTCTGGCTTATTTTGACACCATATGTGTATTTTCATGGATATCTTGCTGTCAGCATTTCGAATGAAGGTTAATTTTCTAAAGTACAAATTTTTTAGATGTAATTTACTCGCAAGATATTTTTCCTTACATGATATTCTTCCACTGTCACCCCCTTTTTTAATTTAAATAATAGGAGTCTTTTGAAAATTTTATAATGTAGTCTTGATAGCTTTTACATTTTAACTATTTGCACTAAACTATGACTGCTTTAGGTTCATTACATGTTATGCAACTTTACCATGAGATGATCTGCCAATAAGAATTTTTGTTTACACTTTAGGAACAGCTTTTTGTACAGTACAATCAGGTTTTCTAGAATATTCTTTTATTTCCATTAGCCACATTAATTTCCTCTGAGAAATTGGCTACTATTCAACTGTCAAACTTAACACTCTAACAACAATCTTATTTACCATGTGAGTATTAGAAGGGCCTGAGCATTCCTGCTACAAGCATGGACTTGGATATTAAAAACACACTTGCCCACACCATGGGTACAAGACCTCTCAATCAAGTCTTGTTGCAGTGAGAGGGCAGCTGCTGTCAGCCAAGTCTCTGTCTGTTACCTGGAGCCACAGTGAGCTTGCCTTGGATGTGATCTTGAATAAGCAGGAGGCGCACACCCATCTAGCAGTAGAAGCTTTGAATTCACTTAGCCTAGATACTGACCCACAGGCATCTCAACTGCGCGATTACACTGCTAGGGCCCTTCAGAGTCCTTTAGTGCACCTCACTGGCAAACTAGCGTGGGTTTTCCAGTGAACCGCCACTGGGAGTAAGCACCTATTCACCACAGGTGCAACAACAAAAGTTGGGTCCGCCCATCCCACAACTGCATATCTCTGGGCACCTCAGCCACGCCTTTCCAAGTAGCAGGTTTCCTGAACCCCATCACCCCAACAGACGGTTCTTGGGGACCACTGTGAGTCCCTGCAAGACATGTGTGATTACAATTAAGGGTGCAAAACAGCAAAAATTAAACTCCCCTCCACAGCAGCTGACTTGTAGACACCACAGTTGTCCTTCCCAAGCTTACAGACCTACATCAAGAGCACTCAAATAGCTTAATAAGGGAGCTGCACTAGATTAACAAGCCCAGGAGAACTGAGAGATTACACAGTAGCACCAGCCCCAAAGGAACCTGGGCAGCAAGGCAATTGGATCTATAATTACAACACTACAGGAAAACATGGGAAGACAAAAAAGCAATCCCCAAAGGAAAGGAAAAGAGGAATCACCAGAAAGGGAGTTAAATGAATTTGAAGTTAGCTGCTCATCAGAGACAGAATTCAGAGTAATGGTTATAAGGATGTTTAAATGGCTGGAAGACAAATGCACACAACTCAATGAGACCTATAAGGAGCTGAACGAGAATGTCACCAACATGAAAAGAAACCAAGAGCAGATGAAGAACGACATAGTTGCAATAAAAAACACAGTGGAAGGCTTAAAAAGTAGGCTAGAAGAGGCCGAGGATCGCATTAGCGAAGTAGAAGACAAGGTAGAAAAAAACACAAACACAGCAGCTACTGGAAAGAAGACTTACAAAGCAAGAGGAGTGTCTAAGGGAGCTTTGGGACAACACAGAACGAAACAACATTAGAATAATAGGTATACAAAAGGAGAAGAAGAAAAGCAAGGGATAGAAAACCTCCTGGAAGAAATAATGACAGAAAACTTACCTGATATTGGAAAGAAAAAACTATCCAGTCCAAGAAGTACAGAAAGTCCCAAACAAGTTGAACCCCAAAAGACTGACACCAAGACACATCATAATTAAATTGACAAACACCAACGACAAAGCAAGAATCTTAAAGGCTGCAAGAGAGAGACAAAGTTACATACAAGGGATCTCCTATTAGAATAGCAACTGATTTCTCAACAGAAACACACCAGACCAGGAGGGAATGGAATGAAATATGCAAAGTGATGCAAAACAAGGGACTGAATCTAAGAATACTATACCCAGCAAGGCTATCACTCAAAATTGAAGGTGGGATCAGAAGCTTCACAGACAAAAAAAGGCTAAGAGAATTCATCACTACCATGCCAGCTGTGCAAGAAATGTAAAGGGACTGCTGTAAAAAGAAGAAAGAGAAATTCAAGAAGAAACACAAACACTAAGGAAAAATATATCAACAAAGAGGTACTTATCAATAGTAACATTAAATATAAATGGATTAAATGCACCAATTAAAAGACATAGGGTAGCTGAATGGATAAGAAAACATGACCCATATATCTGCTGTCTACAAGAAACCCACCTTAGAGCAAAGGATTCACACAGACTGAGAGTGAAGGGATGGAAAAACATTTTTCAAGCAAACGGAAATGAGAAAAAAGCTGGGGTGTGATACTTATATCAGATAAAATAGACCTCAAGTAAAGGCCATAACAAGAGATAAGGTCGGCATCTCCTTGTGGCTAGGGTTCAGTGTGGCTGGTTCAGCAGAGGCGGGGCCCCTCCTAAATTGTCCCTCAAGGCTCTAGTGGCCTCGCACCGTGACATGCTAGGAAGCCTCTGGGCCGTTGCTCCCGGAGATGAGCCTTGGTCCCCTGCTCTCTGTGCTGTGGGGACCCCCTGCACCCCTGTCAGTGACAGCTCCCTCGGCCTGCCTCCGCCCCATGTCATCTCGTGCGCACGGCACTGGGTGGGACACTGTCTGTTTACACAGACACAGTGAACAACATTCACCGAAGGAGAACGTGGGGCTGGTAAGCAGAGCCTTGGTTCTTAGCGCTGGCAGAGCAGAGAGGGTGAGTGGCCGGGACACACAGGAAGGGAGTTAGTGCAGTGCCAGGTGGATGGAGGACATTCTGGCCTCTACCTTCGCTGTCCTCTTATCTCACCCTTGCCCTTGGCTTCTTAGACGCATGGTGGTGAGAGCCGATGGTCCTGGGTCTTGCCTGGAGGCTGGGTGTGTGGGGGCAGGAGGCCCTCAGTCATCCCCCTCCCCCTCCTTATAATGGGGGGTGGTTGAGGGAACAAGTTGTGTTTTCTTGGAGCACTTACTATGTACTTGGCACTTTGCTGGGTGCTTTTCATGCTGTTCAGCTGTTGATGCTGTTTATGGCTTATATACAGTATAGCACGTCTGCAGAGAATCCGTTCGGCTTTCCCCTCCCTTGTGTAGTTGAGAATAGGGTTAGAGGTGGAGCATCAGCTGGAAGACAGCCAGGGAGGGGGAAGCTGGCCTTGCACGCTGCTGGGGGCAGGCCCTCCCGCCTCGGGCACGCTGTGGGCTGGGAGCTGCTTTGTTCCTCCCCAGGAAGCTCTCGGGTGCGGCTGCCCTGGGCCGTGACTGGTCCAGCAGCCTGGATGTCACAGACGCTGAGTGGGTGGAGTGGCAGGATCACCTGGACTGAATCAGAACCTGGAACTCTGGAGGAGCAGAGCGATGGACTGAAGTGGCTGGAGAAGGGGTGGCTGGGCCAGGCCTCCGAGTGCACTGAGATCCCCGCCCTGTGTCATAGGAGAGGCCCGGCCTGCTGCGCCGGGCGATGCTGCCCCAGAGGTTTGACGTGTGTTTAGCACCAGCGTTCCCAATTTCTGCAGACACATCCCTGTCTGGTTACGTGTGTCACTCAGAGGCAATGGATGGTGATCCGTCGCATCTGGAATTCCCATTTTGGGTTCTACACACCCACTTGTTGGTGCTGTCTGCTTTGTTTGTGGGGCAGAGCACCTCCTTGTCACTGTGTGTGGCTCCCACACATGCTGGCAGGGTTCGGGTCGCACCTGTTGGCTCTCTAGACGGAGGAGAGCAGTGTCAGGCTGGCGAGGTGGAGGGAGCCTTGTCATATTTCAGGGAAGGAGGGTTTTGCTTGGGGTCATGGCTGTCTGTTAGAAGTTAGTCATGGGAAATAAGGCTAGACCGTTTTAACAAAAAGTATTTTCATCTAAAACTGTTATGCTGCTGTATATACTGGGTTTGCCTGTCTCAGAGTTTTTAAATTCTGCGACAAATATTAGCTATATTGGAGAGCACATGTCTGTTGTAGACCTTACTGAAAAGTGCAGTTGACTTTTTTTCATGGTAAGTTTTCTTGTAGCGAATGAGCAGCCGTGCTGTGCCATCTCATGTTCGCCCTGCACCCTCCCCTGAGCTCCGGGAAGGACTGATGGGCCGTGTCTTCATCACATAGCAGGACTGCTCGTTCTGCAAACAGGTGACTTACGCTCTCCCTGAGGAAACAGTCTCTGAGGTCTCAGCGCCTTCACCATCCGGGGGGAGGTAAAGGATAGTGAGGACTGGCGTCAGTTTAAAGGACATGCGTCCTTTCTGTCACATGCCGCGGGGCCGAGGGGCAGCAGCGTGTGGCCGGCTCCCAGCAGCCCTGTGCGGAGCAGGGGTCCTGGATGGCCTCCACCACGTTCTGTGGCCCCTGTGGTCCCTGCACAGTGTGGCCCCTGCCTGGCTCTGGCGGCTCGCAGAGTCCGGCCGGGCCTGGGCCTCCGGGAGGGACCTGCTGGCCTGCCAGGCGCCCGGTCATGCACTGAGCGCCCGGTGCTTTCGGGACATCCTCCCTGCACGGTGAGCCCTGCCCGGGCCAGTGAGTAAGATGGCGAATTCAGAGAAAGCCTTCCGTCTCTCCCGACTGTTAACGCTGCCACGACACTGACGGTGGGGCCGGCGTGGGTGTCTCCTGTGTGTAAATGCGGGACCAGAGCTCGTCTTTGACACGTCCTCCGGGGGAGGAGGGTCTGAGGAGACTGGCTGGGCCAGGAAGCAGGCTCGGCTCTCCGCCAGGTGGGCACTGACGTGTGTGTGTGTGTGTGTGTGTGTGTGTGTGTGTGTGTGTGTGGATTTCATGCTCTCGTCTGGTGTTGGTGTGGAAGTGCTTACACAGCTCGTCTGGCGTTACGATTCCGTCCGTTTTGAGCCCAGCAGGAGGCTCCTGGGGATTTTCACAGAGAAATGGCTTAATTGGATCTCAGCCAGCACCGTGTCTGAATGGCTAATGATGGCATGCACTGGGCTGCTGCCACGGAAAGTCCTATGGATGTTTCTGAGCTTTAAGATTTAGAAGTGCTCTTTGATTCAGTCCCTCTCATTGGCTCGTTGCTAATTTACTCAACAAAGGAAATATTTGGGGGAAACTAAGCAGCAAAATTAAGAAATATGGTTTGCAAGCGGAGCCCGTTTGGTTTCGGCAGTGACAGGGCTGTCTGTACTTAAGGCTCCGTGTGGATGCCTGGGGGCTGGTGCGGGCACAGGCATGGGAGGGTTTTTGGAGTCTTGGGGTAAAGTTAGGGAAGAGGTTCTGGGCCCTGTGGCACCGGCTGCGGGGGGGCTGTGGACAGTTACGGCCGATCTTAGGTTCGTGGTGACGGAAGGAGTTTCCTGTTGGCGGCCGTCTCACCAGGCCACGTCCTCCGGAGCCTGCCCCAGGCAAGCCCACACGCCACCACTGGGGTCCCTTCCCGGAGGCTGGTCCCAGGCCCCCAGGCAGCGGAGAGGTGACGTTGTGAGAGCGAGATTTCTACAGGGTGAGGGCGTTCCTGAGAATCCCGAACGACAGACTGGAATTGGCGACGCCGCCGGGGACGTGGGAGTGGGGAAGGCACCGTGGGCGTGGGCTCAGCACTGTGAGGACCTGGCGTTTGTGGGTGACACCCTTGGGCCCTTTAGTAATACTCAGAAGTACCTAAATGGCCTTTAAAAACCATGACATTAAACTATCTATTCAATAGGAACAACCATAAATTTGTTCTCTGTAAGTTAAATTTTTTAGCTATTAGCCTTTCTAATCGGGGAATTGAATTTGTTCAACTCCCTTTCCATTCCTCATTTTATGGAATGCGTGTGAGTGATGCTATAAAACGTATGTGAGCATCACCCTACTGAGAGAGGGGAGCCGTAGCTCAGTGGGCAGGAGCATCGTCCCTACACCAAAACGCTGCAGATTCAGTTCCTGGTCAGGGCGCAAACCTAGGTTTCGAGTTCGATCCCCAGTCAGGGTGCATACAGGAGACAACCCATTGATTTTGATGTTTCTCTCTCTCAACTATCTTTCTCCCTCTCCCTCTCCCAAATCAAACATGACCTTGGGTGAGGATTAGAAAAGGGGCGGGTGTGTGTTGTGTGAATAAATCAAGTTGGTTCAGCACCCATCCGAAGCAATAGGATAATACGTAGTGAGATTTTTTTAGTTTCTTAGAAGCCTGTGCATGCTGTAGGAGGCTTCAGTTATCAGTAATTTACAAAATTAAAATGAACAATCAACAGCCTTCCCACAAAACCTTTCTCCCGCCTCTCCACAGCTCCCCAGCCTCTTCGGGGGTTTTATCAGACAGACGTGCTCCGGAGCTGAGGTGGGCTCCGAGCCACCTCCTGTGTGCCCACCTGTCCATCCGTGCCCCTGCTCACTCCCGGGCCTGACCGATGGGCTCAGCGCTCTCTGGAAGGTTCTATGGGGAGACGCACGTGTGTGCGTCACCGCGGGCTCAGCGGATTCGGTGCCCTTCTCTGAATTGCTGCGTGGCTCACAGTAACAGCTGTGGCGTTTGAGGGGCCAGAGAAAGCAAGGTTGCATATAGGATTAATTTTGCTGTGGGAAAATCTTTAGTTTATAAAACAACAGGAGTATTCTTTGTAGGAAAAAGTACAACTCTTATTTTACAGAAAACACAGTTACATTTGTTAGTGCCATACAGCTAATATCTGCGTATAACCGTGTTAGGCGGCCTCGTTTTTCTCAGCAGGTGGTTTGGGGCCTGCAGCGCTGGCTTCCCCGGGTGGACATGTGCCCCTGGAGCCCCCCCTCGAGCCACCTGCCCACAAGATGCTTACACTTCTGTAAACCTTTTCAAAAGCAGAACACTCTCACAGCGAATTTTTTTGTTACATCTCCTCAGGCAAGGGAAGCAAAAGGAAAAATGGGGCAAATAGAGCTGTTAGTGAGCGAAAGGGAGGGTGATTTTTGGATGGGGATGTGATTTCCAGGGGGCGGGGGAGAGAAAAGGGAGGTGGTGGTGGTGTTTTAATCCTGTAGATGGCGTCTTCTTTATGTGGGGTAGGCAGGTCACCTGTGTGATGGATTACCTCCTGTGCTTGACCAGAAAATTCCAGTCGGCCATCCTTTCATCTTCCACTTTATATTTTCTTGTGAAGGTCCCCGCTTCCAGGCCTAGGTCTAAACTGAGGCTTGTCCCACAGCCTGGAGCACTTTGTTGATGTCTGCATTTATATAAACTGGGCGGGGCTGGAAATAAGTGGTGTGTGATTGGCCATTTAGTAATTGTATGCTGATTAACGTGTCAGCCTGAACTGTTTTAGAAAATGCTGAGGATTCAAAACACTTTGTCAAGCTTTGAGAGTGAAAAGGTTTTGAGAAAACACAGGCCAGTATATGTGTGGGTAAAATAGCGCAGTTAGAAAAACTCACCATCAGAATAATATGTGTGGGTTTTGTTCACTTGGGAAAAGCCAGCACCTCCAGGCTGAGACTATACTTTCAGGGACCGTTTCTGTGGTTTGTCACTAGACAAGTTCCTCCCGACACACAGAGCACTGAAGCCAGGTTGAGGAGGCTCAGCATTCTCCCCTGAGCGTGAAGCCGGCTCTTGGTGTTGCTTTTGCAGCTGCCACTAGCTCTTCTCTCCCCTTGGGAGAGTGAGAGGGGGAGGATGCAGTATGAGTGGTTTCTGGTGAAAGAATGAATGAGTACGTAAATAAGAAGAGAGCAAGTGAATTAGGCCAAACTAAAGAGTTTCTGTACAATAAAGGAAGCCATCCTGAATGGGAGAACGTATTTGCCAGTGACACATCTAATAAGGGGTTAAATATCCAAAATTTATAAAGGACTTACAAAGTCAACACCAAAAAAACAACAAATAATCCAATTAAGAAATGAGCAAAGGAGCTGAACACACACTTCTCCAAAGAGGACATTCCGATGACCAATAGGCATATGAAAAGATGTTCAAAGTCACTGATCATCAGAGAAATTAAAACCACAATGAGGTATCACCTCACACCTGTCAGAATGGCTACCATCAATAAATCAAACAAGTGCTGGCGAGGATGTGGAGAAAAGGGAGCCCTTGTCCTGACTGGTGTGGCTCAGTGGATAAAGCATCGGCCTGCAGACTCAAGGGTCCCAGGTTCGATTCAGATCAAGTGCATATACCTTGGTTGTGGACACATATCCAGTAGGGAGTGTGAAGGAGGTAGCTGATCCATGTTTCTCTCTCATCCATATTTCTAACTTTCTATCCCTCTCCCTTTCTCTCTGTAAAAAATCAATAAAATATATTTTTTAAAAAGAAAAGGAAAGGGAATCCTCGTGCACAGACTGGTGCTGCCACTGTGGAAAACAGTACGGAATTTCCTCCAAAAATTAAAAATGGAACTGCCTGATGACCCAGTAATTCCACTTCTAAGAAACCTGAAATACTAATGCAAAAGAATATATGTACCCCTATGTTCGCTGCAGTGTCATTTACAATAGCCAAGATTTGGAAGCAGCCCAAGTGCCCATTAGCAGACAGTGGGTGAAAACTCTGTGGAACGTTTACGCCATGGAATACTATGCAGCTGGAATAAAGAAGGAGCTCCTGCCCTCAGAGACAGCATGGTTGGATCTGGAGATTATTATACAAAGCAAAATTGTCCAGAAAAAGACAAATACCACATATGTCACTTATTTGTAGAATCTAATGAACAAAATAAGCTAACACAGTGGAAACAGATTCATAGGCACAGAGCGCAGACTGACAGCTCTCAGAGGGAGGGGGGTTGGGCGGCTGGGTGAAAAGATGAGTTGGGCAAAAAAACCCTCAGACAGACAACAGTAAGGTGCTCATCAGAGGGGAGGGGTTGGGCGTTAAAGAGGAGAGAGGGGATGAAGGGCGATGGAAGGAGACCTCATGTGGTGGTGAGCACACAGTACAGTGTACACACAATGTGCCACAGAATTGTACACCTGAAACCTGTGTAATTTGATTAACCAATGTCACCCCAATAAATTCGTGTTTTAAAAGCAGGACATGAGATCAATGATTAGATGATTTCATAACTTTTAGCCTCAGCTATCACTTCCCAGTTAGAAGGTAAGTGAGGGCAGCCCCACGCCCTGGACCCCAGGAAGGATCCTGTGGGAAGGGGGAGCAGTGGGGTGGGGGAAGAGCTGCACCTGCTTATATATTAACGTGGCCGATTTGTCCTGGTGTTGACTAAGTCATGGATCAGTGGGGTTGCTTCTCCGTACCACGCCTGTGGCCAGTGCTGGGTCTCTCCCTGAGAACGGCTCCGCTTACAGAGCCCTGGTACCAGCTGCCACGCCACCGGAAACGCCGCGAAAGCGTCAGTAAGCGAAAGCCGCCCCATGCAGAAGGCTGGGTGTTCTGCAAGACACGTGACCCCATTTCTTCAGCTGATTGTCATTAAATACAACAGGCTTAACGTGCCTTGAGAGACATAGGAGATTATAATTTGGAACATTATTTCACTCTTGGTTCAAATAAATCAGCTATAAAATACATCTCTCAGACAATGGGGAAAATTGGAACACTAGATATGAGATTTATGTTAAGGAATCATTATTTTAGGTGTAAGGATGGGGTTGTGTGTATCTGCTGGTTATACACAATGAAGTGTTTACAGATAAAGTAATTTTGGTTTGGGATGTGCTTTACAGTCATCTAGTGAGGGCTGGGAATAGGGGGAGCTGGCTGTAGGTCCATGATGATGAGGCTGAGTGGTAGGTACCTGGGGAGAAATATCCTCTCCGCTTTGAATGTGGTTAGACTTCTTCACTACAAAGCCAAATACAGCGACTACAGCAGTTCAGTGAATGCTCTGCAGAGGAGGGAAGCCAGGTTTTCTGTGCCGAGAATTGGGAGCTTGTTCCCAGAGGCGCCACGTTTGCACTGGGTTTTAAAGAAAGATGTGCAAAAACTGCAGTATTTGCTCCTTGTGGCCAGGAGGAAGGACCTGGAGAGTCACTGTGAGTTGTCGGGGTTTTGTTACTGGCCCTCCCATTCGTCCCTCCTTCCGTCCCTGTAGGACATGCTTTTCAGATGGGGGGAAGGCGAGGGGAGAGAGGGGGGACCCTCACAGAGGCGGATGAGGGGTGAGGGGGTGAGGGCAGGCTGCCTAGAGGTGGGCGGGACTGGGTGGCCCAGTGCACCTCAGTGACCTCCCAGGAGAGGCAGTGTCTGTGTCTCCTTTTTTTCTTTGTCTTTCCTTCTGTCTTTTTTTTTTTTTTTTAAGGGACAGGGTTTGCACCACCTTTCTTCAGTAAATGCAGTTTAAAGTTGAAGGTTTACTTTTTTTAAAATGTTAGTGATTTGTTACAGAGAAGAAGGGAGAGGGATAGAGTTAGAAACATCGATGAAGAAACATCGATGAGAGAGAAACATCAATTAGCTGCCTCCTGCACACCTCTCAGCCCTGACCACTGCCTGGGGGCAGGGCAGCTGAATCCTGTCCCTGGAGGCCTGTGTCAGACCCTGAGTGTTCATTCCTAAGCTGTGGGTTTGGTCCATGGGGAGGACCCAGGGAGGACTTACAGGCGGTTATTGTGTAGCTCTGTTCCTTGTCTCACCTGGCATTTCCCGCTTGGATCCAGCTTCCCGTCATGTGGCTCCGTGGGAATGGAGCGTCGGGTCTCCGGGTCCGCACAGCCGGCCCTGCAGGCCGCCTGCTCTGAAGAGAGCTGTCACGTGTGATGGGGAGGGCAAGACTCGCGTTCGTGAGCTCAGAGGCTGTAACACAGTCATGGAGGTGGTGCTTTTCCTTTGAAATGGAAGAGGGAAGACAGTTAGTTCCCTTAGATTGCCTGCAGAGTGGCGTCTGGGCGTCCACTCGGCGTGCGTGCTTTGCATGTGTCAGGATCGGCGTGGTGCACACCTGTCAGGACTGTCAGCTCTGGGTCATGTGCAGGGACCAGCCCAGCCAGATAACGTTCCCCAGTGGTTGCTTCGGCTGCAGGACGCTGAGGGAAGCTGCCCCTTTGAGAGTGGAGACTGTGTGCAGCCAGCACCGCACGCCCCGCCTGACAGGCTGAGCTGGCTCCCGCCCGGCAGGTGCCAGCCCGACAGTAGCAGCAGCAGCCTCTGCCTGAGTCTCAGACTAAGTCCCCTTTAGTGTGACCTTCGTGGGAGAAAGCTCGGCTGGACTTGGGTGTGGGGCATCAGCTTTGGCCCCTGAGCTGAACAGTCAGGTTTTCGGCCCGCGTGGCCGTGAGGATGGCGGCTGCGGCAGCGGGGGCAGCAGTGCCCGTCCAGGGCACCAGTCGAGCTGACTAATGGTTTATCAATATTGTTTATCTTATCAAAGAACCAGCTCTTGGTTTCATTGATGTTTTATATTGTGTTTTTAGTCTCTCTGTCATTTATTTCTGTTCTCTTCTTTATTATTTCCTTCCTTCTACTTACTCTGGACTATTCTTGTTCTCACTCTAGTTCTTTAAGTTGTAGGGTTAAATATTTTATTACCAGTTTTTCTTATTTTTTGAGGTAAGCATGTAGTGCTATGAACTTCCCACTCAAGACTGCTTTGACTGTATTCCAGAGATTTAGATTTTTTGTGTGTTCATTTTCATTGGTTTCCAGGAAGCTTTTGATTTCTTTGTTGATCTCATTGGTAACCCATTCATTGTTTAATAACATGCAATTTAGCCTCCATGTAATATTTGAATGTTTTTGGGTGTTTCTGCTATAGTTAATATCTAATGTCATCCCACTGTGATCTGAGAAGATGCTTGCTATGATTTCAGTCCTCTTGAACTTGTTTTGTGTCCTAACATGTGGACTATCTTTGAGAATGACCCATGTGAACTTGAGAAGATTGTATATTCCTCAGCTTTGGGGTGAAATGTTCTAAAATGTCAATTAAATCCATCTGATCCAGCGTGTCACTGTTTCTGTATTGAATTTTTGTCTAGAAGATCTATCCATTGTATCAATGGGGTCTAAAAGTTCCCTAGTATGACTGTATTGTTGTTGGTCTTGCATGTGTCAGGATCGGCGTGGTGCACACCTGTCGGAACTGTCAGCTCTGGGTCATGTGCAGGGACCAGCACACTTAAATTCCTCTAGAAGTTTTTTTTTAAAATATATATTTAGGTGCTCCTATATTGGGTATATATATATTTATCAGGGTTATATCTTTGATGGATCAATCTCTTTAGTATTATGTAGTGACTTTTGTTGTCTCTTGTGATGGCCTTCATTTTGATGTCTCCCTTGTCAAGTATGCGTATTGCTACCCCAGCTTTTTAAAAAAATAGATATCATTTTTATTGATTTCAGAGAGGAAGGGAGAGGGAGAGGCAGATTGAAACATCAGTTATGAAAGAGAATCATTGATTGTCTGCCTCTTGAACACCCCACACTGGGGCTTGAACCCATAACCCAAACATGCTCTGACCTGGAATTGAACCGTGATCTCCTGGTTCAAAGGTCGATGCTTAACCATGAGCCACACTGGCCAGGCCCCAGCTTTTTTTCTTTTCTTTTCTTTTCTTTTCTTTTCTTTTCTTTTCTTTTCTTTTCTTTTCTTTTCTTTTCTTTTCTTTTCTTTTCTTTTCTTTTCTTTCTTTCTTTCTTTCTTTCTTTTTTTTTTTTTTTTACCTTCGTTTCCATTTGCATGGAAAAAATTTTGTTTTCATCCCTTCACTTTTTTTCTGAGGTGGGTCTCTTGTAGACAGCATATAAGTGGGTCATGTTTTTGTATCCATTCAGCTACTCTATGCCTTTTGATTGGAGCATTTAATCCATTTACATTAAAGATTATTAAGATGTACTTATTTATTGCCATTTTAATATGTATGCCTAGGTTTCTCTCTCTATTTCTTTTCATTATACCATTGCCTTTAGCATTTCTTCTTGTAATGCTGGCTTGGTGGTGATAAATTTCTTTAACTTTTTTTTAATCTGGGAAGCTCTTTATTTCACCATCTTGAATGAGAGCTTTGCTGGATAGAGTAATCTTGATTTCAGATCATTGCTATTCATTACCTTGAGTACTTCATGCTTTTGCCTTTAGAGTTTCTAATGAGAAATCAGTTGACAGCCTTATGGGAGCTCCTTTGTAGGTAACAAATTGCTTCTCTCTTGCTGCCTTTAAGGTTCTCTCTTTGTCTTAAATTTTTGACATTTTAATTATGATGTGTCTGGGCATGGGGCTGTTTGGTTTTTCTTGCTTGAGTCTCTGTACCTCCCGAACTTGTGTGACTTTTTCCTTCACCAGGCGAGGAAAGTTTTCTGCCATTATTTCTTCAAACATGTTCTCTATCCCTTGCTCCCTTTCTTCCCCTTCTGGTTCACCTATTATGTGAATATTGTTTAATGTTGTTGCACAGCTCCCCTTAAGCTGTCCTCCTGTGTGTGTTTGTTTTTTAAATATGTTATTTTTATTTCAGAGATGAAGAGAGGGGGAGGAAGAGATAGAATCATTTAATCATTGATCAGTTGCCTCCTGCATGCCCCCTACTGGGGATCATGCTCACAACTCGGGCAAAAATCAAACCCAGGATCTTTCAGTCTGCTGGCCAGTGCTCTATCCACTGAGCCAAACCAGCTAGTACTGTTGTCTTGTTTTCTTTTTTCTTTTTGGTTTTCTGATTGGGTAATTTTTCTTCCCTGTTGTATTTACCTACCCAGTCTTCAGCTTCTCCTAATCTGCTGTGTTTTCCTTCCAATGTTTTATTTGTGTTATGTCATTCTTTATTCTCCACTGTTCTTTTTTATAGTTACTATATCTTTTCTCATGCTGTTGAGCATCTTTACCATCATTATTTTGAACTCTATATCAAACTCTGTATCACATAAACTTATCTCTATTTCATTTACTTCTTCTGGAGAATTCTCTGATTCTTTCATTTAGTTTGTGTGTGTTTTTTTGTTGTTGTTTTTGTTTGTTTGTTTTCTCCTCATTCTGGCTGCCTGTTTGGGTTTGTGACTGTGTATTAGGTAGATCTGTTACACTTTCCAGTCTCTAGTGCAGGGTGGTGTCAAATGCTGTTTCCGATTAATTAGATCAGGCAAATACTCAAACCCTCCAGAGGCATGATTCTGCCTGCAGACCAATTGGTTTCAGTCTTCAGTAACCCTCAGGCAGTTGTCCTCAGGTGTGGCAAAAGGTTTTCCAATGGGGTGGGGCCATTGCTTTTGCCTGAAGGCTAATTCTCTATCTCTTCAAGGGCCTCGGAAAGCCCCGCCGTGGAGCAAGGGATTTTCCAATAGGGTGGGTCAACTGTCTTTTCCCCCAGGCAAAAACCACCTGGATTGTGAAGGTCTGCCTGAGAAAGCGGACTTCTGCTGCATAAGGAAATAATTTAGCACAGGTGTCTGCCTTCTGAGCGCTAACCTTAGAGCCCTCAATCCTGGCTTCTGCTCACACAGCTCCAGTCCACTCTTCTCTCCCTCTGCCTGAACCCCAGGGAGTGGCTGCACAGTAAATTTTGAGTTGTCTCTTTAAGAAGGTGTCAGCTTTTCCAGCCCTCTCTCCCTGGCAGACAGCAGCCCTGCACTGTTTTCACAGCCAGATATGTGTGCACCTTTCTCAGTTCTGGTGCTTTTTGCTGGGGGCAGCCCAGCTTGGGGATTAGACCCCAGAATTCTCAGTGGCACCCCTCCACCCCCACCTCCAGCTGAGATCTCTCTCCGGAACTTCGGCTGCTGTCCGTGGGAGGAGGGCCAGCCCTTTCGTGCCTCTGCCCCTCCTACCAGACTCTATGCGGTCTTCACTTTCCATCCTTGGTTATCAGGGTCCTCTCCTCAGCTTTTTGTTGTTGTTTGTTTGTTTTTTGTATTTTTAGTTATAGTTTTAGTTTGGTCCTGGATGGATGTCTGTGTAGCATCCACTTACTCTGCAGCCATTTGTAATCTCCATTTCCATCTTGGTATACATTTAACATCTTGCCCAAATCTAGTCTTCCCATTGTGTTTGGTTATCAACGTTTCCTTGCATTTAATCATATTTTTAAATAAAAAGCAGGCACCCTTTCAAATAATGCTAGATAATAAATAAAATAGGATGAAGTTTTTAATCAGATTTATGAACTTGCCTTGTAACATTTCTACGATAGCCCTACTCGGATTGTCTTTTTCTACTTGACTAAAATAGAATTCGCTTTTTCTGTGGGTGTTTAACACTTTGGGTCATAATCACGCCAGGATGGATGAATAGATCCCTGAGGGATCTGTGGAGACAGATCCTCTGTGGGTGTGAGCCGTAATTAACAATGGCAGGAACTCACTGGAGGGCCGCAGACCTTCCGGGACCTGGAGAATGGGAGGCGAGGACTGAAGTAGTTCCCCAGTGGAGCGAAGGGAAGGGGACAGCAGACTGCCCCAGCCAGGAGGGAGAGGTGGCGTTACCTCTGGCTTCTTGCCACGACGCCCTGGTATTTCTGGGGATGCTATTCTCAGAAATATTCTCAGATTTCCTGCAGGGGTGTTTTTAGCACGAGGCTGAGGGTCCAGTAGCTGGCCTCCCAATAAATGGCCAGTAAGAGAGACTCCGAGTCAGGATCGCATCTCTAAGTGGTTTCAGTGTTCCTGCCGCCCAGCTGCCTCCTAGCTGCCTCCAGCTCCCAGCCTGGCTTCCTCCCGCGCGGCAGCCTGCCTGTGGTTTCTGGCGGCTTCGGAGGAGTGGGCGGGGGCGGTGGGGATAGGAAGTCTGAATACGCTTGGGAACTAGGATCCCTGGTTTATGCCTGCTGTCCCTGTTCTCTCCACCCTCTTCTCCAGGGTGTGCGGTGGCCTCCTGACCGTGGCCGGCACCGATGGGCGGAAGGTGGGGAGGTGGGCGTGGTTTTGTTGAGCAGAGGCATTAGGTACAAAACAGCTTTCTCTGGGGTTTATTACAAGTGTTCGTTTCAGGTAAATAAGCAGTTATTTCTTAAGCAGTTACTTAAATAAGCAAGAGTCCTAATATGTGATTTTCTGTTTCTTTTCAGGTTTCCTGTTCCTTTACTACGGGAGATTCCCAGACCAGCGCTCTGAGGAAGGCTGGCCGGGTCTGAGAGTCTGTCCCTGCGCGGCTGTGACTGCTGGAGGCGCCGCCGGGTTTGGAGCGGCCGGTCATCTCGTAGCTGAGCGCCAGGGGTAAGTCTGCAGCCTACGCTTAAAACGGGGGGAGACGCTGCTTTCGCCTGAGATGCTTGGTTTGCACAGTAGGTTTGTCAGCAATAAAATGGCAGTGAGTGTGGCCCTGAGCCACACGGTATTTCCGTTTTTCAAGGGACTTGGTTGAAAAGGGACCGTCCCTGCCCCTGCTGTAGAGCGTGATGGCGCTGAGGGGCTGGAGGCACAGCATTGGCACCGCCGGTCCGGGCCCTTTCTCCTGAGCAGCTTCGCCACGTCCTCCACCGGACCTGCACCTTAGACACAGTTTACATGTACACGTATGTATCGTATGTTGATAATGAAAAGATGGAAACATGCATCGTGGGAACCTTGGTCATAACAAAGGAACCAGGAACAGCTGCCTTAACGTCACACACAGTGCAGTGCAGAGCGAGGAGGCCAGCCGGGCGCTTCCTCACGTGTGCCATCCTGTGTCCCAGCCTGACTGTCTCGGACCACGCATGTCTCTGATGATCTTGACAGTCTTGGGGAGGACCTATCAGATGTCCCACAGCTGGGATTTATCTGGTGTTTTTTTCCTCATTAGTCCAGAGCCGTGATGTTCAACTCTCTTCATCTCGTGGCACACACAAACCAGTTACTGAAATTCTGCGGCACACCAAAAATGTGGTTTTTGCTGATCTGACCAAAAAGTAGGTAGAATTGTGGTTCCTGCGCTCCGGAGGGCTATTGTTGTGTTGGCTGTTGTCATTTGTTTATTCGACAATCTCTGGGCACAGAGGTCAGTTGAAAATCACTGCGCTAGAGTTTATGGATTTTCTCCTGGGAAATCCGTCTTTTCTCTCCCATTTATTTGTTTACTCAGTCGTTCAGTGCCTTTCTTTTTAAAACTAGTTTCATCACATGCGTGCATAAGTGTAAGGATTTTTTCGGCGGCGTGTTCAGGGCTTCGTGAGGGTGGACCCGTGTGGGAGGTCGTCCTTTGGCTTTCGGCTGCTTCACGTGGTTGAGGAGCTGCCTCGTCAGCTGTGCAGGGCTAGGCGGGGCCCGCAGGCTCACCTGAGCCTCCCCTGTGACCGGCACTGAATTCTCTCCTGGAACCGCGCTGTCCCGAGCTCGGGCAGGTCCCCTGCCTCACGGTGCCCGTTCTCCTGCTGGGAACTGGAGCGCATTGCTACCTGAACCGTCCTCCCGCTCTCTCTGCAGCTGTCGGAGCTCCCTCTGCGCAGGCTCCTGCCCCTCAGCGTCTTCATGTCCCCAGGTGTGACGGCAGCTCCCTTGCCCGGTGCCTGTGGCCCGGTGGCTTGGCGTCTTCCCCGCGGCGCTGCCGTCGGGGCCAGGGCGCTGCCTCTCGCCTGCTTTCCAGCTGAGCGGTGGGTCTCTGCCTGACTGCAGGGCGCTCACGGTTCCAGACACCAGCTCTCCATCACATTCTTGCTGCTTACAGCGGGCTCTGCCGGCGCTTTTCCCTGTGCTCTGCTCCGTGGAAAGGGTTCCCGCCCCCCAGGGTCCCGGCGTAGGCGCCGGGCGTGGGCACTGCGTTTGGACTCAGCTCGCACGGGCAGGAGCTTGTCTTCCTGCGGCTCCGCCAGGGCCTGTCCGCGGGGTTAGTCGTGTTCAGCAGCCCGTCCTTAAAGAGGACGACAGATAGTACAGTGGTTAAACACTGGGAGTTTATTGGCAGAGCCCAGGCTATTTTTGCCAGGAATACAGTCCCGGCTTAGACGGCCTCTCAGTAGTTAGTGAGCTCTGGGATGGTATCTTCCTTTTCCTGTCGCTGTGCTGGTCCGTTGCTAGAGAGCTGGAGGATTCGCTCTTCATTGATCTGCATTTCACGAACATTGCGTATACTCATGTGCTTTCCCCCTTTTTGCTCAAAGTAGCTCAGCAGAATGACATGTAAATGTTTAATTGGAGTCCTTTCCCTCCCACCCCCCTGCCCCCCGGCTTCAGAGAGCCCTTAGCCTGGAATAGCAGTGACTGGAGCACACGGTGAGGTTGGGTTAGGAGGCCGCTGATGTTTGAATCCAGCGGCACATGAGGCTTCCGCACCGGACCTCGGACACCAGGGGGCTCGGCGGCACGTGGGCGGCACGTGGGACATGCACAGCCCAGGGGCTGCGGTGGGCGTGTGCGGGCCTCGGGGGCCGGGGTGGAACATGCATGTGCCTTGGGGCCACAGTGGGGTGTCGGGGCCCAGGGGCTGCGGTGGGCGTGTGCGGGCCTCGGGGGCCGGGGTGGAACATACATGTGCCTCGGGGCCACAGTGGGGTGTCGGGGCCCAGGGGCTGCGGTGGGGTGTGAGCGGGCCACTTGCCCACTCGCTCCTGCTCTGACAGGCTGCGGACATCACTGACTGGAGCCCTGCTAAGTGCTCTGTTGGGAGGAGAGAGTCCTGCCCTCAAGGAATTGATGGAGGGGGAGAAAATGGACGAGCAGTCAGTTAATGTGTGTGAAGTATGGTCAATGAGGTGGGAGAGAGAAAGAGCAAGTCTGCAGGTGGGCAGCAGCCATGGCAGGCCGGGTGCAGGGGAGAGGGGCTGGGCAGAGTCGGATGTAGTCAGGGATGGGGTGTGGTGAAGCGGAGGAGCAAGGGGGATGACATCTGAACAGAGGCTTGAACACAGTGAAGGAGCGAGGAGCTGTGGGTGTCTGGGAGAGATGTCATGCTCACAGCAGGCGATCGGGTGACATGGCTGTGATGTCATGTTCACAGCAGGTGATCGGGTGACATGGCAGTGATGTCATGCCCACAGTAGGTCATCGGGTGACATGGCAGTGATGTCATGCCCACAGCAGTGATGTCATGCTCACAGCGGGCCCTGCTGGGACGCAGTGACTGTGGCACTTTCCCCCTGTGCTCTCCTGTCGAACCCGGAACCTCCATCTTAGGAGGGAAACCATCAGACAAATCCCAACTAAAGGGCGGTCTGCAAGCCCCCGCCCACAGTCCTCAGAACCGAAGGGTCATCGGCACACGGGAGTGTGACCGTCACGGCCTAGTGGAGCCGCTGGAGGTGGCTGTGGTGTCTGGAGCGGGGTCCTGGATTAGAGGGCGGGCGTTAGGTAGAAGACTAAGGACATCTGGGTAAACTGTGGACTCTGGTTAACAGTGTATCGCTGTCGGCCTGGTAATTGTAACAAATGTATAGTATCATAGTGATGTTAGATGTTCAGGGAAACTGAAACAGTTCTGAGAAATAAAATTTATTGTGAAAATAGTACAAATGCTAGAGATCTTGATTTCCTCATTCCGTTTTCTGGAGTGATAGGGGAGATTTCCTTAAAAGCAGTATACACTTGGCATCTATATCAGTGTTTATTTTTCTAAAAGCACTTGTAGAGGTGTCTGTGCGGAGATTAAGCCTGTGCCCTCGCTGTCCAGGGTCCCTGCCATCCCCAGGGCCAGGCCCTGAGGGTTCCCATCAACTAGGAAACCGAAAGCATAGGGTGCTGGGGACATGGGCATACGCCATGCAGACCTGCAGGACTAAAAGTTAGTCACATTTGACAAGTATGAGGCCCAGGGAATGCAGAATGTGTTTTGGGTCACTGTGCTTCTCATTTTACCCTGGTATGTTTCAGAATTAGGCAGCGATTATGAATAATAGGTGGTAAGGGCAAAGGTCAGTTATTGATTAATGTAGCTGAACTCGTTAGTAAGACTTGAGGAAGCTCATGACATTTATATTTTATATGTTTACGAAATAGATGCTTGAGTTATAAAAATTACAACTTCTTTTCTGGTTGAGGAAAAAATACGCCTAGTAAACCCCTGGAAGCGGATGCTGGCTGTCCGTGTGCGTGGTGAGCAGCAGGCACACCTTGTCTGAGGGCACTGCATTCCAGAGGAGGTCAGGTTTCACCAGGGATCAATGCACATTTTATTTTTTATTTTTTTAAATATATTTTTATTGATTTCAGAGAGGAAGGAAGAGGGAGAGAGATAGAAACATCAATGATGAGAGAGAATCATTGATCGGCTGACTCCCACAGGCCCCCTACAGAGGATCGAGCCTGCAACCCGGGCATGCACTCTTTACCAAATCGAACCCAGGACCCTTCAGTCCGTAAACTGACGCTCTATCCATGGAGCCAAACCAGCTAGAGCAATGCTCATTTTCAAAGATGGGTAATTTTTTCTTTTTTAAGTCTAGCCTTATTGAGGTAGATGGATCACTAACATTGTAAGGTGTTTGAAGGGTACATTGTGGTGGTTTGCTATGTGTACAGTGTGAAAGGATTGTTAATTAACATATCCATCACCTCTATTAATTAGCACATCCTTCCCCTCACTTACTCATCTCTTCTTCTGGTGAGAGCATGTTAGTCCACTCGTAGCCAATGTCACTGTAGGATACCGTGTTACCAGCCGCAGAGCCGGGTGTTACCTGGGCCCTCAGGGCTCACAGCTGAACGGATCCCTTCCCGGCCTCTCCCTCCCTCCCCACAGCCCCTGTTTCTGGGAATGTGGCTTGTGGGTGTTTGTCCGTTGTGTACATCTGTCCGGTCACTTCATTCCTGTGGTGTGCTGCAGGCTGGCCTCAGACAGTGTCGGTTCTAACTCCAGTGTGCTTACTTGAATTGTATTTGTTTCTCCATTAATACTGTGATAAAAGTGGCTTATTAAACTGATGGCGATTCTCCAAAGTGAGGTACTCAGGCACCCCTCCTCCACAGCCGCCTCGGGGTGAGGATGTCCAGGGCGCTTGGAGGAAGCAGGGGGGGTGGCAGAGTGGGCACTCAGGCTGTGAGTGAGGAGTGAGGAACAGCGTTCCCAGGCTTTAGCTGGAGCACAGCGCCCTGGCTCTGCTCTGTCACGGCCGTGGGCACGATGCGTGGTGCCGGCCTGGAGTTCCGTTCTCGGATCACGGGGTGTCGGGCACCTCACTCAGCACCATGGGCACAGTGAGGTGCTGGTTGATAAAGGCATTTTTCTTAATGTACTTTAATGAGGGTTGGGTACTTGACTCTGGCTATAAGGATGGAAAAAGAAAGGTGCCCACTTTAAAAAAGATTCCAACGGGAGTAGATTTATTATAAAGTAAAAACGTGTTTTTGATCCACTAAGAAGCAGGTTCACTTAAGAAACTTTATGAGCCTCACACCCAACAGGATGGCTGCTGTGAAACACCAGGGTAGCACAGGGTGAGGCTGTGGGGAGGCCGGAACCGCGCCCGGGGAACGTGAAATGTGCAGTTGCTGTGGAAAATAGCTGTGGCTCCTCAGTGTCGGCTGGGACCCCCGTATGAGCCAGCTGTCACAGTCCATCAGAAGAGGTTTAAACCCATTGCATAGCCAAGGAGCATGTCCAGGACCTTTTTACTCGCTGACCTGGAATCCTAGACTTCCTGTTTGGAATAAGTCTATAAATCACAGGCCACACATTAGACCCTCACCCCTCACCCCCCAGAGTGAGCACAGAGCCCAGATTTGGGAGCCGGTGGACCTGGGCTCCAGTCCGGACTCATTTAACAAGTCCCTCAGGCTCTAGCCCTGTCTCCAAAGGGCACCCCCTCTCCAACGGGGAGCGGTGCTGACTGAGTGAGTTGTGTGTGTCAGGTTCCGGCATACGCTCACATTTACTTCTTAAACTGAACATTTGAGGGGTCATTCCGGCCGCGAGTCTGGCGACTAGGCATGCAGCTGTGATTCCGGTCCCTGCCCCGTCCGTCATGGTTACGGTTGTAACATCTGAGCGCAGGCCTCGCTCCTGGAGGCGCTGCTCGCTGCTCCTGGGCGCCCAGGCACCCCATTCTTCAAGCTCCCGTGGGGGTCCCCGTGCACCGCCATGGCCTCGCCCGGCCAGCTCCGCACCTGGCATCTTGCAGGAGGCGAACACGTTGCTTTGATTGGTCTTTCGTGCTGCGCTGTCCTTGTTAGAAACTCCTGAAAACTGTGGAGTTAAGAAACAAACCCGGATTTAAATGGGATATTCTTTGAGTCCCATTCCTATTATTGCTCTCATTAGTATTAAAAAACAAACAGATAAAACAAAACAAAACTACCTTATGACTTTCAAAATCTAAGCTGACAGGAAGCCGGGTCAGGATGGAGACAGCGGTGAGCTTGGGTTCTGGAAGCAGGTCGTTGTCTGCCCAAAGGACACGAGTGTGGTGTGAGCTCGTCCTGTTGGCTGGCGTGTGCATTATGCATAAGTTTCACTAAACACTAGAGGCCCAGTGCATGAGATTCGTGCACTCAGAGGATGGCGGGGAGGGTCCCTCGGCCCGTCCCGCGCCCTCTCCCAGTCCAGAAGCCCTGAGCCCTCCGTCGGACATCCTCAGTACTCCGTAGTGGCAGGAAAGGCTACCACCACTGTATTCACTGCTGAGCCCAGCCTCTGCCTGAGCAGTGCTCCCCCTGGTGGTCAGTACGCATCATAGTGACTGGTTGTTCAACTGTTAGGCCGATTTGCATATTAGCCTTTTATTACTTAGGATTGCTTTCCCCCCAAAAGGTTTATTATCTCTAAGTTGTTTTTTTGTGTGTGTGTTTTTTTTAAAATGTATTTTATTGATTTTTTACAGAGAGGAAGGGAGAGAGATAGAGAGCTAGAAAGGTTGATGAGAGAGAAGCATCCACCAGCTGCCTCTTGCACACCCCCTACCAGGGATGTGCCCACAAACAACGTACATGCCCTGACCGGAATTGAACCTGGGACCTTTCAGTCTCCAGCATCTGGTAGAAAGCGCCGTGTTATCTAACATGTCTTCATGCCTCCAGGCATCAAGTGCACAGGTCGCCTCCCTGTAACTCAGGGGAACTCCTTTTCAGTGAGTGGTCTTCCCACTGTTCCTTCTCTCTAGTTTTGAGGAAACTTCTAGTCATTGAAGGACTGAATACTGGCTTTTCTTGCTGGGAAGTGTGGCGCCGCTGAGACAGCTGGTGGTTACTCTCATCTTAGCCTTCAGGTGTCCCTCTGCTCTTCTTACTCCCGGAGCGGACTTCACTGCTCTGTGCTTTGTGGCTGTTAACACGCCTGTCACTTAGGAACCGTGTGTGTCACAGCTCACCCTCGGTGCTGCGCGTTTCACGGGACTTGGATACCGTGCGGAGTTTTCCCTGAGCCAGGTCTGTGCTCTGCCCGTTCACCCCGCCGCCTGCGGTGGAAGTGTTGGAGGAAGAGTGAGTCACGGCATTGGGAAGCACGCAGGGCAGGCGGACTATGCAGGGGCTGCTGCATGGGCGTGTGTGTTTGCAGGGGGTGTGTGCGGGGGGGCGAGGGAGGGAACAACCCCTGAGCCCAGCTCCCGCACAGGAAGGAGGGGGTCACAGCCTGGAGCAGGAGGGAGAGGGCACGCACAGCCCCAAGGAGAGGAAAGGGCAGCCGGCTGACCGGGCCACCAGGCTCTTCCTGAAGGCGGTGGGTGATCAGGCCGAGGCTGGCTGAGCGGGCGGATTCCGGCTAAATCCACGCAGCCTGAATCTTGTTAAAGCTGAGCGAAGCGAAGGTGCATCAGGAAGTACGAACGTCACGGCTGGTTTGGGACGGGGATTCAGAAGCCTGCCGAAGCTTGGTAGCAAAAGCCTCTGTGGGAGAGAGACCCCAGGCAGCCTCCCGGGGTTTCTGTCACTCAGTGATCCTATCGAAGGCTTCCCACGTGTCTCCAGGGCGTGGTGGCTCATTCCTTTTATCGCTGAGTCTTCTTCCGTCAGCGGATGGACCACCGTTCACTCATCAGCGCCTCTGCTGAAGGCACCTTGACTGCGGCCACATTTTGGCGATTGTGCACAAAGCGACTGTAAACACCCATGTGCAGGTTTCAGGAGTAATGCTGTGTTTATAAAAAGCCGCAGAGGTAGTGCCGAGCATTCCATGTACCTCCGCCTTCCCCGCCTCTCCTGGTGTCAGCATCTTCGTGCCCACGGCACGTTGGCAGCGCCGAGCAAGGGGCATGCTGAGCGCCCAGTGACTGCGCTTCCCTGGAAGGTCACAGGGTCTCCCTCACTTTCTCTTTCTGTTTCTGTTTCAGGGTCCAGTGCAGGACGCCACGTTGCTTTCATTTTAATTTGTAGGAAGAGCTGGAGTGTGTGTTTCTTATTAAATATATTCATAAAATTCAGCATATACTAAGACAGGGGATGTGTACACATCGGGTATACAGAGCTGGAATTGCTTAATCAAATGAACACATTAGTTATGAAATCGCTGCTTAGAATATTTGGGGAACTGCTTTTGTCTTTGGCAAAGCGAGCAGGAGCCCCAGTGAACCGGGCTAAGCTGTTTCTAAGGCTGCTGGTTCTAAGGAACCCTGACAGGGACGTGGGGTGCCATGGAAGGACGGCCGTGCTGGGCTGAGGGCTCCCCACCCTGGAGCAACCAAAGCCGCCGGGGGTTAATGTCTGCGGGTTTGACGAGCTGTTCTCCGCAGGGGACTCCATGAAAGATGACAGAGGAGGTCATCGTGATAGCCAAGTGGGACTACACGGCCCAGCAGGACCAGGAGCTGGACATCAAGAAGAACGAGCGCCTGTGGCTGCTGGACGACTCCAAGACGTGGTGGCGGGTACGCAACGCCGCCAACCGGACAGGCTACGTGCCGTCCAACTACGTGGAGCGGAAGAACAGCCTGAAGAAGGGCTCGCTGGTCAAGAACCTGAAGGACACGCTGGGTGAGTGCTCGCGGCCGGGACCCGGTTAGAGCGAGGACCCGGGCGCTCTTTGGGAGAGTGTTCATCGTTTCTGTTTTTAAAGAGTGCGTTTTAAATGTTGGCATCCTTCTAGCTGTCTTCTTAATCTGAGAGAGAGACCAGGGCGGAGGGGTAGCATGTTGGTCCTCCCGAGTATGAAGTCTGGGAAAAGCTGACCCCTGCTCCTCTCCAGCCCACCTGCGGCCGGGCCTGGAGGGCGGTCCCCCCCGGAAGTGCCAACTGTGATCGGCTCTGTGCAGAGGGGAGGAGGGGAGGAGCAGAGGGCCGGGTGACTTTCGCACCACAGACCTGGGCAGCTCACTCGGTTGGCAGCTGGGCGAGCACCACTGTGATATCTGAGGCCATCGGGGGTCCCCCAGGTGGGGGCGGCTGGGGCTCGGCTCTGGTGGCCTCAGCCAGCTCCCTCCCACATCGGCTCTTCTCCGGCCACAGGTGGGAGGGTCCACTGGACTCACCTGAACTGAAGGGACCAACCTTGCTTTGTATTTTGCATGCGTGTCAGGCTTGCTTGCAGTAGTTATTGCTTCAGCGTATGTGGAAAAGTAGCTTTGAGGGCCCTCCTGAGAATAACTGGGCTGACCTGCCTTCAACAAAGCCAGAGTTCCCTCCTCACATGGTACCAGGGGCTGTGTCTGAGGCTGCTAGTTATCGCTGGGGCATGTGCTATTGAAACAAGTCAGTATGACCACCCAGGTGTGTTTACTTGAGCTTTTCCTTTTTTTCTCTAAAAAGAGCATGTTTTTTTTTCTTTTAGGAGAGAGTGTGACAGGAGAGTGTGAGCATTATGCATGCATGCAGTGGGTATTGCAGGATATTTGTCTTTATTTTATGCAATCTTGAAAAGTCTAATTCTTCAAAACCACTTAAAGCTGCCGTGCTTTGTGCTGTGGGTTAGGTAATGCCAGGACTGGAGGAGAAGCGGAATGCAGGCCAGTGTGGGTCACGGCAGCTCGCCAGTGTCTGAGGTTCTGAGGCTGAGAGAGAAACCCCGTGTTTCCCGAGCAATCTGACTCTTCCCCCCCCTAAACTGGCATCCCTTTGTTTTTTTTCTCCAAGCAGGGCACGGGGAAGAAACATGTCCTCTACTTATAACTCTTAAAGAAAAGTAGGCTGCATGAATAGATGAAACCTGTAAAAGTGCCTGAGCTTAATTTTTTTTTTCCAATTTCAACTTTTTACCTGCTAAAGTGCCCTTAAAAAAATTTTTTTTTGATCTACTAAACACTATTGACTTGTTTTGTTTTCTTATCCATTTTATTAAAATATATTCTCAAGATTCTATTGCAGAGAGAGGCCGGCTTGGCTTAGTGATTCAGCATGAACCTATGAACTAGGAGTTCACGGTTTGATTCCCCATCAGGACACACACGGGAGGTGGGCTTGATCCTCAGTAGTGCAGGAGGCAGCGATTAAAGATTCTCATCATTGATGTTTCTATCTCTCTCTCCTCTCCGTCTCTGAAATCAATAAAACATATTTTTTTAAAAAGCAAGAAAAAGATTCCAGCACAGAATGAAATGCCCAGAAACAGAACGAAACACTAGGAAGTAAAAGAAGGCTAAGCAAGCCTTCTGAATTATCTAGAAAGTCCCTTGAATACATTATTTTTTCCTTCAGTTTTTAGGAGAAGACAGAGCTTCAAATGGAAACTATTCACCACAGCTTTTGCCCAGTGTTTAGTTTTTCACAAGCCGTAATCCAGAGCTGTGACCAGTGCCGCAAGCTTGTGTCTGTGGAGGAGGCCGGCGCCCCAACCAGCCCTGGGGCTGGGGGCTGGGGCTGGGGCCGGGCCGGGCTGGGCTGGGCTGGGCTGGGGCTGGGGCTGGGGCTGGGCCCATGGCCCCGCCCCGACAGATGGCCACCCAGCTCTGCTGGAACGCTGCGTCTCGTCAGCCTGTTCCATTTTTGGAGAACACAGATTGTTAGAAAGTGCTTCCTCAAATAGATTCAGAGTTTGCTATTTGCTCTCCTGTGGCTCATCAGCCTTGAGAGCTGAGCCGAGGGGGGCCGTATGTGGAGGGACAGCTCTCAGCGCTGTCCGCACACAGGCACCCGTGGTCATGGAAGCGCCCGGGCCCAGCGGCGTATTAGTGGAAATATGTATATTGTAGCTGAGCATCGTACCTGCTAGCAGCAGGCGGCACTCAGTCTGAGGTCCTGTTTCCACCCCACAGGCACGCCTCTCCTCTGTCTTTCTGTTGATGGATCCGTCTTGCTCAAGCCCTGTTTTTGTTGGGCAAAGACCTTGTTGCCTCAGCATGGGTATTTCCCTGCCCTCGAGCAGTATCACGAAAGAATACAAGAATATCCAGGGCTGAGAGAGACCTCCTTTGTCTCAGGGCCGGACGGGACATGGTGCTGAGGGGGCAGCCCCGCCTGCCTCCCAGAGGTCCCTGCTGGGAGAGATGGGAGCTGAAGTGCCCGTGGCCGCCTGCCTCCTTGCAGAGCCCACATGCACTCAGTGACGATGCACTCAGGTGATGGTGCAGTCGTCAAACTGTCTCCCATGGTTAGAAGGGCGAGAGTGTGGGCGATTTGCCTGCTGTGGGAACCTGCTGCTTCCTCAGTCCAGGCCGAGTCCCCGGCAGGTGCCCGGGCTCCCCGGCGTCGCCGTGCCGGAATGTGGCTCACGTAACTGCAGGCCACGGCAGCTCTGCTAGTTCTGCCTCCAGGCTTGCCCCCTCGGCTGTGTTGAGCTGGCAGTAAGTCAGCGTCACCCCATGCCATGCTGGGTTGAGCGCTTTGAGCAAGCGGCACCTTCGACAAAAGGATCTGTTAGGGAAGGATGGCCTTTCTTTTCTTTTAATCATTTTTAATCAAATAAAGCGAGCTGTTTGCACACAGGCAAGGCATGTGCATCCTCCGGACCTCCTCTCGCATCCTCCTAAGGTCACGAGCAGCTGAGCTGCTCCGCGGTCCCGGCGGCCGGAGCCCGCCGTGCGGGCAGCGTGGCCGGTGTGTGGAGGCCGGCGCCGCTCTGGGCTCGTGTGCGGAGCTGGTTCACAAGTCACGGCCCGGCGTCTCAGCGCTGAGCTCGTCCTCAGAGGGAGGAGGGGCCTGGGGGTCTTTTCAGAGCTGTCCCCGCCGGCTACTGAGAGCAGTGTTTGTATCACGTCATGAGAACAGCTCGAATCCACCGCAGCCCCCACGGTAAACTCTTCCCGCGGTTCAGCCCTGGTGCTGGCCCCGGTTCCACCGAAAGGCGCATCCGCCTTCGCCTCTGCTCCTAGCGCACCAGCCCGGGCCAACCACGCCTCATGCGTCTGGAGCCGGAGTGGCCTGACGGTGTGGCATTGTCCCCCGTGACACGACCGAGGCAGTGAGGACCGCAGTGGTTAGGGCCCCTCTGTGGTCCAAGCCGGACTCCTCCCCGCTCACCGATGCCACACGCCCTTGCCCTCACTGGCTTGAGCTAACACCCTTGGACGGGGAGGGGTGGTCCGCGGGGACACTCACACGGTTCAGAGGCCCGTGGATGCCAGGACTGAAGGGCCGAGTGGCTTCCCCAGGACGCACTGCCAGTCACGGGGCTGACAGAGATGGGACTTGGCGCACATTGAGGCGTTGACTACACCCGGGCGGACGGCTGGGCTCAGTGCTGGGCATCAGCGAGGCCTCGAAGAGACGGGTGAGAGGGAATCTTAGTGATAACACGTTTTCTACTTTAGCGCTGAAACACATATCAGTAAACTTAACTGGGGTCCTGAGTTACACGGGGTACTGCCAGGCCACGTTAGTTCCCTGATTTTGGTGGTTGTGGCATGGTCCTTGCTGTGGAAATACACGTGATGGGATGCCGCTGCCACACTGGGCACAGTGGAGGGAAAGCCTGTCCTGTGCTGCTCACGCAGCATTTCCTTCATTAAACAACAGGGCGGCGTCACGGTGGCATGGAGCTCACGCCCGGATAGCGTGGCGCCGTGGGGAGGCGTCTGTGTGGCTACAGCGCTGCGGGGCGCCCTGAGGATCTGCCACGGTCCGACGGTCGGACCGTAAACATGAGGCTGACACCTTGCATACACATGTCCAACTGGTTCTCCTTCCGACGGTTTCCCCGGTGCCGGGCCCAGAACATCTGCCGTCACCAGTGGGTCTCCCTGCCGCCAGCTCGCCCAGGAGGAACCCGCCTGTGGGACCAGCTGGACAGCGTGGAGGGGTCAGTCCGCACGTTCTGTTGAAGGGCGGTGGGAAGAGCGTGGACACACGGCATCCTGGGCTCAGCCTCCGGTTGGACGGGGGCAGGCCTGCGAGGATGCTTGTCCGCAGCTCGGGGCCACGACTCGTGTGGATGGCAGCGGGTCACTGTGCTGAGTTCAGGGGCGCCTGCCTCACCGTGCCTGGGAGCCCCTTCTAAGCCACGTCCTTCCCTCCGAACGGCCTCGGCACGCAGTAGCCAGAGGCTGTGAGACAGGCTGCAGACACTGTGGGGTCAGAGATGGGCACCCGGCCGACACTGCTTCCTCGGGCGGGACGTGAGGAAGCAGGAGGCTCGTCTGGGAGAGGGACGCGGGCCCCCGTTGGCAGGCTCCGGAAGTGGCACTGCCCTGTGCTCCCCGGGGCACAGCTGCCCGCGTGCAGTGAAGGCTCCCGTCTCCCAGGAAGCAGCGCGGCATGGCGGCTGGTGAGCCGTGCTCAAACCCAGGCTTTGCCGTGAACCGGATGAGCGGCCGGGCAGCTGGTGGGAGCTGAGCCTCTGTGAAGTGGCTGAGGGACACTCATCTCATGAGATTGGTGAGCATTGGATGTGGTCGTCACGTAAAGAACACTTGGGCTGAGTATTGAGCGAGGCAGTGGGGCTTTAATTGCTGGAGAACACATGTGGAGACACTGAAGGACAGGGAGCCCGCTGACTGGCATGAAGGGGGCGTTGGGGAGTCAGAGTGACTGGGTGCACCATATGGCGAAGGCCCTGACCACGAGGCCTGGTGGCATTTGAAAAAAGACACCCCCCAAAAGGTTCCCCCTGGGACAGAGGAGCCCACCTTCAGGGCGGATGCAGGGGGTTCCCACCTGCTGGTCAGAAGGGGCCTGGAGGGCGCAGGAGGCTGGGGGACGGAGCTCAGAGCCACCGAGGGGTGACGGCGTAGGGCCTGAGCCCAGCAGTGGGAATTGTGGGTGACGGGTCAGAGGGATTTTGAAGGAAAAACTCAGGATCTGTGTTGAATGGGTATGGAACAGCTGAAAGGATTAGTCACATGTGACTCAAGGGTTTTTTGTTGTTTTCAACATTTTTTTATTGATTGATTTGAGAGCGAGGGATGGAGGGAGAGAGAGAGACATGGACGTGTTGTTCCACTGGTTTATGCATTCATTGGCTGCTTCTTGTACATGTCTTGACTGGGTGTCGAACCTACAGCCTTAGCATATTGGGATGGGGCTCTGAGCAAGTGAAGGCTGAGGGAGTGCCCAGCAGGATGGCGGAGAATGAAGGAAGCAGGAGAGACCGACCGTGAGGGCAGGCCATTGTGTGAATGAATCCCAACTTCAGAACGCCGAATTTAGATTTTTGTCACAATGCGCTGCCTGTGTGTAAGTGACTTCCTGGCTCTGGACATCGGTACCGATGATTTTCCTGGGGCCCCATAGCAGAGACCCTACTAAGCAGCTTGTGGCTCTGGCTGGTCCCCGGCCACCCCAGCCGCCCCAGCCCACGTTCCTTGTAGAAAGTGTGGCCTGCACACCCTGAAGCTAAATAAAAGCTAACACCAGAAAAATTCAAATCCAGACTCCCGAGCTGCTTTTATATGCATTTTTCCAGAGTGGCCAGTAATAGTGATTTCTCTCTGATTTTGCCAGATACACCCAGCACAGGGTGCCCACATACATTTTTGTTTAATCTTTGCAACAGTCCTAAGAGGAACATTATCATTTTTCATGTGAAAAAAACAATTGAGACTCAGAGTTCAGTGCTTCCAAGGTGCACGGTGGGTTTCCGACCGGGCGTGCCTGGTTGCCACCTGCTGCTGGTCCTGTGAGGCCTGGGGCTTGGCTGGGCTGGAGGGGGCATGGTGCCGCTCGGCATGGATATGGTGAACCAGTCACACCTAAGATCCACACCTGCAGCCGGTGGGTTTCCACCGTTGCTGTGGCCCCTCCAGTGCCAGGGCCAGCTCCTCCCCCGAGCATTGTGCCCCTGCCCCCAGGGAGTCACTTCCTAATGACGGACTGGTTCCTTACGACTCAGGTGAGTGGGACCATTAATTAAAATGATGCAGGAGCTGCAAGGCCCGGGCGCATAGCTCCTTCCTCGTAGATTGACTTTTCCTTCAGTGCCGCTTTTGTCCGCAGCGGACACGCACCGTGACTGTGCAGTCAGTGTTGTAGTCATCTTTGTCACGTGGGGTTCTTTGTATGACACAGGTTTCTGCACGCAGCTTTCTCAGAATCTCTGTCTCTGAAGTGCCTGCGTCATAGATGGTCATTCCTTTAGACAGGCATACTTTTTTTTTTTAAGGGGAAATTAAAAAAAAAAATCACCTATGATCTCATCATTCATAAGTGCTTTTGTGACTGTAATCATTGTGTCTGTCTGCTCAGTATTTGCACATATGTAATCAAGTGCGAATCGCGTTGCACAAGCTCCCTGCTGTTACCATACCAGCTGCCCCGGGGCCTGTGGTGCAGGAAGACCCAGCCTTTCTGCAGGGCCCGGCCCGCCATTGGGAGGAGATGGAGTGAGCGCGCTTGCACACGCTGCCTGGCTCGCCAGATGCTCACATGTTCTGTGCATTTTATAAACCACGTAAGAGGCGACACGAATCTTTAGGGCGAATCTTTCTTAGAAGGAGTTTGTTTCTTGGATTGAATGTTCTTCAAGAATAGAAAATTACTGTTAGTCCCCCTGCATGTCGCTTAAGCCAGTGGTCGGCAAACCGCGGCAGTGAGCCACATGCCCGTGGTTTGCCGCTCGGTTGACTACCACTGGACTAGACTAAATGTTACCCTGTAGTTAGAAGCTGTGAGGATTAGGCAATTGGCATATTGTGTGCAAAGAGGTGAAGGGTAGTATGACAGTGGTCGGCAAACTCATAAGTCAACAGAGTGGCAAACCGCAGGCATGTGGCTCACGAGCCGCGGTTTGCCGACCACTGGCTTAAGCAAACTTTGTAAAGTGAGTCACTCTCTAAGCAACCAGTTCTTCAAGTCAAAAAAGAATACAAGGCCACACCACTCCTCAACGACAGTTTGTATGTAATGTAAGAAGCGTAAGACAGTCTCAGTATGATTTCTTTATTTGTTTACCTAACAAATGTATGAAAAGGACCTCGGCAATTTCTAATCCTCATTAGTGTGTTATAAACTGTAAATTTAAAAACTCGATTTCCTTATAAAAATTAAGACAGAAAGGTGTGTGGCTACTAACCACAGTCTTCCAGCCCACACTTCAGCCCTGTACGTGATACATGTAAAAGCAGGACTTCATCACTTGACCTCATTTTCATTTAAACTTTCAACTTCACCAGGTCCTCTCTTCACGCTGAGACAGGGCTCTGCGGTCTCCGGTTGCATTGGCCTTTCGTTCGCTGTAGAACCGCCCGGGTGCGGACACGCAGCGCAGCCAGCTGTGCTGACTCAGACTCTGCCCTGCAGGCTTGTCCCAGGAGAGAGCCCTGCCGCTATTGGCCACAAAACACAGAAACGTTCCGTGGCTGGTGCCGACCACCAAAGTGGACGTGGATTTTTTTTGTATAAAATAAGCGCCCGGGTATTTAGAACCAACAATGGAAAGCAGCTAACAACAGGTTAGTGGAGGATACTTAGGAAATGAGACCGTGTTAAAGAGAACACTAATGGAGAAAAGTCGGGCGGACTGGGAAATGGTGAGGTCTGCGCCCCATAGGGGAAGGGAAGGCTGTGCAGGCTTCCGTGGCTTGGTGAAGCCACATTGTTCGTCCCCTCGTGTGTCCTGGGGAAGGGCAAGAGCCTCAGGTAGCAACTTTCCCAGCAGCTGGCATCTTGGTTGGTTCTTGTTAAAATGATGTAATCATACCTGTCTCTAAAGAGCATAGAAACACCCTTTTCTGATGATGAAAGAGTTACTCAGCCTTCTGCTTTGTGTGTTTTTTGTTGTTGTACAATTTTCATTTTTATTTTAAACTTTTTGGCAACAACCACCGTGGCAGGCAGTGTCATGGTTTTTTGGCATCAGAACGGGTTTGAAGATGCCGTGGTTCCCGGGTCACTGACTTCCGGAGGCCTGTGGTCAGTCACTGGCGGAGAGTCTGTGTTAGCACACAGAAACATGACCTCAGAACGTCCAGAAATTCAAGTGCAATCCTCCTACCGGTGCAGTTCTGACTGCGTTTCCCCATATGGCAGGCACTCTTTTTTAGACCCTGTCCTTATGTCCGTACATCGGTGTGGCTCTGTGTTCCTTTTCTCTGCTACATGTTCCTGTGTCCGCTGGGGACAGGCGTGGGGAGCACCGGGGCCCTGGCATGTGCGCAGGCCAACACTGTTCCTCCTCTGCCTCCGCCCTGAGCCGCCCCTGCACCCTGCTCTGCACGTTCCATGGGGCTTAGGCAGGCAGGCGGTGTTTCTCTGCTCATCAGCCTCCGCTTCCTCCGTCCTCTTTTGTCCAAAAGTCAGTCCCTGCAACCACCCCCTCGCTGCCAGTGCTCTCCCCGCCATAGCTGGTCGCTGCCCGCTCTGCTCCTGGGCGCAGCCAGTGAGCACCCGAGTCTGAGCCGAGCCGCCTGCAGGCAGCTCTTCGCAGTGTTCTAAGGCCGCGGCCGCCCGGCGGAGCCGTCCGGGCGGCTGCTTGCAGGGTATCTCACTTGATTTTGCATTTTTGGCTTTTTCGCATTTCTTGTTTTTTAAGGAGTAAAGCAGTTGATTGTCTAAGTTGAAAACTTTGCAGGTGGATGTTTTGAAGTAGAGCACGAATTAGGACTGAAATGAGCTGTTCTTATGCTACTGATTTAAGTCCACTCAATCTGTAATGTTTCATCTGAGAGCTAAGAAAAGCAGGGAGTGGTGGCTGTGAAAAGCAAGATGGCCAGGAGGCTCCGAACCTGCGTCCTCCGGGGCTTTTTACAGCCTCACGTTCAGCCCCGTGGAAGGTGACGTGCAGCCGAGAGCTGGGCTGTGCACTTCAGAGGCCGGGAGGGCCCTGAGACAGCCTGGCCCAGAGCTGTCCTCTGAAAGTCAGGCAGGCTGAGGGCTGTCCCCGCTCTCCCAGCTCAGGCAGGTCCTGGCTGGCCGTCCACAAAGCCACACAGATGTACGGCCAAGAGCTGCCCCTCTGCCCTCCTTCCCCTTCCCCTGCACAGGCAGGAGCCCGGTTCCCTCCGTGCCCGCCCAGAAGGCAGGAACGAGCCCGTGATGCCACAGGGCCTGCGTCTTGGGGACCAGGGTTGCCTCTGAAGGCAGCATGTGGCCTCCCTGCCTGGCCGCCCGCTCCCTGGATGAGGCCGCTCTGCTTGTTGAGCGTCCTCTCCGGCCTGTCCCTGCTGGAGCCAAAGGGCAGGGTGGGAGCCCCTGCACACTCGTTCAGGGAGCCAGGAGCACGTGGCACCTCTGCTGGGAAGGCACCGCCTGTGTCTCCATTGGCCCTGCCTTTGTCCCAGGGGGAAGGCAGGCGGTTAGCAATGTAAGGATGGCGGTAAACACATGAAGCTGCCATGGCGGCTCTTGCTAAGCCCCACGAGTGTCACGGCCGTCCTGGGAGCTGAGGAGCGGAGACGTTCGGCTGGCTGAGGGCGGGCCTGGTGGGCACAGCTGGGCGGGAGGGTGGTCTGAGGAAGCCGGTGGGGGCCTTTGCCCGCCCCCGGCCCCTGCAGGGATATGCTGCCCTGTTCTCGCCTTCCTTCATTTGTTTTACCAGGTGTGGTCTGGGAAAGGTGCGTGTACTGAACTTGCCAGAGGGCTGACGTGTTAGTTAATATTGCAGAATGTCATATACTGCCATGTCTGGTACACCCTTTTGCATATTAAAAAATGCTTGTGCTGATGGATCTGGTATATGTGTTGAGGAGTGTTAAATATGTATTGTTCCTTAAAATTTAAAAAGAATTCTTTTCATTGGCATCTGTTGCCATTTGACAGAGGTCTGTGCTTCTGAACCATGTTTTTCAGACTGAATGTTCAGTCCCGTTACTGCCCGCCTGCTCCCAGATAAACGGGCCTTCTCATGAGCAAGGATGGAAATTCCAGCCCAGAGTCCGGACACAGGGACCTGTGTGTGGCGGGGTCTGTCCCTGAGCTGGTCCTCTGACATCTGCCTACTGGAGGGTCCTAGGGATAGGGACCAGCTCCTTTGTCCTGCCTTCAACTGGCAGCCCCTCCCCAGACATGGAGTTTGCCTCAGGGATGGCAGCTCCTTCCAACTTAGGAGTCCCATATCTCCCTTCCATCCCTCCCTCCCTCCCTCTCTTCCATCCTTCCCTCTCTCCCTTCCATCTTTCCCTCCCTCCCTTCTTTTAATCACTCCCTCCCTCCCTCGCTCCCTGTACTTGGGACAGCAGGAGATGCACACGCCTAGGAATGATGGAAGGCAGTCTCCTCCATTCACTCCAGTTTGGGGCGAGCAGAGAGAGGGTGCTTCAGGAACCAGGTACCTTGGACCCCTCAGACACAGCCCAGCCAGAGCTGGGCCTTCCACCCTGGCCTCTGGCCTCACGGGTGCCAGTGTCGGGCACACAGTGGGTCCCACAGTTCTGTTGAAGGGGAAAGAAGAAAGAGTTGTGGGAGAGGCTTAGTGTGTACTTGTGCGGGGTGGAGGCGGGGAGGTTTGCTGGATGCAGCATTCTGCTCCTGATTAGTCTTGTCAGCAGTCCTGGCAGCACAGACGGGTGCCTGGAGGTCAGTCTGGGAGGACGGAGGAGTGTGACATAGTGGTGGTGAGACAGGAAGTGGCGTTTGTCACCGGAGCAAGCACCTATTAAATACCAGGCCCAGGGCCACAAAGGGACTGCGATGGGCTTTCTCCGCAGTGAAGACAGTGCAGTGAGTGGTGCTGAGTGGAGGTGGGTGGGTGCCCGCGGGTGGGGAAGGCTGAGTCGGGGTGTTCCCACGGCTCGATGCCTGCGACCCGGTCAGAGGCGGTCAGATTGACTCAGCTTCTGGAGAAGACACTGGTTTTCACTTTTAAAAGCTATTGAAGCCGCTAGAGGAAGGTTTCCAGGCCCAGCTTCCCTTGTTCCCACCTCAGCCTGGCTGTGCTCCTCTTGTTCTCAGGACCTTACAGGGTGGGTGGGGCTGCAGGGCACCCATAAGGCTGAGGCGCCCATAAGGCTGGGATTTTTGTGGATGAACTTGGTCCCCAGAGAGGGACATGGAAGACCAGAAAGCTGTCCCGTCTGCTATCTGGGAAGTGGTTAGGAACTGGGATTTCTTCTGGAAGCATCTGCAGTTCCTAGCGGCGAGTCCATGGCGTGGGGTAAATAAGCTGCCAGTGGGACGCTCGGAAGAGAGCTGGGCCGACGAGCTCTCTGCTTTGCCTGACTCAGTTCTGCCGGCTGCGGGGACCTGTCCTGGCTGCTGCCTGCCCTCCCTCCGGCCCGTGTCCCACTCAGGGGTGGCCGGGGGCCTCCTGCACCCTCGCTTACAGCCGGTGGCCTGTCTCTGCACACACGTCCTCTCTCTCCAGCAGGTAGCACGCTGAGTCCCCCTGTGACGGAAGGGGTAGATGCTGACTCAGCAGCTGAGTGCCGGCCTTGGTGCTGAGTCTGTGACCAGATCTGGCCTTGTCTGAAATCGTCCCAGACTGAGGAACCTGTCCCAGGCTCTGGGCTGCCCTGGAGTGTCTCTGACAGCCACGCCCGAGAAACTGGCCACAGGGAAGCCATCTGGGCCCTGAGCCAAATCTGGGGCTTCGAAAACCGAGGTCAGAGGTATTGGTGCTGAGTCTGATGGCCGTCCAGTGTCACAGAACTCTCATTATGGTTCCTGTGGCGGTGAATATGGTGAACCCAAGATCCTGTGGTGCAAGAAACACGTGCCCAGCCCAGCGGCTGGTTAGCCTGGCGAGTGGTGATTCTGGCCCTCCACCAGCTCCCACCTCACACCCACACCCAACTGGGCGGCTCGCCAGGCCCAGCAAACCTCGGTTTTGCAGGCCTCGGTTTAACGGACTTTAGCTGTAACAGACCGCAGTCCCAGTCAGTATGTCATATTTGAAAATCAACACCCCTTAATCTTCAAGTGCTTTTAACCAGGATTTGCTTATAATTAAATTAACGGGTTACATTTTTGTTATTAATTCACTTATTTTAACCAATTTTAGTGAATAGGCCATATGTTGGGAAAAGTACTGTAGTGATTTCACTGACAAAAATAAATACTACATACCTACAACTGCAGTCTGTATGTCTAAATCCAGGCTGCTGCTCACAGACAGTGTTCGGGAATGGTTAGCCGGCGACACACTGCCTCGTGCGTGGTGAGGGGCTGTTGTCACGGGCGTGACTTCCGCAGCAGTTGGTCCACGTGTGCTAGGCCACGCCAGCCTGTGCCTTTGTTTATCCGAGGTGACTGTGAACGCACGCACTGACTATGCCTATTCAGTGTAAATTTAAAATTACTGTAATCCATATAGGAAGCTTTTCTGTGAAACAGAGCTTTTCCTACGTACTTACTTTTAATCACAGACACATCTACGTAAGGCAATGTAGGTGAATTAATTTGTCCATTTTTTAACATACCTATTCGGAAAACCTGCTTCGCTATGTCTGGTCTTCTGACTGTCACGGACACCCCCTGCCCGAATCAGCCCGTTATATCTAGGCGTCACTGTGTTACTGCGCCCGTTTCAACTTACCCAGATGCAGCAGTCCCCCAGCTATCTGGGGTCAACTGCATCTGGAAATATTAAATGGAAAGATCCAGAAATAAAGTATAACTTTTAAATTGCATGCTGTTCTAAATAGTATGATGAAGGCTTGCACTGTCCCACACTGTCTGGGGATAGGAACCATCCACACTGTACACACACACACACACACACACACACACACACACACAGTGGCACTCAGTAGCCACTCGGTTATCAGATCAACTGTCTCGGGCTCCCAGTGCTATGGTTCTGTGCTCATGTCCCTTTATTTTACTTTATAAGGGCCCAGAGCCGTTCACACAACTTCCATCACAGTGTGTTGTTAAAATTGGTCTAACAGTGCTTCCCAAAGTGTGGTACGCGTACCCCCAGGGGTACGGGAGGAGTTTGGTGGGGGTACATGTTGCACCGGGGTTTGGTGGGGATATGCACTGCTCCTAATTCTACATTCTCATGAGTACGAGGGGTACTCAGCGTGACGAAAATTATAGAAGGGGAAAAGTTTGGGAAACACTGGATGCTAGCATATGTCAAAAGTTTGGGAAACACTGGACTCTAGCATATTATTGCTATGAATCTCTCACTGCCTAATTGGTAAGTTAATCACAGGCACGTATGTAGGAAACAAACAGTATATACAGGGTTCAGTACTCCCCGTGGTCTCAGGGCGCCTCGGACCGTGTCCCGCTCAGATGAGAGTGGGAATAAAGTTTGGCATCGCTAAGGGCTGGAAGGGGAGAGAAGTGAGAGTTGGAGGAGGGTTTGGGGGTTTTTGTTTTGTTTTGTTTTGTTTTTATTTTCAGAGCTCTTAAGTGAAGTGACAGAAGGTAGTTACCGCAAAAAAGAAGGAAGAGGCGGAGAAAATGTAAAGAGGATTTATCTCCATCGTTGGGAATTGTGGTTAGACGGAGGGGCTCAATGCGTGTCATCTGGGCTCTGCCTTTCTCCCTGGGCCTCCTCCCCGCCCCCTCCTTCACGCTCCACGCCGACCTCAGGCGTGGGCGCCCAGGATGGTGACACCCCCCCGCCCCACTCCCCAAGCGCACTGGTTCTGAGGAGCCCTGCCCCCTCCCTCACGCTCCTCACAGACCTCAGGCGTGGGCGCCCAGGATGGTGCCCCCGATGCGCACTGGTCCTGAGGACCCGGCCCCGTGGCCGCAAGGTGGAGCCCTGCGGAAGCCACGGACAGGAGCTGGTTGGAGAAGAGAGGCTGCTGAGCAGGTGAAACACCAGAAGAGCCCGCCGTGTTGATCTTTAATTAAGCTTATTAGGGTGACTTTGGCTAATAGGATCATGTAGGTATCAAATATAGATTGTGGCTACAGGGTCTGTATATGGCACTGTGTGCCCACCCCCAAAGTCAGATCATCCTCTGTCACCATGTGTCTGGCCTCCTCCACCCCCACCCTCACCCGCCTTCCCTCTGGCAACCACCTCACTGCTGTTTGTGCCCTCGAGTTCCAGTTTCATATCCCATGTATGAGTGAGATCACATGGTTCATAGCTTTTCACTCAGCATCATGTTCTCCAGATCCATCCATGTTGTCGCAAATGGCAGGATTTCACCTTATGGCTGAGTAGTATTCCACCATGGATAGCTACCACATCTTTGTTACCCGTGTCTTGGCCACCGTGAATAGTGCTCATGGAACATAGTGGTGTATATATCATTTTGAAAACATTATTTTGAGGTTTTCGAGTATGTACCCAGGAGTGGGATTGCTGGGTCATACAGTAGCTCTGTTCTTAATTTTTTTGAGGAATCACCAGACTGCTTTCCATAGTGGTTGTACCAGTTTACATTCTGACCACAACCTCTCCACCACTTGTCATTGCTGGTCTTGTTGATAATGGCTACTCCAGCAAGTGTGAGGTTGTATCTCATTGTAGTTTTGATTTGCATTTCCCTAGTGGCTAGTGAGGTTGAGTGCATTGATCTTAAATGGTCATCCTTTAAAAAAATCTTAAGTTTAGTAAACTTGAGGTTTTCCCCTTTAAATGTTGAAATATTTTTATCATAAATGTTAGAACTGGATATTCTCTGAATCTTGCCAACATATCTAGTTTTTACTAAATATAAATTATATACACATATAATAATATGAAAAGCTATTAGAAGCCAAAGATTATATTCTCACTCTGATGTGAAAACTTATTTCAGTTACTTTATACCTTAATCAAATCTTGTCAGATCTTCTTAGCATTTAATAACAAAAGCCTTTTGTAATTTTTAGTTGACTTTAAAATTAGGTCCTAACTCAATGGGGGAACTCCCACAAATTAATAACCTGTTTTCTTAACTTAGTATAACTGGCATTTTAAGTATAAGAAAGCTTTCTAGTTAAAAGTGGTTCATGTTACAGATAACTTAGTAACAAAAATAAAATGTCTTTGCCTATGGCTCCTAAAACTGGATACTGTCTGGGAGAGAGTTTTTATGAGTTAATTTTAACCAAATTGATAGCAGTTTCTAGAAAGCAAAATCTTAACGGATTGAGAAAAGGCTCCCGAGAAGGCAGTTTTGCAGCTTATTTTATGCCTTAGAGGCCTTCCTTCCCCTGGTTACGGCTCCGGTTTTCCTCTGGCCCCTGGGACCCAGGCCTGCACTCTGGCTGCCGCCTGCTGTCTCGCTGCGGCTGGAGCACCGCTCCTCCAGCTCCCTCCACCTCCCACCCTCCCCTCATAGCAGGAGTCCCACCCTGCCCTGCCATTCCCTGCCTGCATATGCAAATTAACCCATCGTCTGTGTTGGGTCAATTAGCATACTCGCTCCTGATTGGCTGGTGGGTGTAGCAGAGATACAGGCAATTTGCATATTTCTCTTTTATTAGAGTCAAGGAAGGAGGTGTAAGGGGGTGTACAATCCACCGGTGGTCAATTAAGGGGACAGGGAGAAGCAAAACAGGGAAACCTCTAGGATTGGATAAAGAGTAAAACAGAGTCACATACTTTTATATTGGGGTACGGGATAGTGAACATTTACTACACATGCAGATGGTATTCGGGACAGAGTAACAATAGGGGTTCAGTAGCTCTGGTGGGTGTGTTCTGAGGGGTGTGGACAAAGTGGTTACTGACATTCCAGAGGCATCTGAGATGCAGAGACACTGAGCTCAGTCATGGTAAAGGCGGACTCCCCACCATGGCCTGCTTTTAGTTCCGAGTTCTAATTTCACACCATCCCCAGCGGTTACTTTCGGCCTCTGGGTGTGTCAGGCTGCCATGCAGGCCTCCCCGGAGCCCGCAGGTTTACCTGCAGCCCCCTTTTCATGCACGGTGCATCAAGTCTAAGTGAATCGGCTTGAGTATATTTCTGAATGATCAAACTTATCTGACTGCATCTTAAATCTGCAGAACTAAACTGAAGGGTGACCGTTAGAGCATATTTTAAAGTTGTCTGTTTACCATTCCTTGGTCTCACAAGGAGCACATGAGATTTTTTACTTTAAAATCTTGACCATTAACATGGAAAACAGTCAAACTTTTGTTAGAACTCAGCCTTTCATGCATGTAATTTCATTCAGGAATGTTAAAATAGCTTATTGTTTTCAATGAAAAGGTAACTGCACCCCCCTCAGCTGTAACCTCCTCTGCCCAGGCCATGCCTCCCTCAGCCCCGCCGTGCTGCCCTCCCCCAGCTCCCGGCTAGAGGCTCGGAATCCCGTGCATTCTCGCCAGGGTAAAGCGCTTTGCCGTGGGGCTTTCGGATGCTCCTCCTGCTCTGGAAAAAAAAAAGTTTCACATTACAACCCTCCCGCTCTCACATGTGCACCGGAAGAACAATACGGTGTTTGATGCTCTGTTAGATTTTTGTGTTTAATTCCCCTAAGGAAAAAGCAACACACACGTGCAGGTTGGTCACAACCCACCAGGTGGGTTTTATGATCCACTAAGCGGGATTTTGGTCACAATAAGAGAAATTCTGCCTTCATCACAGCCTGTGTGGGACATGAGCCTTGTTTGGGAAGAAAAGAGTTGGCAGATGAGAAGCAAGGAGAAGGGGACGGGTTTCTGCCCGGGGGCAGCCCTGGGAGGGCACAGGCCCGGGAGTGGAGAGGCGCAGAGCAGCCTGCTGGTGCGAGTTCTGCTTGCTGAGGCCGGCTCTCCCGAGAACTGGTCCTCTGAGTCCATCCATTCCAACTTCCTGCCCAGTACAAGGATGTGAGTACATCTTGTCCGTGCCTTTATCCCTTCTTTTCTGAGTGGCACAGGAATTCTTTAGTCATTTCAGAATAAAATTAACTTTTTATTTTGTTATCTTCTGTGCTGCTGTTACTCTAGCATTTTTTTAAGAGTAAAGGAAAGAGATCAGTTTTAGCAATTCTCAGTTTGTAGTCCCTCATTGCAGCCATCAATGAAGGACCCCCCCTCCTTTTTTTCATATTTTGTTGATTTCAGAGAGAAGGGAGAGGGAGAGAGAGAAACATCGATGAGAGAGAATCATAAGACAGCTGTTTCTTTCACGCCCCTACTGGGGACCAGCTGCTACCTGAGCTCGCACCCTGGCTGGAGTCCAACCGGTGACCTGGTGCCTGGGCCCAGGCTTAACTGCTGAGGCACCGGTGGGGCGGACTTCCCCCTTGAGTGTTATGGGCAGGGAGGTGGCAGCAGGATGCCCGTGATGCCCAGCAGCGCCCGCTGCAGGCACCGGTGCCCACTGAGCCCTGTTGTGTCTCCACAGGCCTGGGCAAGACGAAGAGGAAGACGAGCGCGAGGGACGCGTCCCCGACGCCCAGCACGGACGCCGAGTACCCTGCCAATGGGGGCGCCGACCGCATCTATGACCTCAACATCCCCGCCTTCGTCAAGTTCGCCTACGTGGCCGAGAGGGAGGACGAGCTGTCCCTGGTGAAGGGGTCGCGGGTCACCGTCATGGAGAAGTGCAGCGACGGCTGGTGGCGGGGCAGCTACAACGGGCAGATTGGCTGGTTCCCCTCCAACTATGTCCTGGAGGAGGCGGACGAGGCGGCCGCGGAGTCCCCCAGCTTCCCGAGCCTGCGGCGGGGCGCGCCCCTGAGCAACGGCCAGGGGGCGCGGGTCCTGCACGTGGTCCAGACGCTGTACCCCTTCAGCTCGGTCACCGAGGAGGAGCTCAACTTCGAGAAGGGAGAGACCATGGAGGTGATCGAGAAGCCGGAGAACGACCCCGAGTGGTGGAAGTGCAAAAACGCCCGGGGGCAGGTCGGCCTTGTCCCCAAAAACTACGTGGTGGTCCTCAGCGACGGGCCCGCCCTGCCCCCGGCGCACGTCCCGCAGATCAGCTACCCGGGGCCGGCGGGCAGCGGGCGCTTCGCGGGCAGGGAGTGGTACTACGGGAACGTGACCCGCCACCAGGCCGAGTGCGCCCTCAACGAGCGGGGCCGCGAGGGCGACTTCCTCATCAGGGACAGCGAGTCCTCGGTAAGTGGCCGGGCGCGAGGCCTGCTGCTGCCTCTTGCTCTCCTCTCCCGGGCCTTTTCCTGCTCACTGAGGGCAGAGCCTGGCTCTTCGTCTCCACAGGCCAGCGGAGGGCTTGGGTCCAGAGTCCAGCGCCCACCTCGCAGTGCGCGGGACGGACAGGGCTCGTCCTCAGCATCGCTGAGGCTCAGTGGCATCCTCGCCTGAGGGCCTCTTTTTTCTCAGCCTTTGGGCCTGGACCTTCCCGAGTCCACACAGGGCGCCCGGGCTGGCCGAGCTGAGCGGCTGTCTCAGAGCACATCTTCAAGTCGCGTCCTCTTCACAGGCTGCCTGGTGGCTACAGTGTCCATAAGCTGGACTCCTGCTTGTTGGTATTTTGCATTTTAAACTGTGTAATATATTTCCGTTTTGAAAGATAAAAATATACCAACTGGGAATCCAAGGAAATATGCACTTTTGGGGGGAGAAGAGCATATTTTGGGAAAACAAACTAGAACATTGCCACGCTGTGGCCCCGGTGTCGGTGACATGCATGGGTATCCGTTAGACACGTTTCACCAGTGAGCGCGGGGACCGGCCGGGCCACCTGCCGTGGCGTTTCCTCTCTGAATCTCAGCCCCTAATTCTCTTTCTTCCGTCGTCTCTCTTCCTCCTTTGCTCTCCTCTCACCCGTCATTGTCATGCATCCTTAGCAGCTCAAGATGAAATAAACCGTTCCTCACTCTCGGTGTTGGACAGTCATGCTTCTGCCTGCGCATCCATAGCCTTTAAACCTAGGAAACTCAGCGCTGCTGTCCTCTGCCTGCCCACCTTTCATCCTGGTGTGTGCCCGCCCCATCCCACGGCTGTCCTTACAAGTAGGAACAGCCAGAGCTGGAATTGTGGCGAGCTGCGGTTCTGCTTTTTCATTGGCTGCGCCCTGCCCTTTCGGAAAGGTGACTCAGAAGGTAGCGGAGTACAGGTGGGGGCTGCGAAGGGGCCGCATTTGCCTGTCTTTAGGAGCCGTTTTCCTCCGTCAGAATGAAGGTCCGGGACAGCAGCCCCTCACAGCGGTGCGTGCAGAGCCTAACGTTCTGCCACCGGCACGTTGCTTCTGACAGAGAAACACTATCTTGCCAAAGATAATTACTGCACACAGTATTCACACTAATAGTTCGTTTCACCCCTTGTTCTTTTTTGGTCTATTAAAAATACTTGGTCAGGAAGGAACAGAACAAAAGCAAGTTCCTTGCTATATTTTTCAGATTGCAGGGCGGAGTAAAAATAGGGTTGTGACTACGCCAAACGCAGTTTATTCTTGTACTGTATTGTTTTCCATGCAAACAACTGTAAACCCACTTCTCCCCCACCCTGTACATTTCTTATGGAAATCCTAATTTGTTTTGGTTAATACTCACCTCAGGATATTTTTTTCCATTGATTTTTTTTTTTTTTTTTTTTTTTTTTTTTTTTTTTTTTTTTAAGCGAGAGTAGAAGGGAGGGAGGGGAAAGGAGAGGAAAGAGAAGAAATATCAATTGGCTGCTTCCTGCATGCACCAAGACCAGGGCCAGGTACGAAACTACAACCTAGGTACATTCCCTTGACTGGGAATTGAGCCTGAGACCCCTCAGTGTGTGGCTGATGTTCTAACCACTGACCAACACCTGCCAGGGCTTGAAATCTTAATGTTAGCCAGAACTCAGTTTCAGGCAGTTTGATGAGTCTCTCCACGTCAGTGATGCTCAAATTGTGAGTGTCCCGGAGCCTGGGGACTTGGCACAGGAGAGGTGGCTGCTCCCACCACACAGCTCCCGAGTCAGGAGCCCTGGGCCCAGACATTCCTTGGTGGTGCTGCTGCTGCGGATCTGGGGTCCACTCTTTGAAAACTGCTTGTACCTATTATGCAGTCTAAATGGTTTTATACACATTAATAGCAGCAATTTAAACTCAATTTCTGCAGAATACTACAATTCTAAGCATTATAACATGCTTAAACGTGAAAATTATTAACCCTATTGTCGAGCTCACTTTTATGCAGAACTGTCAGCTTTTGGTGAGTGAAATTCATCTCATAAAGTATAATACTTCTATTTATTTTAGAGCTATTTAGAGTTTGGTAACTAAATGTATTTGCTCTGTGTTTCTGATCGAGGATGAGAAAGCAACCGTGGCCTGTTTGCTCAGTGGTTAAAGCATTGGTCTGGTACTGAAGGGTTGCCGGTTTGATTTCCAGTCAAGGGTACATACCTGGGTTACAGGTTCCATCCCCAGTCCCATCCGGGCCTGTGAGGGGGACAACCAATTGATGTGTCTCTCTTACATATCTCTCTCTCTCTCTCTCTCTCTCTCTCTCTCTCTCTCTCTCTCTCTCTCTCTCTCTCTTTGTCATTCTCTCTCTCTCTTTCCTCCCTCTCCCCTCCTTCCACTCTCTCTAAAAAAAAATAGTGGAAAAATGTCGTCGGGTGAGGATTAACAACAAAAAGGATGAGAAAGAGCTCGGTGGTCGGAGAGGAGGGAGAGCTGCCTCCGAGGTGGCTCAGAAGACGGGGCTACGGGGGTGTCTTCCTGCCGTGGCTGCTCACAAGCTTCTGAGACCCCGTTTGGCTCGGTCGTTTCTGGATGTCCCCTGAGAATGGGGTGCGGTTAGAACACAGACAGGTTCCTAGGAGCACCTTCCAGTTGCAGAAATAGAAGTTGTTTTATTTAGTTGTCAGGACTGCAGTTCACTAGCTAATGGAAGTTCTGTGTCTGGGCCTTCACAGCTGCTGACATTACCTGTCTGAGCGCACCCTCAGCTTCAGGAATGGCGGGCCCCCTCCGCCGCTGCCTGCCGTGCGGGCGCCCAGCCTGGAGAGGCTGGCGTCAGTGATGTCAGTGACGCGGGAAGCACTGAGCATCGCGGCATTTCCTGCTACATTATAAGTAAAAGAAAGTAAAATGCAGGTTCCCACCTCTTGCAGAATAAGGTGCTTATGAACGTTTTGTAAGCCCAAATGATGTAATTGAAGAGCAATTATCATAAATTTCCATGGAAAAATTGAGCGTACCTAGACCCAAAAAATTACCAACCGAGTCAAACCAAATAGTCCACAGGAGCTGAAGTGACATGGACAGGAGAGGCAGCGCTGTGATCAGGGCCCGGGCCTGAAGCAGAGGCGGCGTGCACACGGGCCTTTCACTCACTGAAGGACAGTTGCTCCTTGAGTGTGAGCTAACTGACAGAGCACACGCCACGTCCACCAGGCGTCCACACGGCTGTGGGCTTGCCCTTCCCCCACGGCCGGTGCCGGTGGAGGAGCCGCTTGGCACCAGCAAATGCAGCGCTCACACGTTTTCTCTGTGGACACGGACGGCTTCCGTGGACACACGTGTCTTTACTTCCTTCAGTGAACACCCTCAGGAGCTCTCCGAGGCCTTTCTGACACCCCAGGACCCCTGCCGAGATGCACAGAACCCCTGGAGAAAGGCCCCGGCGGGCAGACGCGTCAGGCTCTGGGCTGAGGCTGAGGGGCTGCGGTGTGGGAGGGGCTCCGTGCTGCCTCTGTGATGGCGCTGGCAGGACAGTCCGAGCACTGTGTCAGCTTTTCTTTGTAAAAGGGAGCATTCTCCTCCCTTTAGTTAGCAAAAACTTTAGGTTAGCTTTAGGTCAGCAAAAACAAGTACTAATGTAGGTCTTCCATCAAGTGAAGTGGGGTAACATGAACTCCAAAGAGTGGGGTCCCTGCAATGCTAGCTTGGTTTGAGGGGCGGGAGGTAAATGTGGGGAGCAGACGAGAGAGCAGTCTGACCTAAAACTCGCCTGATGTGACGCTCAGCAGGACCGGTGCAGGGCGGCTGCGTGGCTCGGTCCGGAGAGAGTGGGGACGCCGCTGGTGGCCGGCCGGTCCCCACTGCGTCGCCCCCAGTAGCTGGCGGCTCTCCGTGGGCACCGTGCCTCTCCAGGTGTCAGCGTTCCTCACCCTCTCCCTCCTCAGGCTTGTGTTCCTGCCGTCGGGTTCTGGACTCGGCTCCCTCTTCCTCCAGACCCGTGGAAAAGTCTAGAGCACAGCTCCCCTCCCTGGCCCTTCCTATATAAAGTGCACACGTCCTTCAGGGTCCTTCTAGGCGCCTTGCTTCTGGGAAGCCTTCCCGACCGCAGGCCACAAGGCCGTCTGTGCTCCCTGCAGTCACCCCTGAATGTGCGGTGACCCCTGGGGAGACCGAGTCAGCGGGAGAACGCACATTGCATTGTGGGACCCATCGAGGCCCTGGCACCTTGATGGAACTTTAAGAAGAGTTCTCACATAAACAGGGAAGGAATTACCCAGAATGCGCACAGCCTCGGTGTGAGCTCCCAAGCTGTGGTCCTCGGGGTAAGTGCCCGAGTGTGGTCCTCGGGGTGGGCACCCGAGCCATGGCACAGGGCGGGACTCGGGCGCCTCTCCCGCTTCCTGCTGGCCGTGCTGACGCACCAGCTCGCTTGGCTCTGACACAGTGGCTCTAGTTATTGCTGCCACGAGGAGGGCCAGACACCCTCCCTTCAGGCCTGCAAACACAGTGGGGAGAGAAGTGGGCAGAAGGGAACACAGGCAACTAAAAAGTAAATATATGTGTGTCTAAGTAATTCATCTTTAGAAAAATTTTCATAAAATTCCTTAAATCACTAAGTGCCCTTTAGCTAAGTATTTCTATTACTCTCATGTAAAATTGCTAGTACCTGTGAGAAATGTTTCCTCCCTAATATGTGAAGCTGTAATGGAAATTTTAAAAAATTGGATCAGGTAAGTTCTTAGCATTTGCCTTAGGAGAAGGGCTCCGCGGCTGGTACGTGCAGGACGGCGCAGACCAGCTTTGACGGCTGTGTGCGTTCGGTGTTCCCCTGCCGGTCTCTCTCACGGTGGCCGGAGATGTGCCTGAGTGTGCTTCTCCTTGAAGCCGCCTTCCCTTTGGCTCTAGAAGAGGCGCAGTGAGACCTAGCTCCCAGTAACTGTGATCACCACGCTGGCAACGAGAGGAAACCAGGAATTGTCAGGGTTTTGAACTGCGCTTTCTGTCCTGGTGTGTGTGCGCACACAAGTAGAAGAGGGGCAGGAGCAGCCGCGGCCCGGCTGGTTCCAGGATGATGGGGTTTCTCGCTGGTGAGAGGCTGCAGCTCCAGTTCAGGTGTGAGGAGGGAGCTGAGGGAGCCGAACCGATGGTGCAGTGTCTGGGTTCAGCTCCGGCTGACGCGTGGTAGGCGTTCTGGCATGTTGGCCGGCGCCTGGAAGGCAAGCACGCATCTCCTGATGGAGGCCCTGTACCCTGGCAGGGCCTCTACCAGCTGTCCTTTGAAAACAGTCCCTTTGTAACTTGTGGGAGGAATTCTGCAGGAAATGGTCACACTTTGGTCTCCAGATGGCCCTGGCGGTGGTTTCTACGGTACCTTACTAACCGGTGTTCCAGGATCCTGAGAGCCCGGGGTGGTCAGCTGGAGCCAGCAGTGTCACTGTAGCCTCTGGAAGGTCAGAGAAAACTGGTTCATAGGAGAATGCAGACTTCAGCGATCATCGTCGCCTGAACCCGCCCAGAGGGGAGCAAACTCCTGCTTCTGGAACTGGGTCTGATCCTGTTTCCAGCCGCGCTGCCCCGGGAGACCATTGGCCCGGCGCCAGGTGGCCGTGAGCCAGGAAAAGGAGGCGTTCGCTGGTGCCAGCGCCGTGTCTGGGAGGCGCTGGGAAGGGCTGGAGCTCTGCGGGGAGTTAGGCGTCCGTGGCCGGAAGAGCAGGTGTCTCGCCCGTCCTGGTCTTTGGGTTCCTCTATCATGGCTCCCATGTTGCTGCCAGAATCTCACATCTTTTTTTTTTTTTACAAGTTTTTTTTTTTTTTTTTAATTTGGGCAAAATCTATATAACAAAATTTACCATTTTGACCATTTTTAAGTGTAGGTTTAGAGGCATTGAGTGCATTCACATTGTCCAACAACCATCGCTACCGTTCGTCTCTAGAACTTTTCCATCTTCCCTCAATGAAGCTCAACACCCATTAAACACTGACTCCCATGTCTCCCCACTAGCCCCTGGCAGCTCTTTACTTCCTGTCTCCAGGAGTGTGACTAGTCTACCTCATGGGCGGAATCAGACAGTGTTTGGCCTTATGCGTGTGGCCTGCTTTCATGTAACATCCCCGGGGTCATCCTGTTGTGGCATGTGTCCGTGTGCCTCCTTTGGGAGTCCGGTGGCGTTCCCTCCTGATGTGTACACACCACGTTGCGTATCCATCCACCCTGCCACGGGCATGGCGCTGCCACCTCTGGCTGTGCTGTGTAGCGCTGCTCTGAGCCGGGTGTACAAGAGCCAGCTCGGGCCCTGCCTGCCAGGCTTTTGGGGGCAGATCCAGGTGGAGGTGCTGGGTCAGATGGTAACTCATGGTTTCGTTTTTTTATTCATCTGTTTGCACAGCGGCATTCCACTGGCAGGGCACAGGGGGAGGCTCCGTCTCTTCACATTCACACCAGCAGGCTTTGCTTTCCAATTTGGTTTTGTTTTCACTTATAATAATAACCAGGGTATAGCGTGGGCACATTTACTGTGTGCTTCAGTTCATTGACACGGTGGGAAAGAGAAGCCATGAAGACGGGGAGCAGTGGCGGTGTCGGGGGAGGGGGGAGGGGCGTGCCTGGGAGGAAGGCGTTCCCTGCGGTGGGAGTGGTTGCTGTGGTTTTGATTTGCATCAGCACGCACCCTTTTCATCTCAGCTTCCCCTTCTGCTGGTTTGGGTGTTTCTGTGGCCCTCACCGTGGCCTCGGGGGTGTGCAGAGCAGCAGAGAGCAGTGCCTTCACGTTCCCCCCGGGGCTTGTGGCACAGAAAGCGGGGGGCCGTGCAGCGTGGGCGTGTGCGCACCCAGGCCTGCCCACTGCCTTCCTCCCACCCCAGCGTTCCCCCTTTGGGAGTGCCCGCTGGGTCCCAGCCATCGGAGCCCAGCAGAACCAAGCAAGGCAGTTCCGCAGTGAGGGGAGAGCGCCCTGTAAAATGTCTTCAGCCTCCATAGCCTTAATTCTCCAAGTGTGGTTCTTGGGCCAGCAGCAGCCGTGTCGCCAGAGAACTTGCTAGAAATAGATTACCGGGCCCACGCAGATCCACTGCACCTGAGTCCCTGGGGTAGAGCCCTCGGGAGATCCCGGCGCTCGTGTCTGGGCACCACTGGGCGTGGCAGTTGGCATCTGCCAAGCCTCTGGGGACCGCGCTGTGCATACGGTGACATTCAGAACTGAGTGTCATTTATTGTTGATCCGTCAAGCAGGCATGATGTGGTGAAGAGACAGAGAATGAGAAGGATGGTATTCTAAAACGTTCCCTCTGAGGTATTTAAAGTGACTTTGAGAAATACATTTTGGAGGCAGGGAGGGGCAGGCACTCGCATGCCGACGTGACCATGGACAGTAAACTCGATGGGGTAGAGAGAAGGTCCGTGGACCTTGAGGGCTGTTCTGCGGCCGACGGTTGATTTTTCTTCCCCCGTGCGAAGAAGTGCACTTCAGACACTGATGAGACCGATAACGCTTCGTCATGTTGTGTGGGTTGGTGTAAATATTTCAGAGACGCGGTCACAGGAGAGCAGAAACTGCAGGTGAAAAGATCGACTGAGGCGAAAACAAAGAGAATATCAGTTGACAGCTAGTGGCATAAGTATAAACTGAGTCTCTTCTGATGAGAAGAAGGCAGATGGACACCACAGAGGGTGAAATTCCCAACCGGCCTTTCTGAGTGGAGAGCAGAGGCAAGGGGTCAGTGGAGTGCAGCTGGCCTCCAACCCGTTCATTCGCCAGTTGCTTAGGTAAAGGAACTACTTCCCTCGATAGAAGAGTGCCTTCCTTCAAGAGGTCACGGATACAGAAAAACAGCTACTTACCAACGGAAAGGAAAGGATGGCGCCGCTTGGCTGAGGAAGTGATAAACGCCGGTGCCCCCAGAAGGCCAGGCCGGCGGGGCCACAGCAGCCTGGGCCGGGCTGTGGCGCTGCCCCTCAGAACGCCCGCCTCGCGCCCTGTCCCGAGGAGCAGGTGGCTTGTCAGGTCCTGGACCGGCTCAGTTTGGAGGGAAGAGACTGGAACATTCTCCAGCAGTGTCCGCTGTCCCCGCAGGCACCCCTCCCCCCACCGTGTCCGCTGTCCCCGTAGGCACACATACCCTCTCCCCCCCCACGTCTGCTGCAGGGCTGAGAATCAGAAAGGATCTGCAGCCGTGGGGAGGTTGGCCAGGGAACACCCTCCTTTGGGGGTGCAGAGCCCGTGAGTGACATTCACACTTTGCCTCCTGTCCGACCGTGGGAAACACTGTGGTGGTGGCCCCAGTTTCATTTCTGTGTCAGCAGCCCCTGGAGGGCTCAGTAACTCCAGATTGAGCCCTAGCCAGTTGGCTCAGTGGGTAGAGCATCGCCTAGTGGACTGAAGGGCCATTGTTCAGTTCCAGTACTCTGTAGGTCAAGGGCAGTATTCTGTTGCAGGCTCGATCCCCGCTCTGACAGGTGCAAATATGAGAGGCAGCCCTGTCCCTCACTGTGTCTCTCACATGGATATTTCTCTCTCTGTCTCCCCCCTCCCTCCACTCTCTAACAATCAGCAAAAACACACCCTCACGTGAGGATTACCAAAAAGAAAAAAACACGTTGCTGGAGGCTAGAACACAGGTGGCCGCGCCCTGCCCCGAGTTTTGGTTCCCTGGGTCCGGGGGCAGCTGCCAGGTGCTGCCGGTGCTCCCTGGCGTGTTTGTGGCCAGGCCACGCGGAGCTGCTGGTGGGACCGTGGAGCGGGTGTGAGTGCAGAGACAGGAGTGTGCTCGGCTGAACTGGGAACTGGTGCTCAGCCCGCCGCCTGCTGAACCTGGCGCATCTCTGTCCTCTGCTGCGCCACGGTGCCCCGGTGCCCCGGTGTGAAACTAAGGAGCTTAGAGTAAAGGCAAACTTCCCTGTCCAGAAGCCACTGCTGATCATTTGGGAAGTACGTCAGGCCCCCGTAGTCTCACTCTGACTTGCTCAGCCCTGCTCGGCACAGTGCCCCCGGGGCGGTGATTGAATTAAAGTGTCTGTGAAACCAGCTCAGGGCCTGCTCCTGCCAAACTGTGAAGGAGGTTGCCCTCCATTTTGCTCTGAGGCAGAAACTTCCGGCTCAGGACGTACCTGTTATAGAAGTGATAGGAGCTTAAACTGCACACTGCAGTTCGAACCCTGCAGCCCGGGAGCGGGCGTAGCTGTGCTGTGTGTGCTGCCTGCCACGGTGTGAGCTGCCCTGGTCTGACGGCGGGAGCGGTGTGAGCTGCCCCTGACTCCGGGGAGCGGTGTGAGCTGCCCCTGGTCTGACTCCGGGAGCGGTGTGAGCTGCCCCTGGTCTGACTCCGGGAGCGGTGTGAGCTGCCCCTGGTCTGACGCCGGGGAGCGGTGTGAGCTGCCCTGGTCTGACGCCGGGGAGCGGTGTGAGCTGCCCCTGACCCCGGGGAGCGGTGTGAGCTGCCCCTGGTCTGACGCCGGGAGCGGTGTGAGCTGCCCCTGGTCTGAAGGCAGGTGTGGTGTGAGCTGCCCCTGGTCTGACGCTGGGAGCGGTGTGAGCTGCCCCTGGTCTGACGCCGGGAGCGGTGTGAGCTGCCCCTGGTCTGACTCCGGGAGCGGTGTGAGCTGCCCCTGACGCCGGGGAGCGGTGTGAGCTGCCCCTGGTCTGACGCCGGGAGCGGTGTGAGCTGCCCCTGACGCCGGGGAGCGGTGTGAGCTGCCCCTGGTCTGACTCCGGGAGCGGTGTGAGCTGCCCCTGGTCTGACTCCGGGAGCGGTGTGAGCTGCCCCTGGTCTGACTCCGGGAGCGGTGTGAGCTGCCCCTGGTCTGACGCCGGGAGCGGTGTGAGCTGCCCCTGGTCTGAAGGCAGGTGTGGTGTGAGCTGCCCCTGGTCTGACGCTGGGAGCGGTGTGGGTGCGGGCTCTGTCCTGGGTCCATCTGTCCTGCTCCGAGAGCCGCAGGGCGGCTCGGACGGCAGTGTGAGGACAGTGAGGCTGCTTCCCTCTGCAGGTGGCTCGGGCCTGAGAAAACCATCCGGATTTGCGGACTGTGTGGACACATTATTGCTTAGAACGCCGCTTGGTGCTTTAGAAAACCAGGTCGATAGGGCTGGTCGACAGGGTCATCGGTGACGTCAGCGTTCCTGATGACCCGTTTCTCGGAGTCTGAATTGGCAATGTAGTTTCCAGGTCTGTGTTCTCCCACTCCTGCCGTCTGTGGCCGCGCCCCTGAGATAAGGTGCAGCCTCGCAGAGACCAGCCTTCCTGTCTCCTGAGCTCCGTCCCGCCGACCCCCCAGGCTTGTTCCGCTGGTCTGTCTGGGGCAGAGCGAGCCACAAGCCCTAAGTACAGCTGTCGCTTTGATTCTCCTGTGCTAACAGGTGCAGCTGGCTCCCTGAGACCCCATTTCACGTGTTTATATGGGTTAGCTCTTGCTCTGCAAGATTCTCACACTTTTAACCAAATGTTTGTAAACTCGGCCTAACAAACCGTGGCAGGATGCTGTGGAGGCCCGGCGAGGGCCGCGCTGTGTCCTCAGCAGCAGTGTCGTGGGTGTCGGAGAGATGCAGTGAGGAGCGCGTGAGGAGCACGGAGAAGGGATGGGCGTAGGTGGGCGGCTGGGCCAGCCTCCACGGCGCACCTCACCCAGGCCTGGGAAGAGCCTTCTGGTTGGGAGAGAGGCGGCGTGCTCAGGAGACCTCTGAGCGGGGCCTTGCAGGAGCGGTTGACCAAGGATGGGGTAGGGCCCAGAGAGCTCCAGGAGCAGGAGGGAAACGGGACTGGGCATGGCGCTGCTTTCGTGGGTTGGATCTTTGTAGGCAGGGCCAGCTGTCGTGGCCACAATGGGATGGGGGAGCAGCAGGGGGTCGCAGGGCGGGGCAGCTGGGTTTTCTTCTGAGGCCGTTGAGGGAGGCCAGCATCCCTCCGCCTCCGCCTTGCTGGCCACGCTGCCTCCAAAGAGGCGACCCTTCCCTCCCTCCCTTCACCGGTGTCCAGTTCCACTCCCCTAGCACCCCACTCTCACACAGGGCGGCTCCCCCAGTGTCCTCAGGAGCCTGGCCTGCCCCACGCTCTTGTTTAACTTGGCCTGGCCTGCCTCGGTGTGCTCTCCTCCTCTTCATAGAGCCCACCAGTTTGCAACTAGTGAGAATAGGTCATAACGGCCTCTTTATTTTTATTATCTGCCTCCCCACTGGACGGTCAGCACACGTACTATGCATGGCGCGCGCGCACACATACACACACACACACATACACACACACAGTACCAGGACACGGCCTGTCTGCTGTGTAGTTAGTATCCAATAAATAATTGTTCTTTATTGAACTAATCAATTTTTTCCTAAAGAACATTCTTAATATCTTCTGCATATTTTTCAATAAATGAAATAAAAGACTATTTTAATATTATACAAGTAATGATGTCTTTCTAAAATATATTCAATTATAAGTGTGGTACTGACATATAACAAATTTAAACATCTCTCAATAAAACCTGTGCTTGAACCAATATACAGCCCCTCTGAGAGTTTATGATCCGTGTTTAAAATGCAACCAGGATTTTTCCACTGCTCTTAAAGTTTTCTTTTATAAATAGCTTATAATTAGAGCTTTTGTTGTTGTTTTTGTTAATCCTCACCTGAGGATATATTTTTTCCATTGATTTTTAGAGATAGTGAAAAGTAGGGGGAGAGACAGAGAAAGAAACATGTATTGGTTACCTCCTGCACACGTCCCAGCCCAGGCACGTGCCCTTGACTGGGAATTGAACCCAAGACCTTTTGGTGGGAGGGCCGATGTTCTAACCATGGGCCCCAAGCAGCTGGAGTAGATTAGAACGTTGTGATGGTGAATGTCTAATGGTGGCAGAAGCCAGGAGAAGAAAACCTTTTAGCTGATGTCTGTGCACAAGCCCCTGTTTTAAAACTCCCAGTTTGTAAAATGTAGCTTTGGAAATGAAAAGATCAGGTAGGTCCCTCAGTGTCCAGGCTAACCCTGGACCGTACATTCTGTAACAAAGCTCCAGTCTTAAAAGAACTGAAATACTCCAGCAGCCAAACCCGGGGAAGCACAGTTTCACTTTTCTCCTCTTCAGACCCCTAGAGCCTTGGGCGGCGCGGGGTCCTCCAGGCAGCAGGTGCCTCGTCCCTTTGGCTGTGTGGCCAGACCCTGGGCGGCTGCCGCTGCCAGCGTGTGTGCGGCTGGGTGTGGGGAGTGAGAGAGCTGCGGGCGGTAACCCCCCCGTCGCTGGGCACGACCGGCGGCTGCGGCTCTGGGAGGGGAGCCTCCGCCCAGGCCGGCCAGGCTAACGTGTGTCTCTTGCCTCCCCAGCCCAGCGACTTCTCCGTGTCCCTCAAAGCGTCAGGGAAGAACAAGCACTTCAAGGTGCAGCTGGTGGACAGCGTGTACTGCATCGGGCAGCGGCGGTTCCACACCATGGACGAGCTGGTGGAGCACTACAAAAAGGCCCCCATCTTCACCAGCGAGCACGGGGAGAAGCTCTACCTCGTGCGGGCCCTGCAGTGACGCCGGCCCCTCGCCTCCAGCCTCGGGGCCGCACTCACCTCCACAGGCTGTTAGGTGGCCCCTCTGCACCGCCCACTCTGCCCCGTGGGCTTCCTCTGCCTGGCCGGTCTCTCTGTCCAGGCCGCTGTCTCCTCCTGCTCCTGTTTGCCACCCGGGCCTCCCTCCGTGTCCAAGGCCACCTGCTGCTGGCCGGTGCAGAGAAGGGAGGCGGAGGAGGGGCGAGCTTGCTCTCTTTCTTTCCACTCCGTTGGAAGCAGCCTTAGTCTGTGCAGTCTGTTCCTGCGTCAACACCGCGGTGCAGCGGGAACACACACGGAAGCTACCCGTGACGGAGTGACCCACACGCACTCCCGGGGCCTCCCGAGCCTGGGCTCTGACCCGGCAGCGCAGGCGGAGGCCCCGCTCCCAGCAGCCCCTGCTCAGCCCTTGGCCCTTCCCTGGTGTCCAGGGTGGACGTCTGCTGGGAGCGGTCCCGGAGCCAGCAGGGAGGCAGCGGTGAGGAGCTGCCAGTGCCTTTGGGGCTGTGCTTGCAATAAGGAAGGTTTTCCGGAAGGTCCGTCTGCAGAGGGACCGCCGCTCGGAAAGAGACGTTTGGTGATTTACCCCGAGTGTGCCATCCACATAGTGCTTTTCCTCTTGCCCTCTGGGTGTTTGAATTCACAGTTCTGTATTTAATTCTCCACTTGATAGGTGTCTGTAGCCATTTATTGACACTAATACAGATGATTAAGGAAAACAGCTGATCTGTGGGGAAGGGACGCTACCAACACTTGACACACACACACAATATATACATATATATATTTTATATATATATTATTTGCTTTACAGGGTTTTTCAGGGTGTACAAAGGAATATGTAATTGTAGGAAAAGACACACAGAATGTTTGTTTTCTTTTTTCTTGACATTGAACTCCTTTATAGTTTAAATATACTATCTTGAGATGGCACATTCCTACAGTCAAAGAAGGGGTCTTGAGACCTCCTCAACTTGCATACTCAGTTTTTTGGATATTGTAATAAAAAAAGTATTACGACGAGACTATGTGTGTGTCTTGGGGAACCCATTCTGACTGGAGGCTCAGCAAATTCTGAAGGGAGCCGTCTGAGAGGAGTCGCACTCGACCTTCCAGCGTGATTTCCCTCTCTGCACCTCAGCTCTCTGTGGATAACAAGTTACCTCATGAAACTCCAGAGGAACCACCGTTATCAGCTAGGCCCCCGCCTCAGCTCCCCCTGCACCCGCCTCACCCACTCACTCGGGCGGTGGGTGCTACTGGCATCCCCATTACACAGCCGGGGGAGGGAGGCATCGTGTCCCTGCGCCTGGGGCGTGGCTGGTGCATGGTGAGCGCCCTACCCACCAGCCGAGGCGTCCAGGAGACCAAGGTATCGCGTGGCGTCTGCACGTGGCCTGTCATCCCTGTTCGCGGGAGTCGGTGCCTTTGTGTTGCCTTTGACACACAGTAGACATTTGATAGTAAATTGGAAGTTTGGTGTCAGAGGCCCTTGGTTGGGGCCACACAGTAAATAAGATGGGGCAGGGGACGACTTAGACAAAGCAGCTGGTTCCCGCTGTCTCCGGGGAAGGAACGACTCCGCCGGGTCTCCCTGTGGGATCGCATTTTGTCCACGCGAGAATCCCTGCTGAGGACACCGCTGTGAATTTTCAAGACATGCACTGCCCGCCTATTCAGTCAGAGGACTGACTTCCCCCTAGATTGCCAGATTAAAAAATGACAACAGTGTGAATGCCCTGTCTTGAACCATACACGTATAGGTCATTCATTCATAGAACTGTATCTTATCGGTCACATCGCATCAATAAGGTTTGCATCTGCTTGGTTCATTCTTGGCACTAGAAATTCTCGTGTACAAAGTATAGGCACCTGATTTTTTTTGAAAAGTCATTTGGAGCAAAAAAGGTAATTGCTATTTTTCATAACTCAAAATTACACTTATTTTTTGTCAGATTAGCAAACTATGTAATACATTTTTTGGAGTGCTGCAGAATTTTAGTAACTGGTTTACGTGGCCTGAGATGGAGAGCAGGTGCCAGGATCCGGGCACAGCAGTGTGGGAAGAAGAAGCAGGACGGGACAGGTGCGTGTTTTGGCTTCAGGAGCTTGAAGGCTTACAGCTGTGATTGGCTGTTACTTTCAGTCTTGTCCCGAGCTGCCGTGAGGGAGTCCTCCGGCCTCGGGTGGGTCAGACTTGTCTCTATGAGGGACGCAGAGCCTGGGCAGCCTGGCAGCAGGTGGACCAGTGGGCGGGCACCGAGGCCAGGCGAAGCGTCGATGGTGTGGGGGAAGGAGGTGCCAGGCAAGGGCCGGCATGGTTTGAAGTGTGGACTGTCTGTGCCCAGGCGGCACCACTGCCTCCCCACCAGCACGCCCAGAGCGTCCCTGGCAGGACTTGTGTTGCTGCCCCTCGGCTCTGCAGACAGCGCGGCAGTTCAAGGTCGTCATTTCTTAGTTCTTTGAGCCCATTTGCTTGCACTAACTGCCCTCGTTTCCCACGGACAGCCCCCCAATCAGAGCAGAACACCCCAGCCCTCCGCACGTTGGGCCCCCTTCCCCCCAGCGCCTTTCACTCATGTTTCTAGTGAGCTGAACTGTCCATCTTTGCATCCACTGAAGCTCTCACATTTCCAAAAAGGCGTTCTTGGTAAAAGTACAGATTGGTCTGTGGTTTCTGCGAGCTTGTTGGTTCATGTTTACTTTTCTACCAATCACTCCTTAAGACCGAAGCTCAGAACTGAGAGGACAGGGAAGTTTGAAAGAATTGGTTTACCTTATTGTTTGCCGATACGTGCAGCTGGGTTTCGGCGTCCGCTCACTAGGACCCGCAGTTTGGCTTTATTGTTGTTGCTGTGTGATCGGTGTCAGCGATACACTGACTCCCTGCCTGGTGCCAGCTGCTGTCCCACTTCTGCCCACAGCCCGCGGGGAGCCGGCTGTCCTTGCCGGGGCTTCGGGCAGAGGTGTCGGCTTCCCCGGCTGCTCACTCACGAGTAGGTGGGCTGCTCCCATCTGCGTCCCCAGGTTGAACTTGTTACATGGGATTACCTCTTTCCCTCTTGGCGGGAACAAATCGGTGCCTCCTCCTCCCGGCTCCCCCGGGGCTGCTGCCAGATCAGGGCCCTCAGACCCTCTGCTCCTGGCCTGGGGGTCTCAGCACCAAACCACCCACAGCACAGCCATCAGGCTCTCCCACATTTAAAGGAGTGTTGCCCCAAGAAACTCATGGCCATGTGTGGCCCCTCAGCCACCCAGGCCTCACCTTGCACCCCCTTTCTGTGCTCCCCGGGGAGCTAAGAGGCGCTCACACCCCTGAGGCGAGTCCTGGGGGAGAAGCATCTTTGAGATGGGGCGAGAGGCCCTTGCATTTCTCAGCCTGAGCTGGCAGCACAGCGGCCGGTAAGTATTGAACGTTGGATAAGGCACTCGGCGTCCAGAAAACCTTTGCCCATCTTAAACCTGGCAACGCAAGGTCGGGGCGCCAGCACAGTCTGGTTCGGGCGGGACCCTCCATGGCCCGACCTGGTGGGGAGGGCCAGTGGCCCCCGGCCTGCCTCGGGGCACTGGTTCTGTTTGTGGGGCTTCCCCAGTTACCTCCCTGCTCTTCACATTGGGGACTAGACTGCCGCCTGGGGGGTTAGGGGTGCAAACACTCAGTGCCTAAGACCCTTGCTCAGCAGGTGGCATGTGGCTTTCTGTGAGGAAGCTGAGGCTCCTGCAGACCCGGAGGCCACCTTCCAGGTGCCAGCTACTGTCCCCACGCAGCCCGCCCCCCCCCCCCCCCCCTCCCCCCCGTGGACAGCTGCCTGCCGACCGCTCCCTGAAGAGTCATGCGGGCGCTTTGGGCCTGCACTGGGGGTGCCACTCTGGGCTACTTAACTTCGGGGGACCCTGCCCCCACCGCCCTGTGCATGCTCTCATGTGACTGAGTTTTCCACAGCGTGTCCTTCCTTTGGATCCTCCAAAGAGAGAGATCCAGAATGGGGTGCCTAAAACGATCTATTTTTCAGTCATTGCCTTAGCCTCCATTGGATGTCGCCTATCGCAGCCCCAGCCACACAGGCTGCTGGGAGGATTCGGCGTGTTCCGTCCTGCGGGTCCGGTTGCTGGACAGGAAGTAACTGCGGAGGTGGAGGAGCGTCAGCTGATGTGGAAGGGAACGGGACAGCTCCTACAAGGATGGCCTCCACCTGGGCAGGCATCTGGCCAGCTCTTCGGTGTGGAGACAAGTTGTGCAAAGAGTTGGGAACCAGAGGCCCAGAGCTTGTCCTCGAGCTGCACTGACGGGTGCGGGCGAGAACGGATAGAGAGGGGACCCTCCTTCATGGCCATCGGACCCGTCGATTTGCGGGTCTGCCCCTGGCCAGCCTGTTACCCCCACCGCGTCTGACACGAAACGGCCTCAGGACACTGGGGAGAGCTGCACCTACTGCACAGGTGACAGGGCCTTGCTGCACATGTAAACATGTGAGCCACTGTGCAACTGTGCTGAGACCCTTTTCACAGCTTTTATTTATTTATTTATTTATTTATTTATTTATTTATTTTATCTATATATTTTATTGATTTTTTACAGAGAGGAAGAGAGAGGGATAAAGAGTCAGAAACATCAATGAGAGAGAATCATCGATCAGTTGCCTCTTGCACACCCCCTACTGGGGATGTGCCTGCAACTAAGGTACATGCCCTTGATCGGAATCGAACCTGGGACCTTTCAGTCCGCAGGCCAACGCTCTATCCACTGAGCCAAACCAGTTTCGGCCTTTTCACAGCTTTTAAATTATCTAATGGAAAGGGGAAGGACATTAACACGCTGAATGCCCGTCTAAAGCCTGGTAATCTGAGTCTGCAGACCACCTCATCTATAGGACCACAGAGACACCGCATGCAAATGATTCCAACCTAGAATTCCATGGAGTTTCAGGTGGAATTCAGACACAGCATTGCTCTCTGTACGGAGAAATGTCTCTGCCGTGGATTTTGCTTGGTTTCCTGGTGGTTTTAGAAAACAATTTTATCTTTAATATTTTCATTAAAAATGCCTATTAAAAACATGATTGCTGAATTCAAAAATGAAGTCAATTTCTACAGAACAGAATCCTGATCAAGATCATCAAACTCTCTTAACTTTCTCAGCTAAGCCTCCCCTGACTGTGCTGATCCCACAGCGCCTATCAGCTCCAACATCCGGGGTCACTTACTATGCTTATTACCTACCACCTGTTCAACCTCCCACCCTCACCACCAACCCTCCCCCCCCCCCAACACACACACACACACACACACACACACACACACACACAGTTGTACAAAGGTCGGGGTTGGTTTTGTTGCTGCTGGAACCCAAACAGAACCCCACAGTATGTACCGCGCAGGCACCCGGTAGGCATTAAACCGCGCTGAGCGAGTCCACCTGGGAGAAGTGGGCGCTCACGCTAAGCTCCTTCATTCTGGAAACGCCCGTACGTTGCCCTTGGAGAGTGTCTGTTTGGCTGGATGAGGTTCACGCGACGCTTTCTTTTCTTTCATAATCCTGGATCCAGTTCTATCTTTGTGGCGGTTAGCCCAGTGCTGGTCCCATCTGTAGCCCATCCTCTTCCTCCTCACCCACCGTGGGTTCCTGCCCTCAGCCCCCCACTCCTCCCCCAGCCCTGCACCACCCTCACCTGCATGAGGTCCTTCTCCATCCCTAATGCGTCGTTTCCTACTCAGCCACCAGGAACTCAGTCTGTTTGCTTACTGGTTCTGCTCTACTAAATAGTAATTTTTGTTGTTGTTAATTCTCACCTGAGGATATTTTTTTCAGTGCTTTCTTAGAGTGCAAGAGAGGGAGGTGGGAGAGAGAGAGAGGGAAAGAGAAACTATTCGAGAGAGATACATCGACTGATTGCCTCCCACAGGTGCCCCCACAAGGGGGGGGGAGAGAAAGGGGGGAGGAGTGAACTCACAACCAAGATATGTGCCCTTGATGGGGAATCAAACCAGTTATCCTTTGGTGCACAGGCTGATGCTCTAACCACTGAGCCACTGGTGAGGGCCTAAATAGTAACTTCTTAAAGATGAGATTAGTATAAATTTAATGCCCAAACAAGATTTAGATAGAATGAGAAGAAAGATAAACAAGCTAATCTCACTTATTAGCATATACTCAAAAAGAGCAGAACATATACTACTACAGCAATAGAACGAAAGGGTAACTTCTCACTGCGCTGCCCTCACAGAATTTACCCCTCTGCCATCCCTCCTTCCTGGGTCTCCACTTCCATTTCATCTCTTAGTTGCGAGGAAGGCTCCTCAGCTCCCTCCTGTCCAGCAGAGATGACGAAAGCTGAGCTGGGTTCCGAACACGCTCCAACTTCCCTTCGAGCACCAGTTCCTCCGAGTCTCCTTATCAGAACTGTCTTCGTTCCGCAGATGGGCCAAGCTGGGCTCACTCCTTCAGCAGTTCTGTCCCTCTGCCCGCCACGCCCTGGCCCAGCCCCACGCCCAGCTCCCTCGTCACATGGTCCTCCCCGGGACCTGCATGGCCGTTGCTGGCCGACTTCTCTGGTGCCTGCCTGTGCCTTCTCTTCCAGCAGACCAGCAGCCGTCTGGGATGTACCATATGAAATTGCCTTTTTTCCAGGCCAAATATGGAACATTAGCCATCTCAGAAGTTACAGCCTAGAAACGTGTCTCAGAGTTCGTAAGACTGTGCTCCCTGGATCCAGTAGCTGCTAATAAGTATGTGTTGATTTGAATAAAAAAAGAGCCTATGAAATAAGATGAAGTCCTCTAGCCAACCCCACTTTAAAACACTACAAAGGGCACACCGACATGATCAAAGGCTGGCCATAAAGAGTACATTCTTTATGAAGTCCCAGCGGCTTTGACTTTCCCGGTTTGCACACACAAGCACAAACCTGGGAGGGGACAGACCTCTCTCGTTCTGTCCCTGACAAAGACCGCAGGCCATCTGAAAAGGAGCCAGGGTCTTACTCCACGGAGCTGTAGTTTCTTCTCTGTCTATATAATCTACCACAGAACTTCTGGAAAATCTCTCAAAGCGGACACCGCATGTGATCTGTGACCTTCTTAAAAACGTTGTGGCAAAACACACAGAATGGAAGCTACCTTAGCCATTTGTAAGTGTGCGGGTAAGTGGCATTAAGCACATTCACACTGTTGTGCTGCCATCACCGACATCCTTCTCCAGAATCACCTCACAGAACCAACACTCTGGCCCTGAACAGCAGTCCCCTTCTCCCTTCCCCTTCCTAGGACCACATCCTCCTCCTGTCTCTCTGAATTCCGCTGCTCCAGGTACACCGGTTTGCTTACCAATGTTCTCATTCTATTTCTAAACCCAGCACTCAGCACTTCTTTTTAATTAGTTTGATTAATACCTAGTTTCATTTTAAGTGGATTAAATAACCCCCATTAAGAATTTTAATTTACATTTATATGTCGATTAATTCAATTTCCTTATTTAAGTACTTAAGTTATCTAATTAACAAACAAACCTTTCCAAGCACTTAAGTGATCTTGGAAACCTAATAAATTAAAGTTGTAACTGTACTGAGTCCTGAGCCGTCTCAAGGGTTCCGGTGTTGTTAGGCATTTACTAAGATGACAACCTAAATTCAAAAGTCTAAACTCAGTTATGCATTTTAAATTTATACACCAACTTCACATAAATATTGTAAGTTCACTTATAAGCCCACTGTGCAGAGGGATTCTTACCTAAAAAACATTAGTGCTATAGTTTAATTCTCTTAAACATCTAGATTTAATTCCAAATCTTCCCAGGGCTCAGAAACACTTCTCTTCAGAAGAAGCCATCGTCACCCCAATAGAGTGGCCGTGACTTTCCCGCGTGCCTGGGGTTTGCCTTCTCAGCCGGGGGTTTGATGATCAGAGTCCCAGCTCCCACGTTGGGTTCTTGGGGAGGCAGGTGGGTCTGACGCTGCCTGTGGTCTCGCTGTCTCCTTCCAGCGGGTGTCCCCACCCACACCCCTTCACCAGGGACCCATCGCAGTCTCACTCCTCCGGACGCCGGCACCCGCTGCCACGTGACCGGATGCACCTGCTCTGCACGGCGGCCATCTATGCGGCTTCTTCTACGTGTGTCCTCCGCCACGGCAGTGACTCCCACATCCACATCTGGCACCCCGCTCAGTCCCTCCGGTGCTGTTCCTTCTGGGCTTACAGATGTTCTAGCACCTGCGTATGCCAGCTTACATGTTGTTCTAAGAACATAACTGCACTCAAATCGCTTCTCAAGTATCACTCAGAGTCCACGCGGTTGGCTGTGGGCTTACACAAGAAAAACAGCGCAGAGTTCCAGTCAGCCGACCTGTTCTCGAAGGAAAAGCATGGGCCTGACTCAGAAGATTAAGATCGGTGAGTGACTGCCCGTCAGATGTTGGAAGCTAAAATAGCATGTTCAAAGGCTTATGTATCTTTTTGTTAGAACTCTCAACTTTAACTTATTTTTTAAAACTTTTTAAACATTTGTTTGCTTACTTAAATTACCAATTGCCCAACCAAATGACATGAGATAAAATGCCTTCTACTGTAGTTATAAGATAAGCCACGAAATTCAAATAGTTGAAGGAGGACGTAGAGAGGAACTGAAGAGAGAGAGAGCTGGGTTTCTGCGACGCGGGAGGCCAGGGATAGTGAAAGAGTACGTGAACGCACGGAGGAATAGCCTGCTGAGGTAGGGCTTAGGAACTGCACGTCTAAGGGGGCGCAGTCGGTGTTCACGGAGAGGAGAAATGTCACTGAAGACTGAGGAGCAGAAAGTCAAGAAACTGGATTCGTCCGGATGGTCTTGGCCAATTCTTACCCCTAAAGAAAATGTGCCTCAGAGGCTTGTACTCCTATCAGTGGTCAAACCCGCTGCTTCTCTCCCCCAGGAGGTGTGGACGCTCATTCCTGGAACATCTGAGCCGGAAGGAGCCTCAGCGCATCACTTACATTACACACAGCGGAACTGAGCTCAGAGAGTGTGCGGGGGCATGCAGGAAGAGCCTCCTGGAACCCATCACTGGGTGGGCCCTCTCGGACGGGGTGTGCCCCGCCAGGGGTGCGTGAGCTTTGAAGACTAATCCTGGCATCAGGAAGAGGCACGTGACAGCCTTGCCTGCCCGCTTCCACCTGGCCTCCTCCGGGGGGGGGGGGGGGGGGGGGGGGGGAACGGACAATCCTCCTGTGGGGATGTCTGTGGATGCCGAGGGGGTTCCCTGTGCCCCCAAAGGCCTCATGGGAGGCAGAAGTCTGCTGGCGGCCACCTGAGCTCCCGCACCACGATAATGGGTGGGAGCAAAGCCACGGGCCGAGCCTGGGCGGGAGCCTCTCTCCTGCTGGGCCTGACGGGCGGGGTCACCTGCCAGGGGAGCGCTCAGTGTGTTCTGAGGTCGGTGCAGGCAGGTGCGTGCTGGTCCGAGAGCAGAGACACGCTCACCATCGTCATTGGGAAAGGAGACAGGAGGCTTCCCGGTAAGTATTCTCGTCTTTCACAATGAAGAGGACCTGTTCCTTCTCACTTCTGGCGTCTGACCCCTGGAGGCCAGTGTGAAGGTGAATTTGGAAACAAGCCCTTTCCTTAGACCAGTGTTTCCCAAACTTTTGACCTATGTGTACCCCTTCTGAAATTTTTGTAACGCTGACTACCCCTCGTACTCATGAGAACGTAGAATTAGGCGCAGTGCATACCCCCACCGAACTCTTCCCATACCCCTGGGGGTACGCGTACCACACTTGGGGAAACACTACGTGTTTGTGACCATTCTTGAATGTTGTCTTGACTATTCTTGGTCTCAACGGCCTGGGGGGCAGACACACGGCAGCGAGGCCGCTGCTCCCGCACAGGCCACCATCAGGAGTGGCCACGCCTTAACCATGGCCGGGCCTTCTCCTTCTCCCGGTGAAATCTCCCCTCTGCAGCAGCCTCTGGAGAAGCCCTCTCCCCTCCCCGCGGCAATGCAGGGCGGGGTCTCCCTGCTGTCACCATCAGTCTGCGACTCAGGGCACCCAGCTTCCTCCGGAGCGGGAGACCGCAGCCCCGACTCCCGTGGGGACCGCACCCCTACCCATCCCAGCTGCAGGCGGCAGCTCCCTCAACAGAGCCTGGCTCTGGGGTGAGAGGACTGAGCTCTGAGGTCAGGGGACCGAGCGCCAGCCCAGAGGGGCCCCTCCGGAAGGCAAGGCGTGGCGGGCAGAGGCTCCCTCTCCTCGCAGAGCCTGCCTTTCTGCCTCCCTGAGCCGAGGAGATTCTGGAACACGGCTCAGCTCTCCACTCCGCTCCTTCCTCGTGGAGTGAGTGTCCTGGCGGCTCTCCCTGCCCCAGCCTCAGCCCACCTTCCCCACCGCACTGCATCCAGGAGGCCGGTTTCCAAACACCTGTCCCTTTTGCTCGTCTGGAACCTCGACAGTCAGCCATCCATGGGTCCCCTGGAAACCGGGTGGCCTTTCTGACCGTCTTCACCAGTAAAGTCAGGCGGGAGAGACGTGACATGGTTTGGGAGGTGAGGTCATTGGAGGCCACGCAGCTCCCTCCTGCTCTTTGTCTGGAGCTGCTCACCTGGCACAGCCAGGGCGCTGGGAGGAGGCTGGCCCGGGGAGGGGTCTGGCCTCCGCTCTGGCTGGACTCCGGCAGGCCACCAGCACCCCCTGGCCGCCTGAGAGGGAGTCCTGGTTTTTGGAAGCCACTGGCTGATCCCACATGGAGCAGGGATGAGCCTTCCTTGATGAGCTCTGGTCAAACTGCAGTTTCGTGAGCAAAATGCACGATTGTGACTGTTTTTGGCTACTGTTCGAGGTCTGACAGCAATGATGGAGACAGCCCTGGGGCCCAGCACCGTCAGCGTCATCTCTCAGCGGCACGTCCCTCCTCTGGTCCTTCCTCTCGTCCCTCCTCCTCAGCGGCCAGACCCCACTTACCGTCTCCTGAACACCTGGCCTTGCTGTGTGCCCTCGCCTCCTTCCCTTTGACCCTGCTCTTCCCTCTGCCTCCCCACCCCCAGTTGCCACCCCCGCCACCTGACTCTGGGATGTCTTCAAGGCTCAGATCTGGAACTCTCTCCTCCGTTGGCACGGGCCCCTCCTCCCCCACTGGCCCCAGGGGACCTGTGCTCTTCCCCTCGCGGCTTCCCACAGCAGGGCCCTGCCTCGGGCCTGCGCTCCCGTCAGACCTGAGCTTCTGCCGTGTCTTCCTGGTCCCTGTGACCTTGAAGATTAACACAGCGTCTGCTATAGGACGTGGGTGCGTGTCCCCCACATTCGTATGCTGAAGCCTAGCCCCCGACATGATGGTCTTAAAAGGTGGCCTTGGGTAGTGACACGGTCAGGAGGGCAGAGCCCTCGTGAATGGGGTTAGTGCCTCATTGAGAGACCTCTCCACCTCCCTTTCCCGCCCACTGAGAGGACCGAGCGAGAGGACAGCCACCCTGAGCCAGGAAGGGCCTTCACCGCACACGGAGCCTGCCAGCATCTGGGTCCCGGACCACCCAGCCTCCAGAGAGTGAGAAACATCATAAAACATGGAGGGTGGGCGAGAGCAGAATCGTGGCTCTCTTGGGGCCAATAGCTCAGTCTCCCTGGGAGTAAAGTTTAATTTTCAGCCTTTCTCACACTTCTTGACTGCGGTGTGCAGTGTCTAGGCGTGTTTAGACACAGGCATAAGGAGGCCCAGCTTACTCAAGGAGAAGGAGAGCTCCATCTGTCTGAGGACAGTCATGTGATGACAATAGAAAAGAGGTAAATGAATTATTAAAAATTGTTAAAAATCATCGCAGTGTCCTGAGATCTTGCTAACCTCTCTGGGACTCCTCCCTTCCAAGGTACACTGTCTGCAAACCCACTGAAGACGCAGGCAGTTCCAAGGGTTTGATAAGCTTTCCTTTTGTCACTTTCCAACGCCCGCGGGCCGTCAGTCCACACTGTCCTTCCCTGGCCACAGCCAGGCCCTCTGTGCCCGGCCCTGCCTGCAGGGTACATTCGCACAAAGACCTCTCTCACAGCTGCTTCTCTCTGTCCCTAGAGGTCCCTGGGCTCAGTCCCTGGGTTGGAACTCAAGCCACAGCCAAAGGCAGGGACACAATCGGGCTATTGTTTGAGCTGAAAGTCACTGAGAGGGCAGAGGGGCCCAGGGCTGACTCACAGCTACACCTGCCAGCCCTCAGGGCTCCGGGCAGGCGGCATTTCCTGCTTGCCCGGGTCTCCTCCAGGTCCCTGCCACTGAGTATCGGGGTGTCTCTTCCGCTTCTGCTGGCCCTGTTGCATTTCTCTGGGCCTTGCCTTCCCTGTAGAGTTCCTAATCAAAAGTTACAAGGATTAATTGTCTTTTATGCTTTTTTTCTAGAAGTTTTATTGTCATACATCAAAGACTCTGATCCATTTGGGATGTTTTTGTATATGGTGCAAGTTATAAATAAAAACATGATTTTTTAAATAGGACCACTGGATTATATGCCCGTCTTTTCTTCACGGATTGTCTTTGCACCTTTGTCAAAAATTCAATTGTCTATAATACGTGTGGGCCTATTTCTAGACTCCATTCTGATTGTCAGTGTTTATGCCAGGAGCAGTGCCTTCGCTCGGGAAGCTTGACAATAATGGTTGGAATCAGGTAAAGTGAACCCTACAACTGTGTTCAGAGTTGTTTAATCTGTCCCACATCCTTCCCATTTTCATTTAGATGTTAGAATCAGCTTATTAATCTCCACACCAAAGGCCTGCTTGGGTTTTGACTTGGGCTGTTTGGAATCTGTGGGCCGGCTGGGCAGGAGTGAGCTCTCAGCCTGTGAATAAGGTATCAATCTCCATTAACTCCAATCTGCTTCACATTCTGTAGGCTTTGTGGTTTTCAGAGTACAGATCTTTCACTTCTTTTGTCAGATTCATCCCTAAATATCTAATATATTTGATGTGACATTAAATGATACTGAATTTAATTTAGGATTGTTTATTGCTAGAATGTAGCTAAATAATTGATTTTTATCCTGATTTTATGTGCTGCAACTTTGCTAACGTCATTAATTCTAACAGCTCTTTTAGATACCACCAGATTTTCCACAGGCAGTCCTGTGGCCTGGGAATGGAGAGGGGGTGGAGTTGCAGAACCTGGGGCTGGGCCCTCCCACAGCAGCTGCCACTACAGGCAAGGCCAGGGCTCCACCTCGACCTCCCTTCACCGCCTCCCAGAGGCCAAACCAGGGGAAGCAGCTGGCAGGGCACCGGGCCTCCTGTGGCACAGAGAAGATAGATAAGGGGCAAAGGAAGGATATGAAAGCAAAGCAGCAAGATACAGCACACATATCAAGATGCCAGGGATCTGAGGAGGAACCAATGAGGGCGGCTGGGCGGCAGCTGGGGGTAGAAGAGAAGCCAGGCTAACGTGGCCCTGCGGCAGGTGGAGAGGGTTCAGGGAGAGCCAAACGCTGCTCAGGGGCTTAGTCAGCTCTGTCCACGGGCTGAAACCATGGCCTCGGCGCTCCTGAGAGTTCTTCCCCCCACCTTCAGCCCCCGTAGACCTGGCCCAGCCCTCTTGGTCTGCAGCTGTAGATCCCAGAGGAAATCTCTGATTGGCTCAGCTCAGGGAGCTGCTTATTCCCGGAACCCTCAACTGTGGCCACGGGAAAGGGGGGAATTGGCTCAGAAAACGGTCACTTGTGTTGAGAGAGGTGGAGAAAGGGAAGTGGGGACCGTTCCAGGAACAGTGCTTAAAACAAACCCTCTGGGGTTGAAATTTGTCAGCAGTAGTTGCGCCCCAGCCAATAGAAACAGGTTGCTTGAGCCCTGGGGGGTTAAGCAGACTCTGGAGGTGAAAATGGATATAAATGGGGGTCATTGCTTGGGAAACTGACTACGCTGAGGTCGGGTCCCGTGTGCCTTCCGGTCCGGTGTGCCTTCCAGTCCCGTGTGCCTTCCAGCGCTGCAGAAGAGACAGGAGAGTCTCCAGCTTCCCCCGCCACTAGGACTCCAGACGTGGCTCAGGGTCCGGCTCCTCGGGCAAGTGGAGGGCTTTATTTGGAGCCAGTCAAATGGCCAGCAAGGCAGAGCCTGGGAGGTCTCCGGGGGGAGCAGCGGGGAGTGACTCTGAGGCGAGGCTGGGCTGCCTGGGGAGTCTGCAGGCCCCTCCCTGGTTGTCCTGGGTGTGACCTGGTGCTGCTGGGTGGCTTTGAGGGCAGCTCCAGGGTGCTGTTTGGGTCTGAGCTGCCCCCAGCGGCCTGCAGGCCCTTAGCAGCCTGTGATAAACCCCTTTCTGCTTCAGCCAGTTCCCGTGGATTCTCTTTGCAGCTGAACCCGGATGCATACCAGCGGGGACTATTTCTCAGAGAACTAAGTGGGAGGCGGTGTCTGAGGCGTTCAGCAAAGGCCCTCCCTGCCTCCCGCCCGGCTCAGTCCCGGGCGTGGGGAAAGGACTGGCTTGGGTGTGGAGATTGAAGCCACAAGACCTGGGCCAGGAGGGAGACAATGCTGGTAATCGATCAAGGCCTGCCGTGGGCTGGGTGTGAGCAGATTCTCTTACCAAGCCTGGCAGGAACCCAGCCTCCCCACCTGCAGAATAAGGAAGTAGGTGATAGGTTTAGAATGGCAGGTTAAAGACAGTTATTCCAATCAAGTGCATTCAGACACCTGAGTGGCTTTAGTGAGGCCTCGCACAGGCCCCTCCTGCTCTGGGAGTCAGGAAGAAAGCGCTCTGGGACGGACTTACAAACCTTCCCTTGGCTGGCAAGATGCCGAGCAGCCAGGAGGGGCCCAGCTGGAGCCAGCAGCTCTGAGCTCGGGGGCAGCCTAACTTGGTCGCGTGCTGCCCAAGGCGGGTCCATCACTGTGCTCACAGTCACTCAGGGGCCCAGCCAGCCTCCGTGGTCGGGGCCAGCTCTGCCCTGTTCGGCCCGGACTTGGCCTGCCCCTGTCTCAGCCCTGCCTGGGTCATTTCGCTACTTCCTGTTCCTTTGGTTGTTTTTTTTAGCAAGATTTCCAAAAGGACGGCAGGACACCCATTGCTCTCCCACAGGCTTAAACAGTTGTTGGACAAAAGGCCAAGGTTAATACCAGGAACATTTTAATTTTGTGGAAATCATCACCGATCAGCTGAGTGGCGCTTGGCCTGTGGGAAGGGGTGCTCCTGGCGGGGGCCTGGGAGAGGGAGGTGAGCACTGCAGGGGAGGCCGGCAGGAGCCGACATCCACTGTGCTGTCTCACCTCCTCACCTAATCTCAGACTTTCAGCACGAAAGCTGGAGATTTCTGTGGGGAGACTGGTTTTTAAAACACAATATCCAGCATGTGTGTGAGAGGAGGAGGGGGGGAAAGGGGGTGTTGGCCTCTTTCAGTGAGCACGCCTGGTGCACGGGGAGCTGGAGACTGACTTTGGGTGTGCAGTTCTCCCGGACCCAGCTGTGCCCTCACCACGAGGAGAGGGAGGCTCCTGTCTCTGGGGGGAGACTCGCTGTGCAGAGGGGCGACCACAGACCAAGAGATGCAGCCCAGCCGCCTGCTCAGCTGCAAGCAGGACAAAACCCCGAGACGGCCCCTGTCAAAGGGCTGGACAATGACCCATGGGGCACTTTGTCCCAAAGAGTACATTCTTTTTTTAATATATTTTATTGATTTTTTTACAGAAAGAAAGAGAGAAGGATAGAGAGTTAGAAACAGCGATGAAAAAGAAACATCGATCAGCTGCTTCCTGCACACCTCCTACCGGGGATGTGCCCACAGCCAATGTACATGCCCTTGACCGGAATCGAACCTAGGACCTTTCAGTCTGCAGGTCGACGCTCTATCTTCTGAGCCAAACCGGTTTCGGCCAAGAGTACATTCCTGAAGAGCATGTGCCTAAAACGGGGTCTTGGATGTGCCTCTCCCGGAAGGGAAGGAAGGAAACGGCGGGCACCGCCTAGCTGGCAGCTTCTGTGCCGCCGCCTCCTCCCCACTGCCCTGAGTGGAATGTCACTGAGAAGCAATGCCAAGGTCACGGGCCCTTAAACACAACTGCAGAGCCAGGTGTGGATGTGAAGGCTGGCAATGAATACGGTGCACAGAGCAGTAGGCGGGCCGGTGTCACGGCAGGTTTCAGAGGCTGTGAAACCAGCCAGGATCTGCCCACACACTGAGGTCCAAGGGGGAGGGAGGCCCGGGCATCCTTAGTGCTGGGCCAGGGGCTCAGGTGCCCCCAGTCCCCCAGCTGCGGGCAGGGCCCTGCGCTGGGAAGATGGAGGTGGCACAGCACAGCACCAGGACAGGCGGGCTTCCAGGTGGCAGCAAAAGTACCAAAGCCATTGCTGATGCCTAGGGTGTGGAGACACACTGAGGAGGGGGAGCTGCCTGAGAAGGAGAGGGAGGTGGGAGCGGTGGGGGTGCCCTCTCGTTGCTCGGGGATACCCAGGGAAGAGTGCCCTGTGCCAGGCTAAGCGCCAGCGCTCAGGGTCTGTGCTGGGTGTCCCAGCCCCTCCTCGGAAGCCACACTCCAGGCCCAGATGGGCTGGAACTCACATCTGTCCTCCAACCGGGAATTCTAACGGGTGCAGCTCTTGATCCCGAATCACAGCACGTTGTGCAGTTCAAGTCCTCTTTGCTCCACGAGGTGGAAGAAGCAGACCTGGAGAAAGGGTGGCTGCAGTGTCGCTGCAGGGAGCACAGTGGCTGTGGCTGGTGACCTTGGCTTTGGCTCAGAGGCCGACATTAGCAAGAGGCAAAGGAACAAGAGGCAGTACCTGTGCCTGCAGGTCCCCTCCTCCGTGGGCGAAACGGCCTGACGGACAAGCTGGAGGACCCTTCCGAATGAATAAGTGCAGGAATGATGCTGAGGAAAAGCTAGGGACCCCAGGATAATTTTCAAAAATGTTCAGCCCATCCTGCAGTCACCTCCATCCCTCGTGGGCTCTGCACCAGGTGCTGCTCTTCCCTCCCCCTCCGGCTCTGCCCAAAGCGACTCTCCCGTACAGAGAGGGTGGGAGGGGCTGTGAGAACTCCAAGAGCCTTTGCAGGTGTAACCGGGCACGGGGGGAGCTTTGCCGCTGAAACGGACGCGGGCAATCGCCTGGCCATCGCCCGCCTTGAGGACAGGGTCTCGGCGAGGAGCTCCGGGCCTGGCTGCCTGGCACCAGCCTGCGCTTTGAGGCAAAAATATGGCTGCAGAAAGGGATGCGAGTCCTTGACCTTGTGGCCAGGCTTGGGTCGTGGCTGCCCGGTGAAGGAAGCTTTCCCAGGAGGCGGTTTCTCTGTGGCCCCGGAGAAACTGAATCGCTGGGAGGGAAAGGCTCTCCACTGCACTCCAGCGGAGAGCTGGCCATCTGTCTAAGACTCTGAGAAAGGACAGAACACTCAGAAGCAGCGTTGTATGGAAATAAGGCTGGGTTAGAAACGCAGAATGCCGGGGGCTGCTCAGAAACAGTGGCAGTTAGGCAGCTGCCGCAGGAGCTGGTGCGGCCCCTGTGGTATTTCCTGTGTCCCGGGCTCCCTCGTCACAGGTACACACTCGGAGCAGATCTCACTCCAGATCAGCTCTGGCATCTCTCTGACTAAAAGTGGAAACTGAAAGTGCTCAGGAAATGGCAGTTAAAGGGGTTAACTCCTGATAACACATCTGCTCCTCTCAACCGAAGAGTTCCTTGTATTTGAAAAGACATTTCTCCCTCCCCGCCAATATAAAGCTAAGCTCTGGAAGACACAATTCGCGTTTGTCAACATGTTCAAAATGACATGGGAAGCTCCTCTAGCCCGAGCTGAGGACCCTCGCTGGTGGTCAGGCAGCCCGGTCTGGTCTTCCGAAGTAGCCGTAGCACCCGCCCCCCCCCAGGGGACGCCTCGCTCCCCCTGGCCGCAGGCCCAGAGGACACCCTGAGCCAAGGCGGAGAAACCCACCCACCATCCCGCCTGGCGACCGTCAGTCCTGTAGTAATGGGCAGGTGCCTGGGCTTGTTTTCTCACAGACGGGAAGATGGAAGAGTCAGAATGGAGGCTGCCTGTCATGGAGGTTCAGCCACCAGAGACCTAGAAAGGGAAGGTGCATGATGTTCACTTCCAGGTGCAACCACGCACCTGCCCCTTGAAATGTATCTCCTGTTCAGACATCCCACCCAACGTACACACACACACAGGCTCAGGCACACTCACACATACACACACACAGAGGCTCATGCACACTCATACATGCACACACACAGGCTCATGAACCCTCACACATACACACACACAGAGGCTCATGCACACTCATACACGCACACACACAGGCTCACGAACACTCACACACAAACACAAACAGGCTCATGAACACTCACACATGAATACACAGGCTCATGCACACTCACACACACACAAACAGGCTCAGGCACATTCACACATGTGTACACACAGGCTCAGGCACACTGACATACATAGACTCATGCACATTCACACAGGTGTACACACAGGTTCAGGCACACTGACATACATAGACTCATGCACATTCACACATGTGTACACACAGGCTCACACACATGCACACACAGGCTCACGCATACTCACACATGTATACACACATGCTCAGGCACACTGACACAGTTGGTTAGGTGGCCCCTGCTGGTGGGCGGTCAGTGGGAGCTGGGGATCACCCCCCCCCCTCTCTGTGGATGGCTGTCATGAGAGCTCATGAGTGCCGGCTTCTGAACGTCCCCAGTAGCAGGCAGCTCTTCATGTCAGTTCAGGGAGCTCCAGGGCCCTGTCCCGTGGGCCCTTGGGCAGGCCTCTTACATGGAAGGTTTCCTGAAGGCAGATGTGGTGGTATTCCAAGGGCAAAACCATCTCAGCTACTGATCAGATCAGGCAACAGAACCTTCCATTAAATGGCCGAGCTACGATGACAGGAGTGGAGGGCGCCACTGCAGGGTGCCCGGCTCGGGCCTCCCGGTTCCTCTGTGATTTCGGGCACACTAGTTCCGCCAGGGAGAGGGTCTTTTTACTGTCTCTCAAGCTGCTTTTTGAAGAAACCTCTAACACACACACTTTGGAAGTGTCCCTGGGATGACTGCTGGGGTGTGGACCTCAATCAGGGCCTCTCAGGAATGTCATTGAATACCCACCGGGAGCCAGTAAACTGCCGTCATTAGAGTCGAAAGTAAGTGAGCAACAGTGAGCTCTCCTACTCCACTTCCAGCCCTCACCCAGGCTGTGAGGCTCAGACTAGAGGTCCGATGCACGAATTCATGCACCAGTGGGGTCCGTCTGCCTGGCCTGCAGGATCGGGCTGAAACCGGCTCTCCAACATCCCCAAAGGGGTCCCAGGTTATGAGAGGGCGCAGGCCAGGCAAGGGACCCCACTGACGCACCATCAGGGCCAGGGAAAGATGCAGGAGGTTGGCCAGCAGGAGAGGGACCACAGAAGGGCTCCAGGATATGTCTGGCCCATCTTGCTCAGTCCCAATCGGCCAGACCCCAGCAGCAAGCTAACATACCTGTAGGAGCGTCTGCCCAATGGTGGTTAGTGCATGTCATAGTGACTGGTCAACCTTCTGCCCCCTGGTGGTCAGTGCATGTCATGGCGAGCAGTTGAGAGGCCTTAGCATATGATTAGCATATTATGCTTTGATTGGTTGAATAGATGACCGGACGACCAGACACTTGGCATATTAGGCTTTTATTATATAGGCTGAGAGAGCTGGCGTTGGAAGCATCTGCCCCTGGGCTCCTGCCCGCATTCCCTCACATCTCACACCGCACGGCCTAACATGCAGCTGCAGAAAGATCCAGTGGGGACAGGCTGTCAGATGCTTCCTTCAAACACGTCCTGAATCAGCCACCCCCACGTCTCCGCCAGCCATCTCTCTCATGAACCTTGCAGAAGCCTCCCACCTAAGGATTGCAGTGCCTGGGGGCGGGTGAGTCCCCAACCCCCACCCTCACCCCACTGGGCACTGTCTCTCAGGAAGTCAGAGTGATCCCTTACAAGTTCAAATTAAATGAGGTGTCTCCCCTGCTCAAAATCCTCCACGTAAATAAAAGCCCAAACACTTGCTGGGCTGAAAAGCTGCCTCCACCCTGTGGCCCTGTCCCTCGCCACTTCCTCTGACCGCATGCCCACGGCTCCTCCCTCCATCCTTGCCCTCCCACTCCGTGTCTGGCTGCTCTTCCCCCCACACCCACCCTCTCCCCCCACACCCACACCTCTCCCCCCACACCCACCCTCTCCCCCCACACCCACCCTCTCCCCCCACACCCATACCACTCTCCCCACACCCTCACCTCTCCCCCCACACCCACCCTCTCCCCCCACACCCACACCTCTCCCCCCACACCCACCCTCTCCCCCCACACCCACACCTCTCCCCCCACACCCTCACCTCTTCCCTCCACACCCATACCTCTCCCCCCACACCCACACCTCTCCCCCCACATCCTCACCTCTTTCCCCCACACCCTCACCTCTTCCCTCCACACCCACACCTCTCCCCCCACACCCACACCTCTCCCCCCACACCCTCACCTCTTCCCTCCACACCCTCACCTCTCCCCCTACACCCTCACCTCTCCCCCCACACCCACCCTCTCCCCCCACACCCACCCTCTCCCCCCACACCCTCACCTCTCCCCTCACATCCACACCTCTCCCCCCACACCCACACCTCTCCCCCCACACCCACACCTCCCCCCCACACCCTCACCTCTTCCCTCCACAACCACACCTCTCCCCCCACACCCACACCTCTCCCCCCACACCCACACCTCTCCCCCCACACCCACACCTCTCCCCCCACACCCTCACCTCTCCCCTCACACCCACACCTCTTCCCTCCACACCCACACCTCTCCCCCCACACCCTCACCTCTCTCCCCACACCCTCACCTCTTCCCTCCACACCCACACCTCTCCCCCCACACCCACCCTCTCTCCCCACACCCACACCTCTCCCCCCACACCCTCACCTCTCCCCTCACACCCACACCTCTTCCCTCACACCCACACCTCTCCCCCCACACACTCACCTCTTCCCTCCACACCCACACCTCTCTCCCCACACCCACACCTCTCCCCCCACACCCTCACCTCTTCCCTCCACACCCACACCTCTCCCCCCACACCCACACCTCTCCCCCCACACCCTCACCTCTCCCCTCACACCCACACCTCTTCCCTCACACCCACACCTCTCCCCCCACACCCACACCTCTCCCCTCACACCCACACCTCTCTCCCCACACCCACACCGCCCTGGGCTGGCTTGCTTTCCTTCACCCCAGTCACTGTCCAGCCACACATGGCCCCATACAGTTCCTTTTCTAAAGACCTTGCTTCAGAGAAGCCTGCGTGGCAGCCTGTGCGAAGCAGCGCGCCCCCTGCAGGTGAGTCCCGGCCTGTCACTGCACAGCGTGTCCATTTGTCCCATCACTCAGTGCTTCTCTCCTCACTTAGAAGGAGCACCGGGGCAGGGCTTGTCTGATGGCCCTCAGCTCGCCTCTGGGGCCCGGAGCGTGTCTGACAAGTGGGGAAGCTCAGCAAAATGTCTCCAGATAAATAAATAAACGGATGTGCTCAGCCCCAGAACCTGTTGCCCGTGACAAACGTCAGTGTACAACCTTCAAACGGCTCCTTCACGGCCCTACCCTTCAGCCTGGAGGCTTTGCTCCCTGCCCGCACCTGTCTCCACGGCAGGCACCGGGAGAAGGGACGGTTCTTACTTCGGGACAAGAGGCTGAGAGCCCAGTGACTCAGGTTGTTTCTGGGCAGAGCTGGTCTCTGTCCTCGCCCCTCCGGAACCGGCTCTGCCGTGGAGACCACGCTCCGGCCGCAGGAGTGAGACGGGGAGCCCTGCCGGGGGCCCCTCAGCGGGGGCAGGGAAGGCTCCCCTCAGCCCAGGTGTGCACTTCAAGGGAAAAGCAAACTTGTCCTGTGTGAAGCCACTGAGATTCAGGGCTCAGTTTTTGCCAGATTATCGCCTCATCCATCCTGACCGGCAGGCACGCGATGCTGACGAGACAGGCGAACGGAGCGAGAGGCAGCGGGTTCATAGTGCTCCCCCGGACCGCCCGCAGCAGCAGACGCCAGTGAGCTCTGGGTGGCAGAGAGGAGGCGTGAGAGCCGCCTTTCTCCTGAGATCAGCTTGGCGCGTGGATAGGGAGTCAGATCAAGTCCTCAAGCAGAGTCACCCAGTGGACCAGCCTAAGGAGGGTCCAGCCTAGAGGTGAGGGTCCACCGTGGACGTCTGAGTCCAGGTCAGGGACAATGAAGACTAAGCCAGCCACCCAGCTATTGTTTTCCGTTGCCCTGGCTTCTGCGGTGAAAAAAGCCAGAGGCCAATGCCACCAACACGAGACGGCTACATTGGCAGCAACACCAGGTGCGGTAGGCTCTCGGGACTGACGTGTCCTCCCGCACTGGCAGCGGCCACGGGCACAAAAGCACCCGGGCCAGGGGAGCGCCCTGCGTGTGTCACAGGTGCCTGCCTGGGGAGAGCGTCAGCACAGAGCCTCCTGCAGGGTGGTGTCGCCGCTGCTGTGTCCCACCCCACCGGCCCGCTAGCAGCCGTGGTCCTGGGAGAGTTGGAAGGAATCGGGGACGAGGACCCAGGCGGAGGCCGGTTAGGAGAGAGACATTGTCCTCCGGGAATGTGGATCCAGGCCGCGATCCCCACGAGATGCTAAAGCACTTTGGGGAAGGACCGATGGCGCTTCAGATTGGGTGGAGCAGCTCGACGATCACCCCGAAGGGGCAGCCTCTCCGTGGGGCGCAGCCGGAAAACAGCACCACCAGGAGGAAGTGTCGTCAGGAGAGCTGACTCTGACCCTCCTCCAGCCTAGCGCGTCCTGCCAGTGCGGGACACCAGGAGGGAGGAGCGGTGTGAACAGAAGCCAGGAGGCGGCCGTTAGCAGGATCCTGAACGCAGGCCATTTGCACTACCAGGACGAGTCACCACAAACACCTGCCGGGGACCTGCTCTTGCCACCACCCCCATTCCTCTCCGGGAGAGGCTGGGGAGCTGCCTCAGTCTCCCCCTCCTTAGGGGCACCGTGCCCACACAGGGCACTGCCCCGGGGTTGTGTCACCACACCACGCTCATTCCAAGGCCCTGTGTGACCGGACTCACGTGGGGAGCCCGCGGCGCTCCTGGGAGGGAGGTGCCAGAGGGGCTGCCTCCGAGAGCCGGAGGCCGGCTGGTGGGGAAGGCAGACGTGGGGCTGGCTCGGGAGAAAGGCTGTGTGGGAGAGGGAAGAGGGCTGGTCTGAGAACAGGGGGCGGCAACGCTCTGGGCAGGTTTATGTTTTGTTTTAAGAGCTTCTGTGAGAGATCCTCCATGTGGACCGGCTTTGAGTCCTGCATGTCTGCAGACGGGGGAAGCCTGCAGCCTCCATGCACTGGAGCCGCAGGGCTAACCCTTCCGCTTAGTTCTCCTCTCCCGCTTCCCCACAGGCAGCCCGGTGCCTGCTTCCGAGCCTGCGTGCATCTGGTCACCAAGAACCCTGACCATCACTTGCACAGACTCTCGCTTCCACCGAGTCTTCCTGAGCGAGAACGAGCCTGGGAAGAGCTTTCTCAGAGGGAAACGCACTGAGTCTGAGTCGTCAGAAAGATCAGCCACACGGGAAGGCCCTGGCTTCTCCTCCCGCCTCTGGCCCCACACGTCCTGCTACAGCCAGGCCCTCCCGCAGCCCCCTCCCGGCAGGGGCAGGACGCCTAGCACAGCCCGCGGGGTGGTGGGAAAGGGGTAACCGTGCTGCTGCCGATGCAGGGAGACGTGTCTGTCCCAGCGCCCGGGTTTGAGGGAGACCTCACCGCAGCCGCGCACCGCGCCGGGCTTCCAGGCCAGCAGCTGGGGGCCTTGCCGTTGGCTTTTGACGGGGTCACAGGTGCTCACCTCCAGCGGCCGGGCGAGCAATGGAACCCAAACGGCATCTGACACTAGTGACCCTGGCAGGGAGGGTCATTTTCATCTCTCCCTCTGGCGGGACAAAGAGAGGCTTACCTAGCAACAGTCAGGGAACTGGCTTGTGAGTCCATGTCTGCTCTGAGGACTAGGTGCTATGAAGGAGCCTGAGGCATCCAGTAGGGAGTTGGGGGCCCATTCCCCACACTGCTGGGAGCCTGGGCCGCGGTGCCCAGCTGGTTCTCACGCACGCTCTGCCGCCGGGCCCTGGCAAGCCCTGTGGAGTCTTCGCCCCAGTGCCCTGCAGCACCTCTGGCCAGCGCCTTGCCTCCTCTGGGGACACAGTTGTGCTTGGCTAGTTTTCTCAGCTGGATGTGGGAGGACATTACGGTTCTTCAGCCCTCTCTGCACCTGATCCCTTCCGTGTGGATTTACGTTCCTTTAGAGGTAGCGCGTATTCCTCTTCATTGGCCACGTGACTTGCTTTAGTCAGTAATTGAGAGAAGTGGCGCCTGGCCGGGAAAACTCTGTTCTACTCCACGGGAAAGGTTTCGGGGTGACGACCTTGGACCTTTTCTTGTCCATTTGGATCCAGGTTCCAGCAAGCCTTGCTGCTTCCGCTTGCTGGCTGAGCCTCTGCCTGGGTGTGGGGAGAGAGTCCCTGCTGTCCCATCAGCAGTCTAAGAGCCAACACAGAGCAGATTTGTGCCCAAACCTCAGTGAGAAGCCTAGGAGCAGGCAAGCCCAGCCAAGCCCAGCTCGATCAGCCAAGCCCCAGCCAACCGCGAGATTCATGAGCGGAGCTGGGCCTTCTGTCTCTGCTGCTGGCGTGTGGTCATTTGTTCCTGCTGCGTTACCACGGTCACAGCGGTCTGGGGCACAGGCTCGTGTTTGAAAGGCCAGAGGGTTGCAGACTTGTGTGTTGATAAGGATCAGAGATTACATGTTTGAACAGCTTCAGTCTAGTAACAAGGCATCTAAGTTTTTGGGACAAAAAAAAAAAAAAAAAGGATTCCTGGGACCAGAGGTCATCGCAGAGGAGGAGCTGCCTCTCTCCGCTGTCCAGGAGGCCTCTGCCGCCAGTAACAAGCGCAGGCTCTGGAGGAGGTCCTCTTGACTCCGCCCAGTAGTGGCTCTGGCAGAAAGTGATGCTCAACTGGATAGGCATGGGAGGAAAGTTTGATTAAAACGCGGTAGAAAGTAAATAGATCAATAAAATAAATAGATCAATACAGTAAATAGATTAATACAGTAAATTGCTGAAGAGCACTTCGTTCCTTCAATTACCTACCTGACAAGCGTGAGCTGAGAGCCTCCTGTGCCAGGCACTGCCAGGCCCCGGCCACACGGCGGAAGGAAAAGCAGCTGATCCAGGGCAGGGCCTTCCAGGGCAGCCCCTCCGTTTTCCTGACAGTGGTGCCCACTTTATCTTCCTGCACATTGGCTAATCAGTCTACGTTTAGAGAAACGCCCAGGCACCTAAATGTAACAGGAACAGTTCATAAAATGGTGAAAGCCTGGTTCAAATATGAAGTTAGCTCACCAGTAGAAAATGCACCTTTACTTTTTCTAAAAGTAATTTTAAACGTTGAAAATTATATTTAAGTCCGATGCTGCCCAGTGGTCAGAGAATTGGCCCTCACACCAAAGGGTCATGGTTTGATTCCAGGTCAAGAGCACATGTGGGAGGCAACTAATTGACATGTCTCTCTCACATCAATGGTTCTCTCTCTCCCCTCTTCCTTCCACTCTCTCTAAAAAAAAAAAAAGCAATGAAAAAAATATCTGTGGGTAAGGATTCACAACAACAACAAATTATATTTAAACTTGTTTATCTGTTTGTACATCCAAATTCACAACAGCATTATTCTCAACAACCAAAAGGAGAACACAACCAATGTCCATCGGGGATGAATGGGTAAACACAAAGGAATATTGTTCCACCCAAAAAAGGAAGAGATTCTGACACAAGATACCACATAGATGAACTGGAGGGTATTGTGCTAAATGAAATAAGCTAGACACAGAAGAAAGGTCACATGTGGTTACATTTAGGTGAGGAAACTAGACTAGTCACATTTATAGAGACAGAAAGGAGAGTGGAGGTTGCCAGGGGCTGCGAGGGAAGGGATGGGACCATTCGGTGGTACAGAGTTTTAGTTTGGGAAGAATGGAAAGTTCTGGAGGTGGATGGTGGTGATATTTGCACAATAATGTGTATGTACTTAACACCTCGGTACTGTACACATCAAATAATTTTATGCATGTCTTACCACAATTTAAATATACATATTTAAAAATGTAAAGGCAAATAATGAATAAATATGCTTTAAAGTGAACTTTAAACATTAAAAAATTACCCATTGATAAAATTTAAAAGTACTGGTGTAGTGGGTGGAAACTGATGTTCAACCAATTTTCTTCAAACAATTCAGTTATCTCTGAAACCAAAAATGTTAGATTCATGAAAACACTGCCTGACAGTATAGGCACACTTGCTGAGGGTCATTGTGAAGAGAGAGAAGTGAAGACAGCGGCTCAGTGTGATGGGGACATGCCCTCCCCGCCCTGGGGCCTCACCTGCAGACAGAGGGCCGGCCCAGAGCAGGACTCTGCTCCTCCCTGGCCCACCAGTGAGGCAGCGCAGGCCTCCTTTGCTGACACCACAAAGCCCAGCTCTGTGTGCGGTCCCGGCCAGGCCTGCCTCCCGAGCAGCGGGCCTCCCGGCAGGGCAGGTATCTGAGGTGGGGCCTCGGGACTCAGCTCCTTGGCTCTGGGGCCATCACCTGGGGCTTCACACTGAGCTGCTGCCCAGCTTCCCCTGGACTCAGACGCTCTCCCCTCCGGCTCACAGGGCAGTGTGGGAAGAGGAAGGCCCACACTGGCCCGTGCCAATGAGCACTTGCTTCACGGAGGCAGCGGCTGGTGCAGGGCCATGTCTACAGCATGCCAGGCTTCCTCCCCGTCACGGGAGAAAGGCAGGAGTGTCTGAATCTGAAAGAGGGCGCACTTGACCTCTCTGTGCAGAAGGCAGCAGCCCCGTTGCTGTGAGCCACTCCGTGCCCCACGAGGGGTGCCGAGGGGGCATCCAGAGGGACTGCTGGGACAGGCCCCGGGAAGGCTCCAGCCTGTGAGGGAGAGCTGAGCTGTGCCTGGTCCTGGTGCCTCAGAAACTGGACACTTCAGAGGCTCAAAGGAAGATTTTCAGGGGAAAAGCAAAGCTTTGTGTGGTTAAAGGGAGCCTAAGGGACAGCCTGGAAACAGCTGTATGCATGTGATATATGTGCATGTATCACATGTGGTACATGCGTATGTAATACATGTTATACGTGTATGCTGTATGTGTATGTTATATGTGTGTGCCATGTATATATGTGTGTGATATGTGTGTATGCATAGGAAATATGTGTGTGTGATATATGTGTATGTATAGGTATGTATATATCTCTTCAGATTTTGCATCATCCACTTTTGTTTTGGAGCAGGTTTGCTCAGTGCGTGTGTGGTTGTGGGGCCTGCATTGCAACACCAGTGCCTGCATTGCAATAGCAGCGTCAGCTCAGAGGCCAAGCATGCAACACGTGTCCCAGCCTGGGCTCCGCACGAGGCCACTCTGATGCGGTGATGAGTGTGCAGGACACTTATAGAGGGTGCAGGGTGGGGGGCACCTGTGGAGGAAGGGACAGAAGCCCAATCACCCCTGGAGCTCTGAGCAGGCAGCCCCTCATTGGGAGGATGGGGGGGGGCACGCAGTGACACTCACTGGATTGGTCACTGGACACGGCGCCTTCGGGAAGGCGCGGTTTGGGCACGGAGCTGTCCTCACCAGGCAGCCCCGAGAGGCTGGCAGTCCCGGCAGCTGGCAGAGAGAGCCTCGTGCCACTCGTCTCCCCTGGAGAACGAGGCCGGGAAGAAAGGGCGGGAGTGAGAGGCAGGGACAGGGAGTGGAAGGAGGAAGGAAGGAAGGAAGGAAGGAAGGAAGGAAGGAAGGAAGGAAGGAAGGAAGGAAGGAAGGAAAGAAGGAAGGAGAGAGGGAGGGAGGAAGGGAGGGAATGAGGGAGGGAGGGAAGGAAAGAGGGAGGGAGGGAAGGAAAGAGGAAAGGAGGGAAGGAAAGAGGGAAGAAAGGTGAGGGAGGGAGGAAAGGAGGGAGGGAGGGGAGGGGGGAGGGGAGGGAGGGAGAAGGGAGAGAGGAAGACTAGAAGGAAGGTGGTGGTGGCTGCATTAGGATGCATTACAACCAGAGGCATAACCAGGTCACTTTAATCTTACAGAAATTCAACTTCATCCTTGGCAAAGGTCAACCTAACTGTTTTTGCAGAGCATGTGAGCATCAGACAAACCCAGAGGCCCTTGCTGCACTTCACGGAACCATGCAAGTGCGTGACGCTCACACAGCGCTCCGGGACCCCGGCCCACCGCGCCGCCAGCTGTCTGTCTGCAGGCCCAGGTGGTCACACAGGCTCCGGGCCGTCTCCAGAGGGTTGTGCGGAGCCTGAGGACGCATTCTGGATGGAGACTTGTTAGTGCATCTGCCTGTCTACCTCCTGTTGGGCCCGGCTCTCCCGAAGCCTGCCCAGTGCACATCTAATACGGTCCTGGGTGGCACCAAAAGGCAGGCTGCACGGAGCAGGAGGAGCGTGCGCTGCTGGCCCCACAGGAGGCACAGGCCGAGGTGGGAGGTGGGAGCCAGGCCACCTCCGATCTGAGGGGATCCCGATCCCCTGACAGTCTCAGCTGTTCCAGCCCAGGCACCATCTCAGGCCACACACAAGGCTGGCTGCCAACTGCCGCGTGATGTCATCAGAGAAACCCAGCCTTTGCCTCTGCCGTGCCTCCTCTGATGTCCGATCTTGCTTTCAGTTCAGCCTTCCCCTCTCTGACCTCCTCTTCTCAAGTCTCCCGCTCCCGTCTTTATTCCTTGCCTTTTCGTTACAATTAGCCTCTTTCACGGTCAAAATGCCTCTTTGACCCACTGGTTCCTTGGCCGCGTTGTTCTTAGATGAAAGCATGACGCTGGCCGGTGTCAGTTACTGTGAGTCCCCTCCTGCCGCACATGCCAACCCTGTAACCCAGGCCCATTTCTCAGAGCCAGACACACTTTCCCTCCCAGTACAAGTAGGTCAGGCGGCTGATGTGCAGCTGATTGGAGGCTCCTGGCCCTGCCCCCCAGGCCCCATGGCCATGGGGTGTCTGGTAAGGTTAGAGGAGCCCTCTTTCTGAGTCAACAGAATGCCAGTCTGGGGCAATGGAAGCAGTGCAGAGAGAACAGCCCCTGTGGACTGGGGGAAGGCAGGCTTACATCAAAGCCCTCTGCGCTGCCTTTGGGTGCTGGGCTGCAGGGCTTTCAGTGCCCCATAAAAGGGAGTGCGTTTCTACTCGTAAGGGGAGGAGGAGGGGCTCTCCCACCCATCCACGGGGGGGGGGGGGGAGTGCAGGGAGCTCAGCACTCTGCTGGGGGGCGGCAAATCCTAACAATTGTTACTGGTTTGCTAAACAAAGCCAGCCGTAGGATGCAGGCACCCTGTCCAAGAGAACCCTCTCTTTAGGAATACCTGGATTCTTCAAGGCAGTTTTGATCATTTCATGATGGGAATTGCTTTGCCCTGGTTAGTGGTGTGCCAAGCAGCCTTTGCTTTTTGAATTGATCCCCTGCCATCCAGAGGGACCTTGGATGCAATGATTGATGCTCAATGTCCTGACAGATACATCATCCATGGAAATTAGTCATCAAAGTGGAATTCTGATTTACCCATTGGGCTCATGCAAGCTTCCGCTGCGGGGCAGGGCATGGGGGAGGGGGGTTCCCTAGAGCCTCAGCACCCAAGAGAGAACCGGATGTGACAGACTCAGAAAAGGCCTCAGTTAGCCATGGGGCTCTGTGAGTTACCCCCTAAGAGAGCCCAGTAGCCACTGTCGGATGCCCTGTCCATTTGTTCCAGCACAGCACCTGACAAAGAGTAGGCAGCTCAGACATGTTTGTGAAAAGTAGAGATGAAAGAAATAGGAGGAAAAAGGAGAAAATGACAGAACCAGAAAGACAAAAGGAAGGAGGGAGGGAAAGAAAGAGACGAACGAGGGTGGAGACACAGACAGACAGCAGAGAGACAGACAAACTCAGAACCTGAGGAAGCAGGAGAGAATCCTTGTTTCTGAATATCAGCCCAGTGGAGTAACCCGCCCACCATTCCTGTGACTGTCTGTGATGCTGACTCTGACTAAGATGTAGCTTGTAGATGAATAGCGTGTTTGTGTAAGAATCCTAGGAACTAACCTCAGAGGATGCAGACTCCAATCTCGAGTCATCCCAGTTCTGGAAGATTTGCCGACCTTCAGCCATAGAACCAGATGACACAGACTCAGGATGACGAAGACCAGGATGATGCCCACCAGTCCATCATGTGACCAGTTTCAAGATCTTTATCGGGATGGACTGTGCTGGCCCTTCCCCGTGATTTCTTTGTTCCCTTTCCCTCTCCCTCCTCATAAAAACCTCTGCCAGCACTGAGACGTTGAGACAGGCTTTGGACAAGAGCCCCCCATCTTCTCTGATGCCAGCACTCAAATAAACCTCTTTCCTTGTTAACCAGCTCCCATCTCCTGAGCGTGACTTTCATGGTGACAGGCAGCCAGACCTTGGTTCCAGTTTCATTTGGATCGGGGAAAGGATCTACAAATTAAAAATCCAGTCAGAAGTCTGGTTCTTTGTTTTCAATGATAAAGAGGAGGTTGGAGGTGGTGCTTCTGTGCTCTTCTGAGGGATGTCCCAGGACTCTCCTTCTTGGGCAAAAGCTGGGGTTCTTGCACTTTCACACGCATGGCAGCCCCTGTATTGGCCAGCCCTGCAGTCCCATGTTCCCTCCACCTGCCCCAGTCACCTTTCTCCCTCACTGAGCAGTCACTTCCTCCTCCTCACGACTTTCCAGAGAGGCAGTGCACAGAGTGAAAGAATGGGAGCTTCGGATTCAGGGCGCTGTTGCTGCCAGGGAGAGCCCTGACCAGGCATGTTAGTGGGTCTCTACTAGATATTAACTATGGCAGTCATGCACCACTTCCGACAGGGAGACATCTGAGGAATGTGTCCTCAGGTGATTTCATGGGTATGTGACCATGGCATGCATTTATACAAACGTAGCTGGGACAGCCTACTGCACACCGAGGCTATCTGCGATAGTCTGTGCTTCTGGGCTACAAGCCTAAACAGCCTGTTATTGTACTGAATGCTATAGGCAATGGTAACACCATGGTAAGGATTTGTGTATCTAAACAGATTTAAACATAGAGAAGGTACAGTAAAATTGGGTATAAAAATGGTGCACCTGTGTACCATTCACTTACCATGAATGGAGCTTGCAGGACTGGAAGTTGCTCTGGGGAAGTGAGTGAGAGATGAGTGTGAAGGCTAGGACATTACTGTACGCTCCTGTAGACTTTATAAGCACCGTACACTTACCTAGGCTACATGAAATTTATAAGAAAAGATGAGAATAAATCAAGCACAAGATAAAATGATGCAATCAAGAGACACTGGGAACAGGTGTATGAAGCTGCTGTTGGTGTATCATCACACATTGTCGTACAGCAACCTTAGTAAAAAAAAAAAGTAGAATGAGTCCACTCTGAAATAACAATAAAAACTATAGTAATTAATAAACCAGTCATGTAGTTTTATTACCAAGTATTACAGACAGACTGTACATAATTGCACATGCTGTGCTTTTATACGACTGGCAGCAACCTCACCATGAACACGTGCACAATGCATAGTGCTAAGTGTTACTAGGTGACAGGGCTCTCTCATCTCTGTTAAAATCTTCTGACATCACCATCATAGGTGGTCCCTTGTTGACTGAAGTGTTATTATGCCATACTGGATCATATTACCATTTGTCAAAATTCAGCTCACAATCACCTCCCTCCGTAGGCGCCTTATGCAATCTCCTTGATGAATGCCACAGCCTGTGTGACAGGACCCAATAATGAAACATGAATCTTTCTGTCCTCTTTTCCTCCTGCCGCTTGTAGAAGGGAGTCGGGCGGGCCTGGACCTGGGGGAGGAGTTTCCTCAGGGCCCGGGACTGAGAGCGTCTGAGACAAGCATTGGAGTACGACTGTATTTAGATACGATGAGAGTGGGAGAGAGAAGAGAAGCAAGGCTGTCAGGAGAGAAGCAGCTTGTGATGCTGCTGTGGGGATTGGAGCTTAAGCCCGTGGGACTCTGGAAGAATGTGCTGCGGTGGGGTGAGGATGCTGGGTATTTACTGAGCGGCCAGCGTTCGTGGACTGAGGCTGCTCCCGAGGCCTGCCTCCACTCTCCCAGGTGCCACGGCGCTGGCGTGGTAGGTGCCTGGCCTGGGAGTGGAGACGCTTCTGCCACAGGCGATTGTGAAGAAGGGAAGCTGTGAGATCCATGTTCTCTCACGGGGTGGGTGTGAGATGCCCAAGTAAGGAACATCGATTCCCTTGAAATTGCTCTTTGGTGGCTACAGTGTGTCCTTTCAGTGGGGTGTGCTTGCAGCCTGGGCCACGTGGGTGACTGCTTTTCACCCCCTTGTGCCCTACAAACTGGAAATGTGTGGTCCCGTGCCCCGCAGTGCTCCTTCCTGCACCAGCCTCCACCTGAGGAGCCAGCCGCCATGCAGGCGAGTCCTCAGGAAGAGCTGCTCTGTGTGTCTGACACAGCCTGGGAGGCCCAGAGGGAGGGAGGAGAGCCAGCAGTGAGAGCCCTGTGGTCAGGGGAGGATCCACCGCCAGCTCATGAGGAGCTTTGTTTGCATAGGGATGAGCCCTCTCCTACCGCTTCCCATGGATCTCTGCTGCTCACCGCCAGGGACGCGAATCAAAGGGACATTTTGGAGGGCTGCAGACCAGACAGCACTTAACCCCCTGAGCAGAGCTCGCTCTTAAGCACTCCATCGAGGCCTGGGAATGAGGGGTGCATCCCCGTGTCTTGGGGTGGTGCAGGCTTGGCATGTCTGTCCTCTTACTGAGTATTGAGTTGAGTTTGGATGGATCGTCACCTGTGCTTCCGCCTGTTGTCTGGGCCACGGGAAGTGAGCCTGGCCTCCGTGCCACTCAGCGGTCTGGCTGGTTAGGAGAACCAGCTGCGTGGCTGGTGGATGGCAGGGAGAGCTTGCTCTGAGCAGTGAGTGCCACTAACCAGGCGGGACCGCTGAGCACAGCGCCTCGCTCAGCTCCACATGGCTCCGTGGCCTGGAAGCAGTTTGTGCTCCTCAACAGAAGGCTCAGGCCTGTGTCTTATCATCTTTGTCTGCCTCCGCACAGAGCTGTTGGCTGCGTTAGTACCACCTGTACAGAGGCCGCATAAATATTGACTTGACATGATTTTAAATTGCCTATTAGAGGGAACGGCCAACTCCATGAGCCATTTTATTAAATGTAGACAGCCGACTCCCTGGCCTTTATCCTCATCCTCTGATACCTCAGAGCTTTAAAAAAATTTTTTTATAAATGAGCCACACCCTGGCCGGTGTGGCTCAGTGGTTGAGCGTCATCCTGTGTACCAAGTGGTCACCAGTACAATTCCAGGCCAGGGCTCATGCTAAACTTATAGGCTCGATCCCCAGAGAAGCCATGAGGGAGGCAGCCAATCAATGTTTCTCTCTCATTGATATTTTTCTCTCCCTCCCTCTCCCTCTAAAATCAATAAAAACATTCAAAACAAAAAAGAGATCAACTGACAGCTCAGCAGGCACTTCGCCTGAGCAGTGGCATGGATCCCTGTCCAGCCCTGTCTATGGGAAGGCAGAGGCCCTTCCACCCAGCGCCTCCAACTACTTCTTTACTGGGGGCAATGAGGAGATAATGGCCGGGGAGACAAATGGGAGCAGAAGAGGGAGAGTTAGGTTGAGAAAGGAGAAAGAAAGGAACTGGGATTTTTTTTCTTTAAGAAGGAGGGTGGGAACCCATTATATAAAAATCCAGAGACCTATATAGCAGAACAACCAGAATGACCAGTTGCTATGCCACACATGACCACCAGGGGGAAGATACTTAGTGCAAGAGCTGCCCTCTGGTGGTCAGTGTACTACTACAGCAGGAGCACCGCTCACCCAGAAGCTGGGCTCGGGGCCGGTGAGCACAGCGGTGGTGGGAGGCTCTCCTGCCTCCGCAGCAGTGCTAAGGAGTGCCAAGCAGTGAGGAGCAAGCAGGCGAGCAGGTAGGAGTGAGGGGTTCTGGATTGCAAGAGGGCACAGGCTGGGCTGAGGGACACCCTCCCCCCACACATACACACACGCACACAAATTTTGTGCATTGGGCCTCTAGTGAAGAGATGAAAGAAAAAGGAGAAATAAAACAAGGACAGGATGTCATAGCCCATGGCCTTTCCTCACTGCCCAGGCTCTTCAAAAGCATCCCCTTGCTTTCTAAAAGACTTCCCTAGATTTCTGGCTATAAATCATGATTCTTATTCGCCTTCCCTACTGTACTTCTTCGACCCTTCCCTGTGGATTGGCATGGGGGGGGGGGCAGAAGTTGTCATTTACATTCTCGCATATCTTTCCCAGCATGGAGAATAGCTCTCAGAGAGTCCAAAACATGATGTTATCCAATCCTGAGTAGGTATCTGTCAAAGATCTATCAGATCATTAGTAGGGAAAGATATCTATATATATAAAAGCCTAGGCAACCATTGCAACTGAACAGACAACCAAATAGGCTGCATGGGGCAACCAGACCAGCAGGGAGGTTAGTGATTGGCGACCAAATGACTGAGCAGTAGGCTGTGTGGGGCGATCAGGCCTGCAGGGAGGGGCAGGGAGGGGCAACTAGGCTAGTAGAGGTGGGCAATGAGGGGTAACTAGGCTGGCGAGGGGCAGTTGGGGGAAATCAGACCAAAGTGGGGGAAGTTGGGGATGCAGTTAGGGGCAATCAGGCAGGCAGGTAGGTGAGCACTTAGTGGTCCCGGATTGTGAAAGAGATGTTCAAGAGGTCCTGGATTGGAGAGGGTGCAGGCTGGGCTGAGGGAACCGCCCCCTCTGTGCATGAATTTTGTACCCTGGGCCTCTAGTATAATAATAGTAATGCTGGTTTAGAAAACAATTTAAAGGACTGGGGTTTTATAGGAGTTTTGAAAAACAGAATGCCAAGACTGTCAGTTTAGCTAGAATATCGGTTCATGCTCTGCAGGGCGATGGGACCGCAGCTTCCCGAGTTAGCAGTAATCTCCAAGCAGCTTCCCACGGGCGGGCTCTAGTGACTGCACAGCAATGTCAAACGCTTTTTCCTTTCCAGTTGGCCTGCTAGTGCACAGTGTGACGTTGGGAAGACATGCCGTGCTCCCTCCTGACCTCCAAGTTTAGATGATTTTGCTTAAGACGGGTGCTCACTAAGTATCCATGAATGAGCACATGAATGAACAAATCTAAAATCATGTCCTATAAGTAAGCAAATCTTTCCTATTTCTAATTCCCAGGATATGTTCAGTGTAGCTCTTGACCCTTGATTAGACTATGGAAATTTGAAGGGAAAAGGCCCACTGACACAGAACCTTCTCTTATCTTGTATAATTAAACACAACATATTCTCATGAAGTCCTGGTCGCATGTGCAGTCTGAAACGCATAGAGTGCAACGAAACTGCCCATGTTACATGGACACTGTGTTAGTGAACTCAAGCTGGACCTCATGTAATTGCGTGCAGTGTCAAGCTCTTCTCCCCACCAGGATTCCTGTTTTATTAAAGATTTTTCATGTAACCAAAATCTTAATGGTGGTTGGAATATTAGTTCTAACTCCGAATCATTTTACATGATTAAGCGCTTGCGAAGAGTATATACTAAATCCAGGTCTCACACACATGGTAAGGTCCAGTTTAGTGGAAACAAATGAGGGGAGTTATTTAAAAATGACCATTGTTTAATATATTTTGCAAAGTTCTCTTTACTCCTCCAACCCCCCAAATCCCAATCTGTGCAAAGATTCCAGAGCTCAGCTCAGCTATGGCAGAGTGAAAGCCCCCAAAACCGCCCTCTTTCATTTACACAGAATTCTGTGCGTCCGTGTCCTTGTTCATGCCGTGTGCTGGTGATGGCAGCATGGCTCCGCCTCAGGCTGATGGCACCGCTTCCGGAATCCAGCCCTGATGCCTGTTCCACGGGGACACCAAGCAAGACTGCGGGACCTGCTGCTGCCTGGTCTTCTTGGTTCTCTTGTCCCAGCCTTGGATCTCTGATGTCCTAGAAGTGCTTCCGAGTGGGAGGGTTCAACCAGCACCGGTAAACAATCAATATTTCTTAATATTCTGGGGAAATGGACCTCTTAAAAATTTGTAAGAAGTTAAGTCTAGATTCCCTCCTTAAATGCAGTCACACATGTTTCCAACTGCCCTTTTTCATATAATTGGAGTGTTGGCATAAAGAAACCCCAGAACCCGGATTCCCAGGGACACTAGGAACCCAGTAAGAGCCCCCACTAAGAGAATAGTTGCTCCTTCTAAGTGTTTGCAAACAGACAGACCTTTTGTGGCCCAGGAAGGGAGTCTTTGAAGAATTCTGGGTAATTAGTAAGAAGTGTTCTTTAGGGGTAATGGAGAGACCAGTCACCGTGCCGTGTGAGGCTGTCTGAGAGCCACTTCTTCCCCAGGAAGGCCCAAGCCCTGGAGAACTGTCCTTGCTCGGGGACCATTGCACAGCGAATGCGTTGTGTTTGCAGCCCACAGACGCTTCGACCCACCTTCAGCCTGTGCAGTCAGTTACATGCATTTGCGTGTGTGGACACAAGCTTCCTCCTGGAAGATGCTCTTTGTCCACTCTGTTATCTCAGCCTCAGTAGCCAGCTGAAATAGTTACCTCCCAAAATAACAAATCCACTTACTTCCCAGCCTCCCTTGCAGCCATATGAGGCCATATGTGGATGTTCTAGCCAATACCATGCCATCAGGGTAGCCAACATGGCATTTTCCCTTCCTGGAGCTTGGCTGAAGTGGCTCCAGCTTAAACTTCAGTCTGGACCAGGAGGATGGGGACAGGCCTGGGCATGACAGAACAGAGCCCTGACGAATTCACAGAGCCACCCAGCAGCCATGTCAGGCTGCTCTCTCTGCCCTGACTTCTCTTAAGCGAGAGGGAGATCTAGCATACATGGGCCACATCTACTCAGGGGTCTTCTCGCCACACAGCTCAAGGAATCCTATAGCTATAGCTTCTCTGCCTCTCGTGTCCTATTTAGCTTCAATTTGTCTTCTGGAGCAATTCATTAGGTTTTACATTTCTCAACTATATCTTTAAACATTTTTTATTTCCTTTGTTCACTTAATTTTTCCTCTATGTTGAAGTTTCTCACAGTAAAAACTGAGTGAATGAAGAAACAATTGTCCTTTGGAACTTTTTATTGTATTTCCCCTTATTTAGGAACATGGAGTCAACAAACATGGATGTTAGAGTTGGAAGGCATCTTAGAGGTCATTGACCCCACACCTTAGAGGTCATCAACCCCACACCTGAGAGGCCATTGACTTCACTCTCCATCTCTGTGGACAAACATTTTCTGCCAGTACAGCCCTGCCCTTTCTTCTCTGTTTTCCTCCCAGTCCCAAGAAGTGCTTCTGTCACACCACCTGGAAAAATGTGCTCCAAACCACTTACTCAGTATCCTCCCTTCTTTCAGATCCACCCAAAGAGTTGATAGTTTCTTTTGGCTCTAAAACAGAGAAGGGCTAGTATTTAGGACACACCCCACATCCTGTGCTTACAGTTTTGTGTCAATCAGTTCAATGGCTCTACTACCATCACTTCCCAGCTAGAGGGCACTTTCTTTTTTATATTTTTATTTATTAAACTAATTGGAGTGACATTGGTCAACATTTCAGTTGTGGGCGTCTACGTTACAAGATCTGTATATTGCACTGTGTGCCCACCATCCAAAGTCAAACCTTCTCCTGTCACCTCATATTAGGATCTCCTTCTCCTCCTGCCCCACTCCCTTCCCTCTGGCAATCATCACACTGCTGTTTGTGTTCCTAAGTTTCTGTTTTACATCTCACATATAAAAATTGAGTGAGATCACATGGTTCTTAGCTTTTTCTGTCTGACTTATTTCACTTAGCATTATGTTCTCAAGGTCCATCCATGCTGTTGAAAATGGTGCATTTCAGCCTTTCTTAACGGCTGAGAAGTATTCCATTGTGCATGTACCATGTCTTCTTTACTCAGTCCTCTAGTGCAGGACATTTTGGTTGTTTTCATGTCTTAGCCACTGTGAATAAGGCTGTCATGAACACAGGGTCCATATATCTTGGCATATAAATGATTTTGAGTTTTTCAGATATATACCCAGGAGTGGGGATGTTGGGTCATATGGCAGCTCTGTTGTTAATTTTTTGAGGAATCACCAGACTGCTTTCCATAGTGGCTGTACATCTACATTCCCACCAGCAGTGAGTGAGGGTTCCCTTTCCCCACAACCCTCCAACTCTTGTTGTTGCTTGTCTTGTTGATAATGGCCACTCTAACAGGTGTGAGATGGTATCTTATTGTAGTTTTGGTTTGCATTTCTCTAATTGCCAGTGAGGTTGAACATCTTTTCATATATCTATTGGCTGTTCATATGTCTTCTTGGGAGAGGTGTATTTCAGGTTCTCTGCCCACTTTTTGATTAGATTGTGTGTTTGTCTGGTGTTGAGTTTTATGAGTTCTTTATATATTTTGGAAATTAAGCCTTTGTCTGAACTACTGCTTCCAAATATCATCTCCCATCTAGTTGGCTGCCTCTGTTTTGTTGTCAGTTTCTTTTGTTGTGCAGAAGCCTTTGAGTTTGATATAGTCCCATTCGTTTGTTTTTGCCTTTACTTCCCTTGCCTTTTGGGTCAAGTTCATAAAATGTTCTCTACAATGCAGGTTCTTAAGTTTGGTACCTATGTTTTCTTCTATGTAACTATAGTTTCCGGTCTTATGTGTAGGTCTTTGATCCATTTTGAGTTAATTTTTGTAACTGGGGATAAAATGTAATCCAGTTTCATTAATTTTCATATGGCTTTCCAGTTTTCCCAGAACCTTTCATTAAAGAGATTATCTTTACTCCAATGTGGGTATATGGCTCCTTTGTAGAAAATTATCTGCCCATATACATATGGTTTTGTAGCCGAGCTCTCTATTCTGTTCCATTGATCTGTGTGTCTATTTCTCTGCCAATACCGTGCTGTTTTGATGATTGCAGCTCTGTAGCATAATTTGAAGTCAGGTAATATGATACCTCCAGCTTTGTTCTTTCTTCTCAGTATTGCTTTGGCCAATCTAGATCTTTTGTGGTTCCAAAAATCTGATTATATTTTTGTTCTATTTCTTTAAAAAATGACATTGGGATTTTGATAGGGGTTGCATTAAATCTGTATATTGCTTTGGGTAATGTGGTCATTTTAACAATGTTGATTCTTCCAATCCATGAACATGGGATATTTTCCCATTTTACTGTATCTTTTCAGTCTTTTAATAATGCTTTGTAATTTTTGGATATAGGTCTTTCACATTCTTTGTTAAGTTTATTCCTGGCATTTTATCTCCTTATTTAAGTTTATTCCTAAGTATCTTAATTTTTTTTTGGTGCAATGGTAAGTGGGATTGCTTTTTTGGTCTCTCTTTCTGTAAGTTCACTATTGGTGTATAGAAATGCCATAGATTTTTTGACATTACTTTTGTATCCTGCTGCATTGCCAAATTCTTTTATTAAGTCTAATAATTTTTTATGGAGTCTTTAGGGTTTTCTATGTACAGTATTATATAATCTTCGAATAACGACAATTTTACTTCTTCTTTTCCAATTTGGATGCCTTTTATTTCCTCTTCTTGTTTAACCACAATGGCTAGTACTTCCAATACTGGTGGTGAAAGTGGTCTTGTTCTTGTTCTTAGGGGAAATGGTTTTAGTTTTTGCCCATTGAGTATGATGTTGGCTATAGTTTTTTCATATAAGATTTTTATTATGTTGAGTTATGATCCTTCTATTCCTATATTGCTAAGGGTTTTTATCATAAAAGGATGTTGGATTTTGTCAAATGCCTTTTCTGCATCAATTGATATGACTGTGATTTTTTTAAAATAAAGAACATTTTATTTATTTTTTATTTTTGTGTGGAAAATGCATATTCTTGTGACAATGTTAAAAGATGTTTTTAAATTAAACTATGATATATTTTTTATTTTTATTGACTATGTGATTTTTTTTATCTCTCAATTTGTTTATGTGATGTTTCACGTTTATTGATTTACAGATTTTGTACCATCCTTGCACCACCGGGGACAAATCCCACTTGGTCATGGTGTATGATCTTTCTGATGTAATGCTGGATCTGATTTGCTAGAATTTAGTTGAGGATTTTCGCATATGTTCATGAGGGATATGGGCCTATAAATCTCTTTCATTATGTTGTCTTTATGAGTGCATATATATTGAGAAGTGTTATGTTTTATTGATGTAGTGTTCCTTTTATCATTATAAATTGCCCATCTTTGTCTTTTGTTATCTTTGTACCTTGAGATCTATTTGTCAGATATAAGTGTGGTTACACCTGCTTTGCTGTGGATGTTATTTGCTTGGAGAATCATTTTCCATCCTTAACTTTGAATCTACCATTGTCTTTGCTGCTGAGATGTGTCTGTTGTAGGCAGCATACGGTTGGTTTTTGATCCACTCTGCTACTCTGTGCCTCTTTATTGATGGATTCAGACCATTTACATTTAGGGTAATTATTGGTGTTTGAGGATCTCCTATGTCCATTTTATCTTTTGTTTTTTGGTAGCTCTTTTCCTTTATACTTCTGTCTGTTGCTTTTGTTCAGTGGAATTCCAAACACCTTTCCTCTTGTTTTAAGCTGTAGGCCCTGTTAGGGGATTTGTGTGTGTGGTGCCATTAGGTTTATGAATAATGAGGTTGTACATATACCATAGTTTTGTTTTGTTTTGTTTTGTTTTTCCTTTTGAGATCTTCATCTTCTTTTGCCAGTTCAGACCTTGCAAGTTGGCAGAAAGGCCTCAGTAGTTGAGAGCATGGCCTGCCAGAGCCCCAGGTGTGTAACTGTGCCCTTAAGCTGCAGTATGGTGGGGGATGGAGAGGGTTGAGGAGGTGAAGGGAACCACAGGGAGGGCCTCCAGGCTTCTGGAGGTGAGGCACCCACTCCACCCCCAGGGCAGCAGCATCTGCACTCAGACAAAGGGGAAGTGCCAAGACCTTTAGCAACTGCAAACTCGATCCAAACAGGCCATTCTATAGCTTTAGTCTCTTTAGTTGAGGATTCAAATAACTTCAATTGAGTAGAATAACTTGAGCCTCCTGCCTCATCCCCAGTTCACTGTTGACCTCAGTTGGCATCATGCCCACCACACACTAAAAACTCAGGTCAAGTCCACCACACAGCCCATGCCCCTGACTTCTCGCTGCATCCAGTGCACTGACCACTCCCTCTACTGCACACTCCCTCACCCTTGGGCTCCCAAGACAGCATACATCCTAGTTCTCCTCCCGCATCCGTCACCCCTCCCTAGTCTCCTTGGCTGGCTTCTTGGCTTAACTCTAAATGTTGGCGAGCCTCCAGGCTGAAGCCCAGCCCATCCTTCTGCTCTGTCAGCTCTCCCTGGAAGAGATCAGCCCATTACCCTGGGTGTTCTATGCCATGCACGTCATCATTGCCAAGTCCGTGTCTCCATCCGGACCTCTCCTGAGCTCCAGGCTTGGACTCCAGCTTCCAGCTTGACATAGGCACTTGTCCCTCCCCCATCTTCCCATAGCCGTCGGCCTGTTGTTTCAGACCATGGCTCCCATCTTCCTGGCTCTTTCAAATTTTAGGTGTCCTATTCCCTTCTGCTGTTCTCACCTCCTGTTAGTTCAACCTTCAAAACCAGTCTTCTCTCTGCTCACATCTCTTCCTCTCCTTTGCCACCATCTTGGGTGGGACCTTGTTTCTACCTGGGCTTTTACAATGACCTCATTCATTTCCTCATTGGCCTTTTCATCTGTTCTCCATGCAGGCGGCATCGTGTGCTCTTTCTACAGCGGAAGTCAACATGCCCAGCTGGAGCCACAGGAGCCCCCTCTGCTCTCAGCGGGAACTCCTTGCCTTGGCTTTTTCTTTCTTTCTTTCTTTTTTTTTTTTAATATATTTTATTGATTTTTTACAGAGAGGAAGAGAGAAGGATAGAGAATTAGAAACATTGATGAGAGAGAATCATCAATCAGCAGCCTCTTGCACACCCCCTACTGGGGATGTGCCCGCAACCAAGGTACATGCCCTTGACAGGAATCGAACCTGGGACCTTTCAGTCAGCAGGCCGACGCTCTATCCACTGAGCCAAACTGGTTTCGGCTTACCTTGGCCTTTGAAGATCCTGCGCCTCCTGCCTTGTTACTTGACTCCTGCCTAACCTATGACTCCGCTCCTCTGTCAGCTGCCTCTTTCGACTCCCCTTCCTGCCCCCACCCACATGCCAAGCCCTTTTTTAGTTCTGGGTGCTGCCCTCGTACTCGCTTTACTCCCCTTTCCCAGCTCCCGTTATTCTAGTGACCAGTTGTCTCTATCCTCAGGGTCTCAGTAATATCAGCTTCCCTGACCCGCTCCCCTTTGAAATGGACTCAGCACCCCTATTTTCTCTGTCTCGTCACCTCATTTAGCTGCTTCATCGCACTCTAGAGGTGTGCTGTGTGTGTACCCACCCCTCCCCCTCTAGGATGGAGACACTAGGAGGCAGGAGATGGTGCATCTCATTCTTGTGCAGCCCCACCCAGAAGGGTGCCTGGTCCCTCAGGACTGAGAGCCCAGGGGAATGTTACTCCTAAGGACACTGCCCTATGCTCACTCCATGCCGGCCTCCATGCCGGCCCCTTTTGTATACATTAGCCCTTCGAATCACCCCGAAGTAGGGGTTTCTACCCCCATTTTAGAGTTGTGGAAACTGAGGCTGGGAGGTATGGGACTTGCCTCCAGTCACCCAGCTGTTCAGGGGCAGAGGCAGTGTTCAGCCCAGGTCTGCTGGTCCTGCTCCACCCTCTGCTGCGGTGAGAACTGACAGACACACTGCAACCGTGTCAGCCTCCTCACGGTGACAGGCAGCTGAAGGGCTGGGGCAAGGCCCTCACTTAGAGGAACTCTGTAACTGCCTTCCCCCAGAGACTTAGTTTCAGATTATTCCAACTGGTTCCAACCCTGGGGCAGCTCACAAAGCGCTCAGAGCCAATCCTGATCCTAGCAGCACGCTGCCCCTCCCAGGAGCCAACCCCGGGGGCAGCAGAGGGCGGGTCTGGGGACCCCTCAGGCCAGCAGTTGTCTTTCTGCGAGAGATGGAGAGACAAGACGCTACTCCTGCTCCCGGGTCCCTCCTCAGGCGGGAGCAGTTGGATGCCTCGGACAAGAGCGGTCCCTCTGGGCCCTTCCGCCCAGCGAGGCCTACATGCTTGAGGCCTGAAAGAATAAAAACGGAGCAAGCATGAGTCCCTGTCCCCGTGAGCTGAACTGGGGGGACAGATTCTCTGTCCCAGGTGCAGAGAGGCTGGGGGGGGGTGCAGGGGGGCAGCAGGTGCCCTTGCTGGAGGACCTGGTGCTGCCCCTCCGAGGCTGGCGGGCCCAGAGCATCCTCCTCGCCCAGAGCCAGGTGAGCCTAGCGCAGCTCTCGGTGCTCAGGGTTCCGGGGCCAAGCAGCCTGTCTCCCGGGTGAAAGAGCGGGTCTGTCACCTGGAGATCCCAACAGGAGTCCCTGTGGCGTGCCCCACCTGCCCCCTTTGCTTTACCAGTGGGCTTTCACACCGGCCGCCATAGACCACACAGAGCCTGCGCTGTGGCCGGCACAGCGCTGAGGTTTCCAGCACAGACTGCTCCCAGACCCCGCTCCCAGTCATGCCAGTCCTCCCCCCATCTCCCCGGCAGCTCTTCCCTGACCTCTGACACCACAGGCTCAGTGTGCCCATGTGGCACTGTATGTGAGCGTAAGCCTGCCGGGTGCACCCTCACTTCTTCCCTCCCGCAGCTCCTGAGAGCGTCACTCATTAGTTGGGACAGCACAGAGCACTGCACAGGCTCGCGAGGCGGAGCAGCCCTGTGGTTCGGCCACATCTGTGCGTTCGTGATTCTGTTTTAATGTGCTTCTCACTTGTGTCATTTTCTAGGCAGATAGAAGCACAATTTAGTTACTGCGGCCACCTCTTTACAGATAGGAGTTCTCATCAATTCCATTTCCTCCCCCCACCATTTAGAACAATCTGTCCCTCCACCTCTGTTATTTCACCCAGACGTGTCTATAGAGCAATGTGGCTGTGACGGCCTTCACCTTGGAGCACCTCTGCCGAGGCGCTGGGCCAGGCGCCCAGAGAGGGCATGTCTGCCACTGGGAAGCCCACCAGGGAGCGTCGTGGTGAGCCTTGCCTCCCTCCAAAGCTACTCTGAGCATCAAGAAAGATAAGGAAGATGTTGCGACACTGCAACACGGAATGGTCACTTCCTAAAGAGGAGATCTGTGCGTGACATCATGGCAAAAACAAATCAAAATGCAGCAACAAAGACCACCATTAGAGGAGTGAGCTTGGGGGAAATCTATTTTCACATCTAAAACAGAGTCCGCGTGGTCTCTGCAGCACATGCATGAGTTCTAATAAGGAGTGTGCTGTGCAGGTCCAGTGCTGTTGGTAGAAGAGCACTGACCACAGGGAGGCATTATCCATCGCTCCAGAGATAGGTCGTTTTAAAAATAGAAAGCTCTGTGCAATGCGGGAACAGAAAAAGCCTGCGGAGAGATTAAAAGCGAAAGAAAACGCCTCACGGTTCAGGCTGCCAAGAGATGGCGGGAGTCCACGCTCCGCAGGCCGCTTTCCTTAAACAGGCCGCTGGGGGTCGGGCACGAGGGCTGAGTGTCTGAGGAGTGCCCCCCCCCCCCCCCCCCCCCCCCCCCCCCCCCGCTGTAAGGTCTCATCCTGATGAGAAGGGGAATGAGGCCTCCTGTGGAGAGCAAGGAGTCAATGGGACTCAAGCTGGGATTGCAGGCAAGTGCACCTGACAACAGGGGGAGCCACGGCCCCCACTTTTGGTCAATAAGACAACACAGAGCTAAAGAATAGCCTCCCTCCCCCCGCACCCAGGGCTTGACAAGGCCAAGTCCCCGTTGCCTGTTTCTCGGAAAATCCAAGTAGAATCTGCAAAGAGAGGCTCTTATTAGACTTTGTGTGTGTGTGGGGGGGGGGAGGCAGGGGGGAGTGGGGGTGCTTTGGCACTTGAGGCCATCTCCGTGGCCTTGGACCAAGCCCGGCAGGGATGGCCGTTCCTGCATGTGGAAGTGAGGCAGGTGCAGGTCTTCCTGTCCTTCTCCTCTGGGTCAGGGCGTCTCAGCAGGCAGGAGGGGTCAGAGTCCCAGACGGTGCCGAGGAGGAGTGAGGGTGCTTTGTCCTGCTGGGATGTCAGGGCTGGAGGCAGGCGGAGCCGCAGTGCCGCTGGCCGGCCTGGGCTGGCCATGGCGCATGAGGACCAGGGGAAGGTGATCGTTCTGGCCTATTTTCCACCAGGTCAGCCCACACGCACTCCTTCCTGAGTGGCTGGGAGTGAGCGCTGGCCGTGGCTTGATACGTGGCCTGGGGAACGTAAGGAAATGCTGAGGTCAGTTCCACCTGAGAAAGTCCCACCGAGCCCTTTTCAGCAGAGCCGACTGCTTACCAGCCCCGCAGGCACAGTTTGCAGGGCCCACATACTCCTACGGGCCACAGAGTGTTTTAACTTCATTTAAAATCAGAAAAAGAACTTTGAGGGCAAAGAAAAGGTTTTAATATGTAATATTAATCTTTTTTATACCAACTCAGTCATATCACATCACTTTCTGTGTATGTGTATGGCAGAGGGGGCCAGGAGAGTCATGCTCTGCCCTGGGCAGGGTGCTTGTGTGGCATCAGTTTTCCAAGCTTCCCTGGTTGTTGTTCTGCGCAGCCAGAACTAAACACCAGTGGCTGAAGGGGACCCCTGGCCTCCCCTAAACCTCCCGGAACTACTTTTCAAATGTCCCTGTACCAGAGGTGAACAGGCCCTGCAAAGGCACATTTTTGTGCACGAATAGAGGAGGAGAGATGCTATTGGAGGGGTCCCAGGGAGGGGGTGTCTCCAGGCACTGGGGTGTCTGGACGGGTGGGAAGGGGCTGCTGATGGAGTTGGGCTAAAGGGGCCACCTGGAGAGCCAATGGCCTCCTACCTGTACAGGCTCATCTGCGCGTGAGCTCATTTGACTTCACAGCAGCCCAGGCAGGCCGTCCATCACAACAGGGGCTGTTCCAGGAAACTGCCACCAGGGCCGGACCTCCCACCGATAGCCTGGGTAATTTCGCTGACTTCAGGCTCTGAATTCTAGCTAAAGGGAAAGCTAGTTCCCAGTGGTGCCTGGGAGGAGGATGGGAGTGTTTTTTCAGTCTGTGCCAGCTTTCAAGCCCTCCAGTGAACACTGCCTCTATTTTTAGAATTAGATGGTGAGAGCAGAGGAGCCACCTCTAACCATCAGGTAGACCACAGCGCCACCTGTTGGCTTCCTGAGGACAACTTTGTGGTTCTCTCCCCAAGAGTGCAGGGCCACTGCCCCTTCTCCCCCACTGCCCCCAATACAAGAGAAAGGTAAGAAAAGGGAAAGCAGCTCTCCAGAGTGAAGATGAGCAGTCGTGATCCTCAATCTGGGACAACTAACTAGTTTGCATTTGTTGGTGTGGAAACTTTCACAGTGGAATGGAGAGAAAAATGAATACTTGACTTCTGTTTTGCTGAAGGAATAAGCAATGAACACTAAGAAATCAGTGCACAGTGTAATGATATTCCAAAGATCGGAGAACCTCAATAAAACAAAATAAAACAAACAAAAACAAAAAAACAAAACTCCATAAATGTGTATTTGGGTAAATCTCTGTCTAGAGAGGGGAATACATCACAGTATTTTAGAAGGAAACCAATGTAGCGTTTTAGCCAGTAATGATGATACTTCCTCAATCTCTAGAACAGTGGTCTCCATTTTAATTTGAGCACAATTTTATCATTAAGGACTTCTGAGCACTTAGCCCCATCTACAATAATAATAGAGAAAGATGCAAAATTGACCATACCTCTGTGACACCCACCAGCCAATCAGGAGTGAGTATGCAAATTAACCCAACAAAAAATTGTGGGTTAATTTGATACACTGTTGCCGATAGTCTGGGGGTGGGATGTTTGCATCCTTGACATGATGATGATGCAGGCCTTTCGCACCACCCAGCCACTCCAGGCCTCTGGGCAGTGTGAGAAGGGGAAACGTTTGTTCTGGGCAGAGCAAAGGCAGAAAGGCAGCTCTGGGCCAGAGCAAAGGCTGTGCTGGCTGCCAGGTAAGGAAGGCCCATTCTGCATGAATCTTTGTGCACCAGGCATCTAGTTATATGTATGTTTACATAGAAAGTATATACATTACTTCTGCATCTATGTCTTATACACGCTGTAAAATCTATCAACACAGAAATAAAAAACTGCCATTAAAATGCATGGACCTTGATGTTCTGATGTTCTTCCCCAGGCCCCAGGGAAGAGTCTGCCACTTTACCCAGGTGTATCCCGGACTCAGAAACCACAGCCCCAACATACAAACACTGAGTGAGTTGGGAGGATCTGCTGAGGAAGGGGTGCAGCAGGCTCTCACACATCTATGCTAGTAATATGGGAATCACAGATGCACATTTAATAAGATGTTGCTCGAAAAACCTCCTTGGGTTTCTAGTCTGGCATGTCAGGAGCTTAGAAATCATCACTCTATCCTAACAACAAGTAAAAAGCTGAGTAAACCGAAAAATTCACAACTTTTCTTAGGTTTATCTAAGTGAAATCACTGGGCAAATGGCTGGCCCCAAAGGGAAGAGAGCAACAAGCAAGTACAGAGTCACAAATCACCTGAACAGAAACCCACAGCAGAAATCTCACTGGAAACCAGGGCTGGGCTGCAAAACCTGAACTGTAATTGATAACTTGCTGGACAAGCCCGAGAGATCAAGGGGGCCTTTCATGATATTTTCAATTGGTTAAAAAAGTATAACCAGTTAAGGAAGTGTAACTTTTGTGAGTTTTTTATTTTTTTATTATTATTTTATTTTTTGCTTTTTTAATTGATTTTTTACAGAGAGGAAGGGAGAGGGAGAGAGAGTTAGAAACGTCGAGGAGAGAGAAACGTCAATCAGCTGCCTCTTGCACACCCCCTATCAGGGATGTGCCCTCATCCAAGGTACATGCCCTTGACCGGAATCAAACCTGGGACCTTTCAGTCCGCAGACCGATGCTCTACCACTGAGCCAAACCGGTTTTGGCAACTTTTGTGAATTTTACCTCCTGGAGCTCTACCAGATTCTCACAGTGAAGATGAGCAAGGGGAGAGGAAAAGACGTCAAGTGAGAGCACTCTGTTCTTCCTACAAGGGCTGCCCTCAGGGGGAAACCAGAGCCTCACCTTCTGGGGAAAAGAAACATCCAATTTCAGCCCCCTTGTGCCCCTGAGAGAGAGCAAGGGACTGAGGACCACTTGTGAAGTTCCCAGCTGAGGATTCACTACAGGACTGCATTCCTCTCACCCCAAACCTCACCATCACCTCACTGAAGGCCTGTTTACAGCAGTTCCTTATACCCAGGGCACCATGTCTGCCTGTCAATAAAAAATTACAATGCATACCTAAAGCCCAAAACACAGTTTGAAGGGACTGAACAATCAGAACCAGAATCAGACATGGCAGGAATGTTCTAATTATCACATTGGAAAAATTTTAAAATGATAATGAATATACTAAGGACTTTAATAGGAAAACATAGACAGTGCAGAGTATGGATGGATAATCTAAGAAGAGAATAAAAGAAAGAATAAAAATGAAGTGCTAGAGCCCAGCCAGCATGGCTCAGTTGTTGATTGTTGACTAATGAATCAGGAGGTCACGGTTCAATTCCTGGTCAGAGCATATGCCCAGGGTTGCAGGCTTGATCCCCATTGTGGGTCATGAAGGAGGCAGCCAATCAATGATTCTCTCGCATTATTGATGTTTCTATCTCTCTTTCCTCCTTTCTGAAATCAATAAAAAATATATTTTAAAAATGCTAAAGGTCAAAATCATTGAAACAGAAATGATTCTTTCAGTAGCTTCATAGTAGAGCAGACAAGGCTGAGGAAAGAATCTCTAAGCTTAAAGATCTCACAATAGAACCTCCTGACTCTAAAGAGCAAAGAGAAAAGCCTGGGGAAGGGAGAATAGAATAACCCACAATTGGGAGACAACTACAAAAGTGTAACATAGATGTAGTGGGAACATAAGAAAGAAAGAGAGAAAGGAATAGAAGAAATATTTGAAAATAAGACTGAGAATTTCTTCAGCGAACAAACCACCAAAGCTCAGAAAAACACCAAACAGGAAGGTGCCCCCACAGCTACACCTCAAATGTCATATTCAAACTCTAGAAAATCAAAGGCAAAGAAGAAAATTGTGGGGAAAGCCACAGACAAAACCACCTCACCTCTAGAGGATGAGGAGAGTTGTGTTCAAATTCTCATAAACCCAGGCACCCAGGGAAGCAAGAGGGAGAGAAGTGAAATATTTAGTGTTGAGGAAAAAAACACACCACTAACCTAGAATCCTATACCCTATCTTTAAGCATAGAGATTCTTTCCTCAGCCTTGTCTGCTCTACTATGGAGCCTACTGAAAGAATCATTTCTGTTTCAATGTTTTTGACCTCTAGCATTTTTAAAATATATTTTTTATTGATTTCAGAAAGGAGGAAAGAGAGATAGAAACATCAATGATGCGACTGTCTTTCAAAAGCGAGGCAGAAATGAACACTTCCTCAGACAAACAAGAATCAGTGCAGTGTGTTGCCAGGAGAACGTACCAGGAGTGAGGCTTCCTGACTAACCATTGGAAGGATATAATGTTAGTTCCAAAACAGTTGCAAGTATCTCTCTGAAGTTTACATCACCCTAACTGGTCATGATTTTTTCTTTACTTTTTTTTTTTTAATTTTTCATACATTTTTTTTATTAAATTATTATCTGCGTACATATTTTAACATTGCCCCCCCCCCTCCCATACATACCTTCTCTCCCCAGAGTTTTGTGTCCATTGGTTGTACTTATATGCATGTATACAAGTCCTTCGGTTGATCTATTATCTCCCCCAGATCTCCCTACCCCCCCTGCTGTAATTTGACAGTCTGCTTGTTGCTTTGTCTATATCTATCTTTTGGTTCATCAGTTTATAATATTCTTTATTATCCATAAATGAGTGAGGTCATGTGGTGTTTCTCTTTCATTGACTGGCTTATTTCACTCAGCATGATGTTCTCCAGTTCCATCCAGGTTGCTGCAAATGCTGAGAATTTCTTCTTTTTAATGGCAGCATAGTATTCCATTGTGTAGATGTGCCATAGTTTTTTGATCCAATCATCTGCTGATGGGCGCCTAGGCTGTTTCCAAATTCTAGCTATTGTAGATTGTGCTGCTATGAACATAGGGGTGCATATATCCTTTCTAATTGGTGTTTCTAGTTTCTTGGGATATATTCCTAGGAGTGGGATTACTGGGTCAAATGGGAGTTCCATTTTCAGTTTTTTGAGGAAACTCCACTCTGTTCTTCACAGTGGTTGCACCAGTCTGCATTCCCACCAGCAGTGCACGAGGGTTCCTTTTTCTCCGCAACCTTGCCAATACTTGTCATTTGTTGTTTTGTTGATGTTGGCCATTTTGACAGGTGTGAGATGGTACCGCATTGTTGTTTTGATTCGCATCTCTCTGGTCATGATTTTTTAAACCACACATGAAAGGAAGTGGGTAACTTCTACACAAACAGTGGGGGTGACTCAGCTGGAGGTGCTTCCCCTTTATTTAGACCCAGAATTAAAGAAGAGAGAAAGTTGGCGTTCATTGGTTGGATGACCACCATTCACTTCATGTGTCCTAACCAAGGGGACAATGCTGAGTAGTTGCCATTATTATCCCCGTGATACAACTAGGAAAGGACAGTGACCCAACAGGTGATAAAGCAGGATTTGAACCCAGAGGAAGGCACTGTGATCTACCAAGAAGCAATTCAGCTGCAGTTCTTTTCACAGAAAAAAACAAAAACAAAACATGTCAATAGGTGTCATGGCAGGCTAAGCGTTAGCATGACAAACCCTGAGCCAGAACAAACCCTCGGAGCACAAGGGAAATAATAGTCCTCTTTGCACATTGCTATGGACCGAATGTTTGTGTTCTCCTTATTCCTAAATCCATCTGTTGAAACCTAATCCATAATATGATGGTATTTGGAGGTGAGGCCCTTGAGGAGGTGAGTAGATGATGAGGGTGGAGCCCTGGTGAAGAGGATTAGTGCCCCCATAAAAGAGGCACTTGAAAAAAATGGCCATCTGTCTTGGTGTGGCCCCTCTGGACTGCTATAACTAAATACCATGAGATGGGTGGCTTGTAAACAACAGAAACGTATTGCTCACAGATACAGAGGCTGGAAGTCTGAGGTCAGGCCACCACAAGGTCCAGCTGCAGACTTCTGTGTCCTCTTGTGGCAGGAGGGGTGAGGGAGCTCTGTGGGTCTCTTATAACAGCAGTGTTTCCATTCCTGGGGGCTCCTCCTCATCTAACCATCACCCAAAGGTCGCCCCTCCTAATACCATCACATTGAGCATTGGGATTCCACTGTGAATTCTGAGGGACACACATTCAGACCATAGCACCACTGTGAACCAAGAAGAGGGATCTCACTAGACACTGACTTTGTCAGTACCTTGATCTTGAACTTCCCAGCCTCCAGCTGTTATTAGTGACCCATTCCATGTATGTTTGCTATCACAGCCCAAAAAGACTAAGGCATTCACTTTGCCATGCCCTGGCTCAGAGGGGAGCCTGGCCAGGTCACTGTGATACACGGAGGCAGCAAATCGGATCCTCTGTCCCCTCCCTTCCAGGACAGACTGTCACATACAGTGGTTGTTTATAGGTAGATATCTGAGACAACCAACCCTCACTCCTGCCCCTGCCGAGGCCAGGAGGAGCCCCCTGGCAGGCAAGGGGAGGGGCCTGAGTGTGTTCTGAGAGCAGGTGTTTTCTTCAGAAGAAAAAAAAAACCCTGAGGAATGTTAAAAGACTGGAGGTTAAAACTCCATTTGTGTTCTTGCTTGACATAGCACCCCTCCTCTGAGATGAGGCTCACACTAGCACCCCCACATTCTAATAATTGTCTGCTCTCCAGTGTCAGGTCTGGTGCCAGAGAGAAGAACCAGACTTTAAAATAGAAATCTTTTCACAGCTTATGTTCAGTGAGCAAACCTGAGCTGAAATGATATGTAGCTGTTTCTGGTTTCCACTGGTCTCATCGAGTGTGGATTGTAGTAAAAAATAATGTATACATACACTTCCCCAAGAGAGGTACAATGTGTAATTGCATTAAAAAATAACGTATACATACACTTCTCCATGAAGTTTACAAGGTGATACTGCAATGCAATTCTGACACCAACCAACTAAAGTGAGCACACATGCCATAAGCTTAAGGACGCCATCCCCAAAAGACTCCTTCACTCAAACACCAACCAAAAGTTCCAGGGTTCCCAGGGTACCCACACTCCTGGCCAACTGGTGACAAATCAGAGGATTCCCACAACCTCCTCAGGTTCAATGATTCACTAGACTAACTCACAGAATTTAGGAACACATTATACCCCCAATTATCGATATATATATATATATATATATATATATATATATATATATATATATATATATATATATATATATATGGCTAATATGCAAAGTGTCCCCTCGGGAGGTCAACCAGTAGACCAGGAGTTCAATCACTCGCTATTATGTGCCCTGACCACCAGGGGGCAGCAGGGAATGAAAGAAGGCCATGGCCAGCTGCCAGCTGCCAGCTGCCAGCAGCCATTGAAGGAAGGCCCCAGCCAGCAATTGGAAGGCCCCAATTGGCCCTGTCTGCCTGCCAGGCCTAGGGACCCTACCCATGCACAAATTTCATCCAGGTTTCTCGTAGTTTAATGTAAAGGATACAAATAAAGACCAAGCAAAAGAATAGGGCAAAGTATGGGAGGGCCCCAAACTCAAGCTTTTATGTCCTCTAGTGAAAGTAAGGTGCACCCCTGGCGAGTTGATGTTTGGTTACCAACCCAGAAGCCTAACACAGCCCTGATGTCCAGGGTTTTATTGTGGTTTCGTTAGGTAGGCATGGATGATGAAGTCACTGATCACATGATGAACCCCCTCTCCAGCTCCTCCTCCCTCCCTGAGGTCGGGCGGATATCACCTGGTTCAAAGCCTCGACTGTCTAATCACACGGCTGGTCTTCACGCACATCCGTGCTGGGTCATCTTGTTACCATAAACTCAGGTGCAGCCCCAGGGCTCCATGATAGTGAAGACACGGCTATCACTTGGGAATTCCAGTGGCTTAGAAACTCCCTCTTAGGAACCTGGAACAAAGACCACATATCCAGTATATCCTTTATCAAACAGCCAGGAGAGCTGCCTTAGACACTAAGAGAGACCTGACTTTCAGGCCCTGATTCATGTTCCCCAGTAGAGAGAACTGGATAAATGCTGGGATTTTCCTTGTAGATATAAATTAGATGGGTTAGTGAATAACCAGCCAAATCTCTGAAGCAATTTGTCAGTCTTTTGTTTAAATCAATCATTCATTCATTTACTTATTAAGCAAATACGTAAAAAGCTACTAATTGTCAAGCATGGCTTAAATTGCCAAGTGTAACCTGCAATTGATTTTCATAATGCTAGTGGGTAGACATTCCCCAGGAGTGACTACCTCTGAATCTTGGAGAAAAAAATCATCATTCCTGAAGTTCTGGGAATTAGTTAGGAGCAGAGTGAAAGGTAGGGTGGGGAGGGTGGCTGACATTATCAATGCCCTCAATCTGTGCGTGAGCCAGGGGAGCAGTGTGGTGGGGGGAAGGGAGAAAGGATAAGAGGGTCTATCTTCAAGTCATTCCTTGACTCCTCACATAAACCCACAGGATAATGTCCTAATTGATGGGCGAGACAAATAAAGAGGTGGAGCTCCATGTGACTATGAATATGGCAGAACTGGTGAGAGAAGAGCCGGCATTGAACCCCAGGCTTCCTGAACCCAAATCCCGCCACCTCTCCTTCCATTACATCATACCTAACATCACTCTCCCTGAGGATTGCCCCTCAGCATGGCCACTCTCCTGAGTTAGGGCTTCAGAATGTTCTGGGACTTAAAGGACACCATCTCTTTTAAGGGAAGAGATTTCTGTTGCATCTTGGGCAGCAGTTGAGTCACATTAAAGGAACGTGACAACCACTTTCTTCTAAAAACTGTCTTTTCTCAAATGAACTGGGAGTATTTCTTTGCCTGTTTTCTTCCTTTTTCATTCGGAAAAAAAGACACAAGCTTCTCTTTCTCTGCTTTTACTTTCCCACATTAGAACTTTAATAGCCAGCCACAGTATTAGTTATCATTGCTACGTGTCAGATCGCCTCCCATGCTGAGCAGCTTAAGACAACAAACATTTATCATCTCACAGAGTTTGAGAGAGTCTGTCATCCACAAGTGCCCTGATCGGGAAGTGTGTTTTGGACCGCTCATGAAGTTTCAGGAAAGGAGATGGCTGGGGCTGCAGTCACCTGAAGGCTCGACAGGGCCTCACACACTCACTCAGGATGCCCACAGCAGCCATGGCAGCCAGCTCCCCCCAGGGTGAGTGAATGATGGGGTGGAGGGGGTGGCAGGGGAGGTTACAATCATGTCAGAAGCTTCAATATCTTTCATAGCCAAGTTTTAGAAGTAATATACCAGAATTTCTGTTGTATTTTCTGTTCACATAGACTAACCCTGATGCAATGTGGGAAGGGACTGCCAGAAAGCATAAATCATGGGGGGACACCTTAGAGATTGAGCATTGAAGTCCCCAGCTCCCATCACCAATGACTCGTGTCATTGTAAATACACTCACTCTCCTAAGGTCCATGCCCCACTGACTCTGCTGACAATTATCTCATTACAGTATCAACTCAAAGTCCAGGTCTCATTATCAAAATCAGGTCCAGGTGCAGAAGCAGCTTGTCCCTCACACACCCACCCTTGGCAGAAACAGGTAGAGGGCAGCTATATAGACATTCCTGTGTCAAAAAGAGGGGACATGAGAGCACAGAGGAGCCACTGGCCCATAGCAGTTCTGAAACTCCACTGAGCAATGCTGGCAGTCCGTGGGTGAGGACTCAGCCCCCACCTGCCCAGCAAGGCACCGGAGCTCTTGGTTCTTTCCTGAGTCACCTTTCCTCTCATGACAGGTAACACACGATACTTAACATGGGGCTTTCTCAGCCTCTTCTGCTTCTAGAACTTACCAAAGGCCTTTCCATTTGAATGGTCTGTGTCAGTGTAAGCGGGCAATGTTTCTGGAGATATAATTATCTTTAAAACATCTGGTCTCACATGGATCTAATCGGGGTTTACTCTATTAGATAAAAGTACGCACATAAACCTCTTCAGTATAAGCCCTCTCCGTCTGAGACTTCTGCTGAGGAATCGTCATTCTAAGCTTCTGAGAAGTTCTGTGGTGTGGCTGAGAGGATCTGTGAAGCATACCATTAATATTTAGGGGTCTTTTTCTTTTTGATGGAATGGTACTCTGAGGCACCATCTTTGCTATTCCTGAACTCTTAGCAAAGGTTTTTACAGTCACGTTTTTGTTTTCATCTCTGGGCTATGCTGTTCTAAGAGTGTCCTATATTTGATCTTTGCTTAGAAGCTCTTTTTAAAAAAATATTTTTATTGATGTCTGAGAGGAAGGGAGAGTGATAGAGAGATAGAAACATCAATGATGAAAGAGAATCTGATATATAATATGTATGTGATATGTATGAATAACATGTGTATGTAACATATGTGATTTAAATATATTCTTTAGCCCATGTTTATTTGCCCTGCACACTGGGGGTATAATGATGGGGAGGGACCAGACATGGATTGCATTCCTCCATGGAGAGAAAAACAAGTCAATAAGTGGTTAGACAGTGTATTAGAAGCGGTTAAGTGTTCTGGAGAAATCAAAGCGGGAAGGCTTATGCGGGGAGCCGGGTGAGTGGTCACAGTTTTATATAGAGCTAGAGGGCCGAGGCGTGAAATGGTGTAAGAGTCGGCCTTTGCAGCCACAGTAGCTGCCTTGATCCCATGGCTGCAGCCCCGGCTTTGTCCAGAAGGTCGTCTGGAAGGACATCCATTCGGCTGATTGGTCGATTTGCATATTATGCTTTTATTATTATAGATGATTAGAAAAGGCCTCATGAAAGGGTGAAGGAGGTAAAGGGGCAAAACATGCAAATATCCAGGCAACAAATCATTCCAGGCAACAGGGTCAGTATATGCAAAGGTCTGGGACCCACGGATGCTGACACTCTCAGTGTCAGAAGGAGAAAGCCACCTGGGTGATAGGAGCAGGGGCAGCAAGTTAGGACTGAGGCTCCAGGGCTGTTCTGCCATAAACTCTCTGGACAAATTCCTTCTCAGAGCCCCATTTCCCCAAGTGAGAGCTGGAGTTGCAAGTAGCAGTGACGTTTAGAGGGCACAGACTTGAGAACCCGCTATGCCATAGCCAAGCACCCCTGGGCCTCAGTAATTGCCTTCTTAGACATTGTTTCCATGTGTGCATGCCTCCCTCCCCCAGATGTGCAGTGTGGGCAGTGTGCCCCACACAGCTGGACACATGTCAGGAACCTAGTAAATGGCCATTTCCTTGCCAACCCTAACACTCAGCCAAGGTCTTGGATCCTTTCAGAATTGAGAATGATGCACTTTTAGAAGAGAACTCGCTGTGCATGTCATTACAGGCATCCCTGGCTGCAGCTGGAAAGGATGGCACGGCGTTAGCCTGTCAGCGTGCTGGAGGGGAGACTGTAACCTGTTCTACGCCGACGGGAGGTTTTGGTCAATGCAATCTGGGAACTGCATAAAGCAACCCAGAACCAACGTTTACCCAATAACTTTTCCACAAAGAGTGCTTTGCAGATCTTTTGCCCTAAGAGTAAGTTTCACTAAGTGTGTGTGCTTGGATACCACCTTCAGGGTAAGCTAAATCTTTCCTTCTGTGTACTTATATTCCCAATTTGATATATGGTGTAATCATGTATTTGTGTTCACCCAGGTTTAGAGAGCTTTAAATTTCATTATTTAATTTTACTTCTGAATATGTAAAATACATAATTCCAAAGCCAGAGCCAATACTCATTCCTATCAGTACCTCTTACATCCTGCTCCTATCAAACTCCTCATTTCTTTGGTTTCTGATTTAACCTGCCTCTGATTCTTTTTGAAAAAATACATAACTATTTACTTATTTTCCTTTCTCTTACACACAAAATATAGCATATCATTTACACTTCATATCTTGCTTTTTCCAGTTAGTATACTTTCAAAATTATTTCAGGTTGGTGGGCCGAGCGCGGCAGCATTCACCTCCTGTCGCTGCACTGCCTTCCCAGCAGATGTGCCCACGCTTAGTCACTCGTCTTCTACGGGAGGAGGTTAGGTCGTTAGTCACTCGTCTTCTACGGGAGGAGGTTAGGTCGTTTGCTCTTCTATAATGGCACTATGAAAAACCACGTGACTCTGTTGTTTTCTATGGGTAGAGGTGTTTATTTTTTTCAACCTAAATTCCTAGAAGTGGAAGTGCTGGGTCAAAAAGTAAATGTGCGTGTAATTCTGGGAGATCTGGCCAAATTCTCCTTCCCAGTGATTGTGCCATTTGTCCTCGGAGTATGTCAGAGCTGTGGTCTCACTGCCTGTACTTGTGAATGTCAATCTGTCAGATGGAAAATGGCAACTCAGGATGTGCTAATTTGCATATCTCTTATGATGAGTGAAGTTTTTTCCATATGTCTAAGGGTCTTATGTCTTTTTATGTGAATGGATTGTGTCTTTTGCTAATATTACTATTGGGTGGAGGTAGAGTTATTTATTTCTATGAACTCTTTATTTATTAGAGGCCCAGTGCATGAATTTGCGCACAGGTGAGGGTCTGGCCAACCCAGCCCCAATCAGGGAAGATTGGAGCCTGGCCTGTCAGGAGGAGGAGACAGTGGGAGGTTGGCCAGCTGGCCTGCCCCAATTGGAGCCCAATCAGGGCCAGGCCAACTGGGGTGAAGGGCCGTGGGAGGTTGGTCAGCTGGCCCACTTCCAGATTGGGCTGGTTTGCTGGCATCATAGCAACCAGTTGTTCTCGTCACTATGACATTCTGGTTGCTGGCTTTTTATATCTATAGATGGAGATTAGTCTTTTGTTTGTGGTGTATGTTGTAAATATTTTCTCATTTCCCATTTCTCATTTGTCCTTTGACTTTGCTTATGATATTGTTATGTAGTCAAATTTATCACCATGTTATGAAGGAATTTATCTTTCACTTTTTAAGTATTTAGATGTTTCATCGATTTCCAGCTTATCCTGTTGTAAGATGTGAATCAAGATTTTTTTCCCCAAATAGCTATTCACTATGTTAGCAGAATATATTTAAAAGGCCTATCTTTCCCCTGGTGTTTTGGGATGCCACATTTATCATATCATAAATTTCCAAGTATACTTTGGTGAATTTCTAGATTTTCTATTCTGTTCCATTGTTTTACCCATTCATGTTCCTGCTTTAGTTACAGAGGCCTGAGGCTCCATTGAGGTGTCTGGGAAGGCTGGTCCCTTGTTGGGATGTGTTTGTCTGTTTGTTGTTTTGTGGCTGGGAGAGTCCACTGGCATTGTGGACCAGTGATGCTAGGTCTCGTGCCATGAGAAAGCACCTGGCATCCTGCACAACTGCTAATGGCCACTGGATATCAGGGGGATGAAGACCTGTTCTAACCTGCTATGTCTAGAACTGCACTTTGACTCACAGATAAGCACAGACCATTTTTGCATGTTTTTGATGTGCACCCTATTTCCCAGACTTAAAAACATTTTTATCAGTCATCATCAGGGTTCCAGGAAAATGCTGTCCCTACTGACAATAGTCACAGAGTGTCTGAGTCACTGATATGACACTTGAGGCAGGTATGTCATGTGCTGGTAGTGGCCACCCCAGGAGAATCTACCTCATTATTGCCTTTTAGTGTAGTTAATATGCAAATATTTACATTATATGAAAATACACGTTATTTTTTATTGTAAATTATTTTTCTTTTATTTCTTTTTTACTATAGTTAGTGAATTATGTTGATTTCTTAAAATGATGTATATAGTTTGCATATAATCTATAAATGTCCTTTCAGGGTACTTTGTAAATTGGTTGCTACATAGAGGGGGGGGGGTTGGTGTCTGACAGGATTGGGAATGAAGCCTAGACTGAATCTGTCATGTTTAGCCATCAGCCAATGCACAGCAAGGCCACAGCAGGGCCTGCAGGAGAGTTCGGGTATGTTTTTGCAAACCCATCCGTGGTGTTGGAAAAACATCTTGCTCATCTGACATTGACACAATTGTTCCCTTTTTGGTAATAGGAACAATGTCTTTTTCAGAAAATAATAAAAGACATAGGAGATGAGGGAAACATTCATAACCCAATTCTAGTTCCCTCCCCAGGAAACATTTCCACATTGCAAGTATATTTATGTGGTGTGTGTGTGTGTGTGTGTGTGTGTGTGTGTGTGTGTGTGTGTGAAGAATGCTATGTAGAATATGGTTTCATTGTTGTTCACTGAGCACCTAGTGTCTAGAAACCAGATATCAGATACAAGATACCAGAAACATAGTTCCTGCCTTCAAGTATCTCATAAGAGACAAAACATCAGCCCTGCTGACACCTTGATGTTGGACTTCTAGCCGCTATAACTATGAGAAAATAAATGTTTTAAGCCCTAGAAAACAAATATAGTTATCTATATCTATATATAAAAAGCCTACGCAACTATTAGAATAGAAAGACTGGAACAACTAGTTGCTATGATGTGCACTGACCACCAGGTGGCAGATGCTCAACACAGGGGCTGTCCCCTGGTGGTCAGTATGCTCCCACAGCGGGAGCACCCCTCAGCCAGAAGCAGGCTCATGTCTGGTGAGCGCAATGGTGGTGGTGAAAGCCTCTCTTGCCTCTGCAGCAGCACTAAGGAGCAGTGAGTGTAATGGTAAGGAGCAAGCAGGTGGGTAGTTAGGAGCGAGGGGTCCCAGATTGTGAGAAGGTACAGGCCAGACTGAGGGACACCCCTTCCCTGCTCAGTGCACAAATTTCATGCATTGGGCCTCTGTTTTTTTAATAAACAAAAGTTCTATATAATTAAGCATATCAATTTGTTCCTTTATACTTCCTATGTTTTATTTAAGAAACTAGTGACCTGGTGCATGAAATTCGGCCGGAGGGGGGGAGGTATCCCTCAGCCCAGCCTGCACCCTCTCTAACCTGGGACCTCTCGAAGGATGTCCTACTACCAGTTTACAGGAAATGGGCCTAAATTGGCAGTCAGACATCCCTCTTGCAATCCAGGATTACTGGCTCCTAACCTCTCACCTACCTGTCTGCCTGATTGCCCCTAACCACTCTGCCTGCCAGCCTGCTTACTCTCAACTGCCCTCTGCCACCAGCCTGCTCACCTCCAAATGCCCTCTCCACCAGTTTGATCAGGCCCAATGGCCTCCCCACAAGCCTGATCACCCACAACTGCCCTTCCCTCTTGGCCTCTAACTGCCTCTACCTCTGCCCCATGACTTTGTCCAGAAGGTCTCCTGGAAGGTCTCACAGTCTAATTAGCATATTACTCTTTCATGCCTTTTTTTTTTTACTTCCTCATTATGCCTTTTAGTGTAGTTAATGTGCAAATATTTATATAGATAGAGGTCTGGTGCATGAGTGGGGGATGACTGGTTTGCCCTGAAGGGTGTTCCTGGATCAGGGAGGGGGGTCTCTTGGGGCATGGGGTGGCCTGGGCAAGGGGCCTGTGGTGGTTTGCTCCCATGAGGTTAGGGTCCCCATGGGGTTAGGGTCCCTGCTGGGGGTGTGTGGACAGCCTGGGTGAGGGTACTGAGAGCTGTTTTCAAACTGCCACATCCCCTTCAGGGTGGCAGTTTCTGCTGGGGTGCCTGGCCAGCCTGGGTGAGGGGCTGATGGCTGTTTCAGGCTGGCCATGCCCCCTTCAGGGTGGAGGTCCCTGCTGGGGTGCCTGGCCAGCATAGGTAAGGGCTGAAGGCCATTTTCAGGCTTGCCACACCCCCTGGTGATCCAGGCCCCTAGCCACTCCTTTTTTTGTCCCCCTCCAGCCCCTCCTTGAGCAGAGGCCAGGGCCAGTTGGAAGCCTGGGTTGCCCCTGGTGACCCAGGCCCCCAGCCACTCCTTGAGTGGCAGCCAGGGTTGGCGGGAAGCTTTGCTTCATCTGTCACCAGGGTCAACCCAAGCCTCCTGCTGGCTCCAGCTCTGTGGCTGCCGACATCTTTGTTGGATTAATTTGCTAACTTGTTCCTGATTGGCTGGTGGGCATTGTGGGGTGACAGTCAATTTGCATGTTTCTCTTTTATTAGTGTAGATTTGTAGAGAGCCGCCTGAGAAGGCAAATGGACATTCTTTTAATTCCTATCCGCTGAGCCCGAGGGCACTGGCAGAATCCTGTTATCAGTACTGATTTCTTAATCCGTGTGGTTGGAATGAGGAACAAATAAGACTTTGACTCACCCAGGTCTTAATATGCTAAATCTTGAACCAAAAAATAAGGAGCTTACCCAGATTTTGATGAATAGGATCTGGGCACACCTGAAACTCCTTTTGACCTTAAACTCCCCTTTGGAAGCCAATAAATGTGCTGTGTTGTCTGTGGTGAGTGTGACTGTCTCTCCATCAGAGAGATGGCACCCTCCTAGCTCCCAGCTTTATGAATCTATTTCTGCCTCTTGTCTCTTTCTTCCTCTAATTTCTTAATCCCCAGCTCTTCCCCTCAGGAACCTGTCGTTTTTCCGTGCTGGACGCAGAAAAAGGAGAAACACCACATAGATTGTCCCTTCCCCTGAGGAGTTCAAGATATTTTTACTCTCTGTTAAGAGTACAGGCAAAGTTCCTGTGTGTCTCCTACTGTTGCTGGAATAAATTACCACAAATATGATAGCTTAAAGCAACAAGAGTTTATGACCCTGCCATTCCGGAAGTCAGGTGTCTGCATGGGTCTCAGTGAACGAAAAGCAAGGTGTTGGCGGGCTTGTGCCACCTGTGTTCCCTGGTGGGGCGCCTCCCTCACCCTCAGAGCCCTAGGGTTGGCCACTGTGGTCTTGGGGTCTCTCCTCTGTCTCCCCCTCCCATTTATAAGGCCCCTCATGATTATGCTGGGCCCACCCACATAGCCAGGATGATCCTTGCAGCTCAAGGTCAGCTGAATATAAAATTAACTCCATCTGCAACTCCGACCACATAATTGAAGACATTCACAGGTTCTGGGATTAGAACATGATGTCTCTCATGTCCACGTTGTCGCCCGCCCTTGTTCTGGCTAGCTTCCCTGGCCTCCTTTCTTGTCACCACTTCAGGGAGCCAGCAGACTTGTCCACATTAAAGTTGGAGGTTCTCACCAGAGCCCAGAACTTGTCTTGGGAAGGTTAACCCTGATTATCCTAGAGGCCCCTCGCCCCTTAGCAGCCAGCCTTGGAAGAAGAATGGCGCTGGGAATGGGGTTCCCAGAACCCCTCAGTCGGAACTGTGTAAGCAGCAGCATCTGCTCTTGCTCTGCTCACCCCGGTGGGGAATGATGACAAAGCACAGAGCAAGTGTCCTCTCACCGGAGAGTCAGTGCTCCTTCACCCCTGCTCGGGTCACTCCCGCTCTGGCTGTGAGCACAGCCGGAATGCCCAGGAGCACCTCGCCAAGACTCACCCCAAGGAGCAGAAGGCTCCCAGTGAGCTCAGGGCCCTGGCGAAGCTCATCCTGTACTTCATTGGCTCTTCCTCCTCGAAACTGAGTGCCTGTTTCGGGACGGATAGCTGCCTTCCCTTGGTCTCTTGCCTTGGGATGTGGGCTGGGGTTGGGGAGAGAAGACTATGGACAAAGCTCCTTGTTATTGTTCAGTTTCTCTCTCGCCCCCTTCCTAGAACTAAGTAATTTTAAAGCCTGCCTTTAACTCTGGGATAAACCACCACTCGCTGCCTTGCATCTTGTGCTATTGCACACATTGAGCCTGTGCCCCGGCAACAGGGAAAATAGTGGGTACAGCTCCTTCACTGTACCACATGGTTTCTTAAAGGAGCTTCCAAACCTTTTAACCTTCTCACAAACACAACATGGGCAGCACAGTCCTCCCATAGCGACCCTCTGCTTCACATCCCTCAAGTGACAAGGATGGGCATGTTGTGCCATTCCAGGAACGCTGGGCCAGGGTCCTGTTAACAGAGCAGATTCACTTCTCAGTGTCTTGGTTGGGTTGAGAGATGCTACCCAAGGACAAGGATGAAGGAAGGCAGTGTTGTCATTGGAAGAACGTGCTTTTTAATCATCTACAGATCGCAACTGCAGAAACGACACACATGCTCTGTTCAAGGTCAGGGAGGGTAAACAATTTTTCTGTGTGTACTCGGCAGCATGGTGCTCAAATTAAGGTAATAATGATAATACCTTGTCTTCATATGCTCTCTCCTTCCAGAGATGGCTCCAATTTATCTGTCAACTTTACTGGAAGACGAAAGAAAGTAATGCTGGTGAGTGAAATCAACACATCCCCATTTTTAAGGGCTTTACCAGAGATGAGAGACAGAGCTTCGCACATCAAAGGTCTGACACTTTACTTTGTGGTCCAGTCAGGGAGGGTCTAATTGTTCATCAAAGACTGAGACATTAGGGCAATAATGTGGGCTGTCATGAGAGATATTTCAGTGTCTGAGCCCAGTAAAATCTTGCTCCTTGTGTACCGAGATGTGGGCCAGGGAGCCACCAAAGCTTGTCCTCTCCACACAGTGAATCAGGGCTCCAGCCTCCTCTGGCTTGTGGATTCAGCTGGCAATGAGCTCAGACCAAAGGGGTAGAGGTTGTACAGAGGAGTGCTGTCAGGAAGACCTGGGAACAGCCCCTCATGGCTGTCCTTGCCTCTGACCAAACCTGACTCCATGGTGAGAGAGGCTCAGAAACGCAGAACACCACAAACACCTTGCAACTTGGCACATACGACAGCACACTCACCCTCTTGTTTCTGTACCCGAGCAGCCAGACAATGCAGTCACCTCCTTCAGGAAGAACATCCAGAGAGAACAATAAAATAAAAGTACCTCATGCCAATCAACATAGCACTACATAGAGAAAAGAAACCCCTCCAAATGTATTTCTACTTGCTGTCCAGACCCATTGTCTTCCTTCCATTTCTTCTTCTCAAATGAACAGAACTCATCATTTTGGAGCCACCGGCATGGAGCAGGTCAGTGGCCAGCTGTCTGCCCGATGATGACAACACGGTTTCAGGACAGAAGAGTAACTCGGACTCCAGAGAGAAAGAGCAGTGGGGAGATGGGGATAGAAGTGAGAACCTGACGAGTGACCAGCATGGGGGTGAGCTGATTCGTCTTGAAGGCAGTGAGTCTTAGCACTGCTCTGTGAGCAGGAAAAAATGACTCAGAGGGACTGGGCCAGAGGGCTGTGGGAGCCAGAGTGGGGGCTGCGCTGGACCCTTCCCTCTTCTCTCCTGGCCTGGCTCTAAAGACATGGCCTGGGCATTAGCCTCCCAAATACTGAGGAATAAACCATCTCTGATTAGGACATGGGAAAACGGGGCCCTGGACTCTAAAGTATTGGGGGAAATCCTGCTAATGTTTTTTTTTTTCTTTTCTCTTGCCAGTTTTCCGTGAAAAGCATCTTGTTATATGAAGCTTCAGCACAGCTCATGGGGGGAGAGGAGTCTAAGTTCTGAGAGAACCAGAGCTCCTAGCAGAAGGACCAGGAAGGTGGCTGAGAATCAGAGGGAGAGGAGCTGTGGGTGAGCTGGGCCTGCACAGAGCACACCCCAGAGGCCAGCACAGGCTCTGCACATGCTGGTGCTGAGGTCACCCCCAGAGCTGCTGAGGTGTATGCTTCATATGCTCCACAGCCTGACACAGTGCGCTCTCACCTCTGCTGCCCAGTGGTGGGAAGACAGACTGTGGAGCCCGCCCAGCAGGGGCAGCACATCCAGGCCCAGCCTCATGTGAAGTCTGGAAGGAGAAAGGAACTGCATGTGAAAAGGCAGAGGTCACGGGCAAGAGGCCAGGACTATAGAGCCCCAGCCTGCAGTCCCACCACACCCTGCACTTTAATTACAAGTACAAGCTCATTTTTGCCAATAGCACAACATTTTTGCAACAGTAAGAATTGTAGGTTTGCCTTTGAAGAAAAAACTAAGTCAAATTACATTAGAGATTTCAATGTTGGTTTGTCACATCTTTGATGGATATTAGCTGAACCCAATGTGGTCATCATTTCACAGTGTTCTCTGCCTTATATCTGTATATATCAATTGTATATCAATTATTTCTCAATAAACCTGGGAAAAATAAACAGTGCCTTACTAAATGGAAAAAAATGGTTATAGATGTAGTGGAATGCATACACCATAACTAAAAGAAACAAATCAGGATACACAGGTAATAAATAGTATCATCTTGCCCTGGAGGCATGCTCAGTATGGAGCATTGATCTAGGAACCAGGAGGTCATGCATGGAGTCCACTTCAGGGCACATGCCCTGGCTGTGGGTCCAACCCCAGTAGGGGGCTTTTAGGATGAAGCTGATCAATGATTCTTTCTCATCCATATTATTATTTTTTAAATATATTTTATTTTTTTTTACAGAGAAGGATAGAGTTAAAAACATCCATGAGAGAGAATCATCCATCAGCTGCTTCTTGCACAATCCCTACTGCAGACATGCCCGCAACCAAGTACATGCCCTTGACTGGAATCCATCCTGGGACCTTTCAGTCCACAAGTCTAAGCTCTATCCATTGAGCCAAACTGGTTTCAGCTCATCCATATTATTATCTCTCCCTCTTCATCTCTGAAGTCAATACAAATATATTAAAATAAATAAATAAATAAATAGTATCACCTCAAAATGGTATTTGAATATATAAATTTACAAAAGATCAAAGGAAATAATTTGAAATGTTCACAATGGTTAACCTTGGATTGTGGAAATATGTTGTTTATTTTATTTTATACTATTCTTTTTAAATTTCTACCCAAGATCCTATATTATTTTTATAATGAGAAATTTTTTTTTAAACATTTAAGGAACTCTTTTTAGTGTAGATGCATTTTGTATCCATGTTCAGTGACTATCCACTTATCTTTGAGAAACTTAAAAAAAGTGCTTTGGGTTGTGAAATACCCTTTGGAAAGCATTCTTGCACTCTACCAGCTCCTGAATGAGAACACTGCTCTTTGGAGGTGCTGGGTCTGTTTGGAAAAAATAATGGGGCAGGGGCTGGAGTTGGAGTAGGGCTGGGGGTGGGGCAGAGTTGGGGGTGGATTAGGGCTGGGCAGGGATAGGACTGGGGTTGGGTAGGGCTGGGGAGGGGGACGACTGGGGAGGGGCAGGGTTGGGGGTGGTTAGGGCTGGGTGCAGTGCAAGGCTGGATGCGGAGTAGGGCTGGGGGCAGTGCAGGGCTGGGGAGGGCAGGGCTGAGGCAAAGCAGGAACTATGAAGAGGCACTCCTGGGCAGGAGGCCTCAGGCCCACAGCTCAGGCTGCATTTGAAGAATTCCACATTGAAAGGCTGATGTCTTCATAAAGGTTCAGACTTGATAAACTTTAGACATGAGCCACAGCAAATTTTCTTTTTAAAACGGCTTTTACTATTCTTACTGCAAAATAATTGAATAATGCTATATAGATCATAAAAGGAGCATATTTATAAATAAAAGATTTTTGAAGGATTAAGATCTCCTAGGTCACAGCTCTAGGGTTCTAACTCAGCTGGCTCTACACAGGCCAACAGGCAAAGTGGAAGGAGCACTGGCCCTGGGTTCTCATTTGATCTCTGCTCCGAATTCCCTTTGTGGTCTTAGGGATTTCACTTCCCCTTTCTGGGTCTCCCAGCTACATCTGTGGAATGAGGGTAATATTAGAAAATCAATGATTGTAGGTTCAGATTTCTACAATCTTCCTAAATATCTCAGCAATAATAACCTTTCCTTGGACTAACCTTTCTGGTAGCAACACTTCACAAAAATGTAAACACATTTTTATACTACTACTCATTTCAAAAGTACAAAATCCCTGTAAAACTTATCCTAAAACATTTTGGTAGATACTATTGAACAGCCACCACCACTTGGGCCACTCCAACTCTGGGCCCCTGGGAGGTGCCAGATAGGCTGGAACCAGCACCCTGTTGTGCTGACTGGGGGTTGGGGGTTCACAGAGTTTTTGGCAGGAGGCTCTGGGCAGGTGAGAGGGAGGGCACTCACCTGGTGACACTGAGGAAGGGGTCTGGCCCAGCACTGGCCCTCACCAGCCTCAGCTCCAGCTCCTCCCTCAGATTAGCAAGCGGGTCCAGCCCACAGGAGGAAGAGGAGCACCTGCAGGAAGCTGGCCTGGACCCCAGGCAGATGCACTTGGTCTGTCAGCAGGGGCGGACCCACACCAGCTACCCTCAGATTCCAAGGGCTCCTCCACCTACCCGGGCGGGGCAGCCGCGCGAGACAGGAAGCCCAGCGGGTCCTGTGACTCGCGCTCCCCCCACTCTTACCCCCTCACTCATGAGAGAGCCTGTGGCCAGATCTGCCAGGCTGGCCAGCCAGGCGCGTTTGCTGCTGCAGCGCCACCTGGTGGGCCTCTGCGCAATACCAGGAGGCCACCCTGGCTCCTTTGCTCAGTAGTGTGGGTTAACTCACCCACCCAGCATTGCTTTCTGACAGTCTGTCCCTGCGGATTAACTTCAACACAGGACACTTCTGCATTTTGGCCAAGTCAGTGTTGAGAGCCAGAATTTTTCATTAGGTCACTGGTTTGTTCATCATCATGTAGAGCATCTGAGCTTTTAACTTTTTACTTATTTTATTAAATGTTTTATATTAAAGAAGGAAATAATTTTTTGTAGATGTGATAAAGGAGGGTATGTCATTATATTATCTGTATACCAGGTCTCAGCAAGTTATATTCCTTGGGTGAAATCAGGCCTATTGCCTGTTTATATATGTCCCATGAAATAAGAATAATTTTATTCATATTTTAAAAGTTGAAAACAATATTTCTGAATACATAAACATAATATGAAATTAACATTTTGGTCTCCATAAGTAATGTTTGCCTGGAAAGCAGACGTATACATTCACTTACATATTGCCTTTGGCTACTGTCATATTCCAATGGCAGAGATGGATAATTATGACAGATGGTACTGTCTACAGAGCCCAAACCATTTACTACCAAACCCTTTACACAGGAAGTTTGCGGTCCTTTATCTTACACAGAGTAGATGAAGGCCATGTGATTATCAGCACTGTATTTGGATTTCTAATGATTTTAAACGTGTCATATTGAACATTTAAAAATCAACAAAATATGCCTGGCTGGTGTTGCTCAGTGTGTGAGCATCAACCAATGAACCAGGAAATCACAGTCTGCTCCCAAACCCAGTTATATGCTGGGGTTGCAGGCTCAATTCTCAGTGTGAGGTGTGCAGGAGGCAGCCAATCAATGATTCTCTCTCATCACTGATGTTTCTATCTCTCTTCCTTCCTCTCTGAAGTTATATATATATATATATATATATATATATATATATATATATATATATATATATATATATTGAATAAAATGAACAAAATATGGTAAATATTCACCAGTAAAGGAATATATAAATAGTTCTGAAGTACTTATATGAATAAATATTACAAGGTAGTTAAAATCAATAAAGAACTATTTGTCTCAAAGTAGATAGATTTTAAAATTTATGATAATATAAACAAAAAAGTTTGGGAATGTTACATAAAATATACCTGTATATAAATCCAGAAAGATGAACTAATACTACATATGGTTGATTGATATATATCTATAATAATAAGAGCATAATCTACTAATTAGACCAAACACCCTTCCGGATGACCTTGTGGACAAAGCCAGGCCTGCGAGGGAAGCCTGGGTCCTGGGTGCCTGATGGCGGCCAGTAGGGAAGCCCTGGTCCCGGGTCCCAGAGAGAAGCTGGTGCTGGCAGCTGGGGGAAACAAGGCCTACTCTTGCATGAATTTCATGTTCCAGGCCTCTAGTATATGCAATAAATGATTAAATACCCAAATTAGAAGTATGATTAGAAAATTTATAATGTGAAAGTAAATAGAAAATTGGACTGAAAAATGATACCAACTATTACTGTATTGTATTGTTTCTTCACTATTGTTTTTTGTGTTTTGTTTTTTTTAAAATCCTCACCTGTATATATGTTTATTGATATTAGAGGGAGAGAAAGAGGGAGAGGGAGACAGGCAGAGGGAGAGAAAGAAAAATCTATGTGAGAAAGAAACAATGATCCTGCCTTATGTATGTGCCCAGACTGGGAATTGAACCTGCACATTTTTGGTGTATGGAACAATGCTCCAACCAACTGAGCTTCTCAGTCCTAGTGTTTCCTTGTTTCTTAAAAACTGAAAATATAAAGAAAGAGGGCAAGATGTGATCACTATACTACACTATTCATTCTACATCTATTAAATGTTTTCTGTACTATAAATATAACTTAACATAAAGAAGGAAGACAGCATGGCTGTGGAAGTATTTGTTGACAAGAGAAATCTAAATAGTTTAAATGCAATTCAAAGCTGCAGTTACCACCAAAAATAAATATAATTGATGGAAATCATTGGATTCTGATAACTTATCAGAGAATCATTAAATTTGACTAGCTTATCCTAAAATAAAAATTAAAAAAAAGCCAGTAGCTTTTCTAGAATACACAATAGATATATTCGTTCTTACAATGCAACAAGGAACTGTTTCTAGACAAATGTGAGACATTGAAACCAAATAAAAACTGAGTTTCCTTATAAAAACTTCATTGTTGGGGAAAAACCAAGATGGCGGCATAGGTAAACGCCTAACTGCAGCCTCACACAACAATTTCCAAAAAATACAACTAAAATACAAAATGGACATTATCCAGAACTACAGGAAAGTTGACTGAGTGGAAATTCTACAACTAGAAGGAAAGAGAAAACCAGAAGGAAAATCAGAGGTGCTGCAAAAGCCTAAGGTACAGAGACACAGTGCGCGTGTGGGGAGAGGATAGAGCCGGAGAGGAGGGGGAGGCTGAGTGCCTGGCTGGCATTCTCTAACAGGAAGGAGATAAAAGCTCCGAACTGTGCTGAACCCCAGTTCCGACACCACTGAACCCCAGTTCTGGGCGAGACTCTGGAGACGCAGGTTCATACAAAGGGAGTCTGGGCTGTAAGGCAGAAACTCAGGGGAGCGGCAAAAGGCAGTCCCCAAGGCGTGCATATTTCGCACAGAGGACGGATGGTTGACTGTGCTGCTGGATTGCCCTAGCAAGAAGGTGACCGAAGATCTGGGCTGCTCTGAACTCCACTTCCAATCCCACTTCCAACTACACTGAACCCCAGTTCCAGGCTCATTGGAGGAGAGCCTAGACTGTTTGGTAGCGGGCAAAACTCGAGGGCACCTTTCTCTGAGCAGTGCTTGCAGCAAGTACCAAAGGACCCTGAGGAACACTGAGACTCAGGAACCTCATAGGGCGGGGCTGACTGTAAACAAAGGTTGTAGGCTCCACCCTGAAACTCCGCCCCCTCCAAGCACAAAGGCTTTTGCAAGTTTTCAAGTCTAGTTGTATAAGGCTGTCTTCTGGCATAGACACAGCTGATCTTCACAGCCAATTGACCTGGAGGTCAGTTCCTCCCAGTGATACCAACAACAATAAAACTTAACTACAACAAGGCTGTACACACAGTCCACAAAAGGGGGCACCAAGAGTGTCCACCTCAGGTAACCGGGAGACTGACCCACTGAACCATATAGGACACCTTAGCACACAAAGCCACCGTACCAACTCAGGGAAGCAGTGAAAATGCCGAGACAGCGAAACAGATCACAAACGAAAGAAATGGAGGACAAAAAAATGTCTGGATATAGAATTCAAAACCATGCTTATAAGTTTTTTCAAGAATTTCCTAGAAAAGGCCTATAAAATAAATGAGACCTATGAGGATATGATAAGTGATCAACTAGAAATAAAAAGGGATAACTAAAAATAAAGAACACATTGTCTGAAATAAAAAATATTATACAGAGTCCTAAAAACAGAATGGAAGATAGCAAGAATCAAGTCAAAGATTTGGAACATAAAGAGCCAGAAGACTCTCCTTTGCAGAAGCAAGAAGACAAGAAAATCCAAAAAGTTGAAGATAATGTAAGAAACCTCTGGGACAACTTCAAACGAACCAACATCAGAATTATGGGGGTCCCAGAAGATTAGAGAGAGCAAGATACCGAAAACATACTGGAAGAAATAGTGACAGGAAATTTCCCCCACCTGGGGAAAGAAATAGACTTACAAGTCCAGGAAGCCCGCAGAACCCCAAACAAAAGGTATCTAAAAAGGACCACACCAAGACACATCATAATTAAAATTCCAAGAGCAAAAGACAAAGAGAGAATATTAAAAGCAGCAAGAGAAAAGCAGGTAGTTACCTATAAAAGAGTACCCATACGATTGTCAGCTGATTTCTTAACAGAATCCATGCAGGCCAGACAGGAATGGCAAGAAATATTCAAGGTGATGAATAGCAAGAGCCTACAGCCAAAAGTACTCTACCCAGCAAAGCTATCACTCAGAATCGAAGGCCAGATAAAGAGTTTCACAAATTAAAAAAAGCTAAAGGAGTTCATCACTGCCAAAACAGAATTATATGAATTGCTGAAGGGGGTTATTTAGGAAGAGGAAAAGATAAAGATAAAAATTATGAACAACAAATACATAACTATCAACAAGTGAAACTAAAAATCAAGGGAATAAAAAAATCTGATGAACAATATTAACTGGTGAATATGATAGAATCAGAGGTATGGAAGGGGATTGAACTGACAATTCTCGGGGAAAAGGGGAGTGGAGGTGCGGGAAGAGACTGAACAAAAACTGTGCACCTATGGATGAGGACAATGGGGAGTGGGAAAAGGACAGAGAGTGGGGTGGGAACCTGCTGGAGGAGAGCAATTGAGTGGGAGGGGAGGAGAGGAACACATTTGTAATAATCTGAATAAAGATTTATTTTAAATAAATAAATAAAAAAATAGTCCTCCATGTGTCCTAATCAAAAGAGTGACTCTATATTCTTAGTATTTTTCTAAACATTTACTGTCCCCTGCAATTCATTTGCCCTGTGTGCTGTCTTTTACCCACGCCAAGTCTTTAAACTTGCAGATACTTTATATAATCTACCAGATGACTCTTATGATTCATGAACATTCTGAAGTTATAAGAAAAAATACTTGCTTACACTTGGTAATACACCTTAGTTCCCAATATTTCAGAAGCAATATTTTAAAAGACCACAAGATGGGGGTATTCCTGCATACAAGTAAAATGCTCAAAGCAGTGCACTGAGCTCCCAAGTTTCAAGTTCCACTTTGACCAGGAAGGGAGTCATTGCCCACAAGTGGCTGATTTAAAGTTAAGTAAAAGAAGAAATCACACTCCTCAGTTGCACTAACCACATATCAAGAACTCAATAGCCCTGTAGGCTACTGGCTACTCCAGTGAACAGTGCGAAATAAAACATTTCTATTCTCACAGGACTTTCTAGTGATTTTAAAATTAGTTTTCTTGCCGAGAACAATTTGGCTCAATGGATAGAGCGTCAGCTTGGGGACTGAAGGGCCCCGGGTTTGATTCCTGTCAAGGGCATGTACCTTGGTTGTGGGCATATCCCCAGTAGGGGGTGTGCAAAAGGCAGGTGATCAATGACTCTCATGGATGTTTCTAAATCTCTATCTCTCTCCCTCTCTGTATAAAAATCAATAAAATATATTTTTTTAAAAAATTAGTTTTCTTTAATTTAAAAAACAGAGGAAGTTTTAGAAAGTGCTGATTCTTTCTATTATTCATCATGCTGAACAAGTGGAAAGAGACTTAAAGGACCAGTGATAGAATTTTGGTAATTTGAATTGGGATTTAAATATATGCTGAAATATTACAAAGCCATTAAAATAGTATTTTCTTAGAATGTGTGAGAAGGTTTATGGTATACTTTTAAGGACAAGAGGAAACCAAAAGTATGTGTACATATATTTTTATAAATACCTATACATACACATTTGAATATATAATTCCAAATTTGAAATTTTTATACTGTGCATACATATACAGCCCTATATAAAAAGAAAGAAACAAAGGGAAAAGATCATACTGTTAATTGTGGGATGTGAAATTATGAAGGATTTTTTTTGTTTTTTCTTTCAACATGCCTTTATTTTTTATTTTTTTCCAATATTAGGGAGAAAAAAATCAATAAAAGAGTAGACTATAAAAAGAATGTGGAATGTTTTGATCTTTTGCAAAAGCCAAAATAAGTCTCAGAAGTTTCAGTAATTCACTTAAAAAACACACACACAACTAAAGATTTTTTTGATTTATATAAAGTTTTGAATATCTGCTCAATCTATCTGCATAATTCTTGTCACCAAGGCAGTTGTCAAGGCAAATGTCATTGGTAGGATGCTCTCATGTTTACAGAGCAGCCGAAGGGTCTCTGGAGTCTCTCTGTAGCTGCCTCTGTCTAAATGCTGAGCCCAGTGTGACATTCATTCATTTATTCGGAAGCAGTTCTGTCAAACATTTCCTATGGTCAAATTGTTCTGAATGAAAGTCTCTTCTGTGTCCCTATTGCTAGTCCTAAGCCATAAAAATCCCTTTCCCACTGGTGCTTTTGGAAATTGGTTGAATTAATGAAGACACCAGTATGTGTCTCAGGAACAGAAGCTCAGACTCTCCATCAGGGAGGACAAGGACACAGGAGGCAGCTTGCTCTGGGGGAACCGACTTGGCTGGATCTGGCCTCCCGTCTTCAGTTCTCTGACTTCAGTTTTCTGCCTTCTAAAAGGGGAGGCACATGGGGGACCATTGTGGAATTAGAACAATATATGTAAAGTGCCTGAATTATGGGAGAAAGCTAGGCGTTTTGTTTTTCTGTTTTTTTTACTTCTTATTAATATTATGCAGATGTTTATTTAACAAAAAAATAATCAATCTTCCCCTTTTATCAATTATTTTGAGCATTGAGAGATTTTATACTGTCTGTCCAGGTATCAGGCTGTGTTTAACATTTGTGAAGCTGGAGGTGTCAGAGGCTCCGATTTCCTCTGAAGTTCTCTCTCTCTCTCTCTCTCTCTCTCTCTCTCTCTCTCTCTCTCTCTCTTTTTTTTTCCTGCTGCCTTCAGATTACCCTAAGAATTCCTTCTCAGATAGTTTGCTTCATGCAGGACAATTAGTTGGCATGCACTCATGGTTCAGAGGGCTGGAGAGTGTCACACCCATGGCAACAGGGGCAGAGTCTTCGCATCTCCTATGGTCTTACCAGGGGCAATGGTAAGGTTACTGCGAGGAGGTGGGGAATGAATGGTTTTCTTTACTAAAATGAGAGGAGAGACTGTGAAAGGTGAGATGGGAAAACAAAAAATCACAGATGACTCCTCAGGCAGATCAAATTTGAAAAGAGCACCTAAAACAAATGGAGCATTTGGAAATTAGTTTTCTCAAATACTTTGCATACACTTACATACTCTTGAAAAGTCTTATTGTATCCTGTTTTGCAATTGTTCTTAAATTTTCCATCAGGGAAGGTCTGTATGGATAGGAAGTAGAAGCAACACCTTCTGAGCTCTGGTAACTGTGGGGAGAAATAAAGAGATTGAGGACGGAGAGCTGCAGATGCCCCCTGTTCCCTCCTCTGCAGCCAGGACTCTCAGAGGGGGGAGGGGACATGCAGACACTGGGGTTAGTATTGGAGGGTGGAGGACTGCTCCTCTGGGATTATCGAGGCAGACAGGGAGACCCAGGAGAGAGGCTGCATGTCCTCACTCCCTCTCTGTGTGAGTAGAACTCCAGAGGTAAACTTGGAGTAGGACCCCAGGACTGGACCCAGGCTAGCTACTCCATGAGAGACCATGGGAGATACAAAGACTCTGCCCCTGTTGCCATAAAAACAAAACAGCCCTTCCTCCCATCTCCAAATAACATCAACGCAGAAGGGACTGTACATTTAAAGACAGTAATCAGTTCATGAGACTGAACTCAGATGACCAAATATTTTCTTTTGCTCCTCTCCCCTCTATCCTCTGGTGGGGCAAGAGAAAGTTCATTTAGAACAAAATAAATAAATTAGCAAGCTATATTTCCTGTGCACATTTAACATAATGAGACAGATTTACAACTGTAACTATATCTGACATTTATTCTTAAAGGTTTTTCTTCCTAGCTACAATGTCCAAAGGAAATGTTTTATTATAAAAATAGCACTGTGGCTTCAGCTGTTATATTTCTAAAAAAGAAGCTGAGCTTCCTTTCACCAGATATTGGGCAGGGGTCTTGGGAGAATAGCATAAAAACTCTTATGAGGAGAGAACACTTCCCAGTGTCCTATCTAATAGAACAGTAATATGCAAATTGACCATACCTCTACTACACTCACACACCATGCCCACCAGCCAATCAGGAGAGAGTATGCGAATTAACCCAACCAAGATGGCTGTTGCCACAGAATAAGCAGGAGGCTTGGCTTTCCCTGGTAATGGGAGAAGCCAAGCTTTCTGCACACCCTGACTGGCCTAGGCTTCCACTCAAGGCTACAAAGTTTCAATTATATAAGATAAATAAATCTCAGACCCCAGGGCCTTCGCTTGGGTCACTGGGGGCGTGGCTAGCATGCAAACCACCATAGGCCCCTCGCCCAGGCTGCCCTATATCCCAAGGGAATCCCCACCCTGATCCGGGACACCCTTCAAGGCAAACCAGCTGGCCACCCATGCACCAGGCCTCTATCCTATCTCATAAAAGAGTAATATGCAAATTGACCAGCACTCCAACATACAAGATTGCTGCTCCCATGTGGTCAAAGATGGCTTCCCCATGTGGACACAGAATGCTGCCAGAAGATGGCCAACAGGGGAAGGCAGATGGGAGGGACCAGGCCTTCAGGGGAGGGCAGTAAGAGACAAACAGGCTGGCAGGGAAGCAGTTAGGCATCAATGGTGATTAGGGGGTGATCAGGCTGTCAGGCAGAAGCTGTTAGGGGCAATCAGGAAGGCAGACAGGCGAGCAGTTAGGAGCCAGCAGTCCTGGATTGTGAGAGGGAAGTCTGACTGCGTCAGACAGTCAGATCTCCCTCAAGTGGTCCCAGATTGGAAAGGGTGCAGGCTGGGCTGAGGGACCCATCCCCCATGCATGAATTTCATGCACTGGGTCACTAGTCTGCTGATAAAACTAAACTTCAGAATGTGTGTATATTTCTTAAGGAAAAGACATTTAAATGTAATCGCTGAATTCTCACTCAGCCAATGGGGCTCTGGTCCTAGCCAAGGCCTAGGAACCTTCTGGGAGGCAGAACAATGATAGAGTAAATGTTCCACTCTGCTTTAAAGTTTTCTTCTAAAAGGAGATTAGAATCTTCCTGCTGTTTTGGTTTGTTTGTTTTTTAGCTCCTTTGGTTTTTTTTTTTTAATATATTTTATTGATTTTTACACAGTGATGAATTGAGAGGGATAGAGAGTTAAAAACGTTGATGAGAGAGACACATCGACCAACTGCCTCTTGCACACCCCCCACTGGGGATGTGCCTGCAACCAAGGTACGTGTCCTTGACAGGAATTGAACCCGTGACCTTTCAGTCCCCCGGCCAACGCTCTATTCTTTGAGCCAAACCGGTTTCGGCATCTTTGGATTTTTAAAAGGCAGCACCTTTTAAGTTTAATGAGAGAAAGACAAGAAAGTGCTGGGCTTCAGACCATGGATGTATTGGGGGACCTCCGAGCAGTCATTTCATCTCCCTGAACCAGATTCAATCTGCAAAATAACTAATGTGTGATTTTTAAAAATATATATTTTTATTTATTAAATCCATTGGGATGACATTGGTCCATGTTAACATATAGGTTTCAGGTGTGGGTTTCTGTGTTACTGTGTGCCCAACACAGGAAGCAACACCAGGCTGGGGAACACGAGATGAGGTGTCAGGCCCATCATGGGTCAATAGGCCCCCAGAGGCCAAAGGGCTGGCCTGTGAATGACAGGAGGCTCAGCCTAGATTTGTAATAAATGTGATTATTTATTATGCAGTCAGGAACCTCTCCCCCCAGAGGAAGTTCACAAAGCAGCTACTGCATTTCTGAACAAAAAATTAAGACACGGGTTTTCACAAAAATAAATAAATAAATAAATAAATAAATAAATAAATAAATAAATAAGATTTTAAAAAATCCATGAATATATATGGGATGTCCTAGAGAGGTATAAGATATCATACGTATGTGCATGTTAATGAATCACATTTATTACATATACAAAATTTATGAAACCATTAAAGAGCTCTTTGCTCAGAAATTCATTCAACAAATGAGGGCCTTCTACCTGGGTCCCGGGGGCGGAGCCTTCACAGGTCACCTTTCAGGTGCTGAGAGGGAATGTGAGACAGACAGGCCAACAAGAACCAAGGCAAGGCATGATTTTAGGACACAAGAAGAGCCATGAGGAAAACAGACTTGGCTTATGTGACTAGGGAGCTACAGAGACTGCCGGGATTTCTATTGGTCTCCTAACCATTGACATCAAACTCAGTGGCTCAAACGACAAAGTGTGGGCTCCGAGGTCGTGTGGGTCAGAAACCTGAGGCAGTTCATTTGGTTGTGCTCCTCCAAAGAGCTCTGGGGAGGCCTGGTCCTGGGGAGCGGGCAGAATCCATTCCTTATGGGACAGTTCCCTTCTGTGTCCCTGCCAAAGTCACCGCCAGCTTCCTCCTCACAAAAATACTTGACCTTTGGTCCCTGCCTCCAGCCTCAAAGCCAGCCAGCCAAGTTGAGTCCCTCGTGCTCTTCTAACCAACCCTATTACTAAATTGTCACTTTCAAGAACCCCTGGTTACTGAGGGCCACAACCTCTGGGTGAGAAACACTTCCAGTGCTTTCTGAAGAGGGCCTGGGCTGTATTGGTATCAATAAAAGTTTATTCACTGACTTTGAACAACAACAAGAAAAACTTAGGAGGTTGGCCCACCTGGCTGACCTCGAAGGGTTGCTAGGTTACCTGTATGACCTATCTTTCCATTCTGAACTCCGTTAGTACTGTGACCTATTGCCAGGTGTACCCCATAGGGCTATAAAGGGGCTGCCCAGCACTGTGAATCCCCATCAGGCTCAGTGAAGAGCTCCCCAAGATATTTAAACGTAGACCTAGCTGTTGAGACAGAGCTGGCTTGGAGAGCTGGGGAAGACACCCCAAAAGGAGAGCCAGTGCCCCTGGGCAAGGACAGCCAGGCTGGATGGATACAGTAGAGGGAAGGGGGAGCAAAGAAAAAGCCACAGTGTGGGTTGAAAATTCTGTCACAGCATGAAGGCTTTTAGGCATTAGAAAGGGTCATAAGATTTATGTTTTTAAAGAAGACTCGGTGATTTGACATTTGAAATGATATTTGACATGTGTCCTGAGAGCCAGGCAGGATTTAGGCAGATGAAGACGGTGAGATGTGCTTCAGGTACAGACAGTGGACACGGAATGGAGGCAGGAGAGATGAACACTGGGGACCGGAGCACATACCTCTCAGAGCCTGTGAGTGACGGGACAGGGCAGGGAAACAGAAGACCCAGCATGGAGGGACCAAGGCAAGGGAGAGGGGACCTTCCATGGAGGGGTCAGGATAGGGGAGGCAGTGAATCCTCCATGGAGGGGTTGGTTGGGTAAGGGAGGAGAAGGTACCCTCCATGGAGGGGTCAGGGAATGGGATGGGAACCCTCCATTGAGAGGTGAGAGTAGGGAGGAGAAGGGATCCTCCATGGCAGGGACAGAGTAGGGGCTGGGAACCCTCCAATGAGGGGTGAGGGCAGGGAGGAGTGGGGACCCTGCATGGAGGAGACAGGGTAAAGGATGGGAACCCTCCATTAAAGGGTGAGGTCAGAGTGGAGAGAGGACCCTCCAGGGAGGGGACACATTAGGGGATGGGAACCCTTCATTGAGGGGTGAGGGCAGGGAGGAGAAGGGACCCTCAATGGAGGAGACAGGGTAGGGGATGGGTACCGTCCTATGAGAGATGAGGGCAGGGACGAGAGGGGACCCTCCATTGAGGAGACAGGGCAGTGAGGAGAGGGGACGGGCAGGGATGAAAGCAGACCCTCCATGGTGGTGGCAGGATAGGGAGAAGAGAAACCTCCATGGAGGGCCAGGACAGGGAGAAGAGGGGACCTTCCATGGAGAAGAGATTGTAGTGGGAGGAATTCTCCATGGAGGGGAAGGGTAGGGGATGAGAATCCGCCATAGAAGGGACACGGCAAGGAGTACGGGGACACTCCCTGGAGGGGAGAGTATCGGAGGAGAGATGACCATCCAGGAAGTGGGCAGGGAGAATAGGAGAGGAGACCCTCCATGGAGGGAGAAGTGTAGGGGATGGGGACCCTACAAGGAGAGGACAGGGTAGAGTGATGGGAACCCTCCAAGGAGGGAATAGGGCTTGGAGGAGAATGGAAACTCCATGGAGGAGGGAGGACAGAGGTAATGGGGACCCTCCATGGAAGGGACTTGGCAGGGAGGAGAGGGGACCCAAGATAGAGGGAGAAGGGCAGGGAGGAGAGGGGATCCTCCAGGGAGGGGGCAGGGTAGGGGGAAGGGAACCGTCCACGGAGGGGGCAGGGCATGGAAATGGGGAACTTCCATAGAGAAGCCAGGGCAGGGAGGAGAGAGGACCCTCCATGGAGGGGCCAGGGCAGGGAGGAAAGGGGACGCCTCCATGGAGGGGGAAGGCCAAAAAGGTGGGGAAACTCCATGGAGGGGGCAGTCCAGGGAGGAGAGGGCACCCTCCATGGAGGGGCCAGGGCAGGAAGAAGAGGGGACCCTCCATGGAGGGGCCAGGGCAGGGAGGAGAGGGGATCCTCCATGGAAGGTGCAGGGTAGAAGGATGGGAACCCTCCATTGAGGGAGCAGGGCATGGAGGAGAGTGGCCCCTCCATAGAGGGGGCAGGGTAGAGAGATGGAGGAAAAGGACAGGGAGGAGACAGGACTCTCCATGGAGGGTCCAGGGCAGGGAGGAGAGGGCACCCTCCATGGAGGGGCCAGGGCAAGAAAAAGGGGACCCTCCATGGAGGAGTCATGGCAGGGAGGATGGGGGATCCTTCATGGAAGGTGCAGGGTAGAAGGATGGGAACCCTCCATTGAGGGAGCAGGGCAGGGAGGAGAGTGGCCCCTCCATAGAGGGGGCAGGGTAGAGAGATGGAGGAAAAGGACAGGGAGGAGACAGGACTCTCCATGGAGGGTCCAGGGCAGGGAGGAGAGGGGACCCTAAAGGGAGGAGTCATGGCAGGGAGAAGAGAGGACCCTCCATGGAGGGGGCAGGGTAGAGGGATGGGAGAAAAGGGCAGGGAGGAGAGGGGACTCTCCATGGAGAGGAAGGCCAGGGAGATAGGGAACTTCCATGGAGAGGGCAGGGAGGAGAGGGGACCTTCCATGGAGGGAAAGGGCAGGGAGAAGAGGGGACCCTCCATGGAGGGGGCTGGGCTGGAAGGGGAAGTGAATCTCCATGGAGGTTCCAAGTCAGGGGGACAGGGAACCCTCCTGGGAGGGGGCAGGGCATGGGGACAGGGAACACTCCATGGAGGGGGCAAGATAGGGGGACAGGGAACCCTCCATGCAGCGGGGAGGGCAGGCCAGAGAGGAGACAGAAGGGGGCAGGGCAGGGGGACAGGGATCCTAACTTTGAGGGGAAGGGGGGCAGGAAGGAGAGGGTTCCCTCTATGGAGAGGTAAGGGCAGGAGGATAGGAACCCTCCATGGATGGGGCAGGACAGGGAAGAGAGGAGACCTTCCACAGAGGGGACAGGGCAGGGGGACAGGGAACCTTCAAAGCAGGAAGTGTGGACAGGGAATCCTTCAGAGAGTGGTCAGAGCTGGGGGAGAGTGAACCCCACTTGAAGGGACAGGGTAGTGGGGGCAGGAAACACTGCATGCCCAGGAAAGAGAAGGAGGGTAGTGGGGGCAGGAAACCCAGTTAGAGGGGCAGGCAGGCAGGGAGAATGGAAACAAGGAACCCTTTATGGAGAGGTCGGGACAGTTGGACAGTAAGTCCTCAATGCAGGGGGCAGGTCAGGAGGAAACCCACTTAGAGAGAGCAGGCCAGAGAGGAGACAGAACTACCCATGAAGAGGGCAGGGCAGGGGAACAGAGATCCTAACTTTGATGGGGAGGGGCAGGGAGGAGAAGGTGCCCTCCATGGATGGGGCAGGACAGGGGGACAGGGAACCTCATTTAGAGAGAGAAGGTTGGGGAGGAGACAGAACCCTACATGCAGGGGAGAAGGCGTTGAGGAATAGGAATAGAGAGCCCTTTGTGGAGAGGAGAGGCTGGGAGATAGGGAATCCTACTTTGAGACAACAAGGACTTAGGCTCATGTCCTTAAATAGATGGCAGGGCAAGGGGTAAAGGGAACCCTCCATGCAGAGGAGAGGCTGGGGATGGGGAGGAGGGAGCCCTACTTTGAGACAGCAAGGACTTAGGCTCAGGTCTTAAGCAGATGGCAGGGCAGGGGGTAGAAGGCATCCTCCATGATGGTCGGAGGGCAGGAAGGAAAAAAGACCCCACATAGTCTGAGCAGGAGAGTGGAGTTAGGGCACCATCCATGGAGGGGGCAGGGAAGGGTGTACATGGGAGTAGAGATAGGTAACAAGGGAAACACACCCCCCCATGGAGAATCCCCTGTTTTCCCATGTTGGAGCCCTCGTTCCTCAGCCCTGCCTTTCCCTGGTCCCCTGTCCTCCTGCCTGTCTTCCCATGGGGGCCCCCTTTCTCCCTTGCTCTGTGGTTGCTCCCCTTTCCCTCTGCCTTTTCCCTCCATGAAGGGTCTTCTCTTTCCCTGCCCTGACCCCTCACTCACAGGCACCTGAGGGGCATATGCTCTGGACTCTCAAGTCTTCATCTCTCCTGCCTCCAGGCTGTGTCCACTCTCTGTACCTGAAGCACATTCTCACCCTCTTCATCTGTCTGAATCCTACCTGAGCCCTCAAGACACATCTCAAATATAATTTTAAATATCAAATCACAAGCAGGGGAAGGGGAAGGGGGGTGGAAAATGGGGTGTGGGGGCTGGTGGTAGGGAGGTGAGGGTTGGGGTTGAAACTGGGTGCAGAGTGTGGGATGTAGGGTGGCAGGTGGAGGTGGATGGTAAGTGAGGGGGTGGACGTGGCATAATTGTGGGTTTTGGGAGTTGGCGGGTGGGGAACCTTATTTGGGGGCTGGCGGGTGTGGGTTGTGGGGTGTCAGTTGGGGGTGAAATGTGGGGGGTGGGAGGTAGGGTTACGGAGTGTGGGGTTAAAAGAGGGAAAAGTGGGCATAAGGGGGATAAATGGTGATGGAAGGAGACTTGAAGGCAGTGAGCACACAGTACAGTACACAGATGATGCATTATGAAATTGCACACATGACCTTTGCAATTTTATTAATGACTGTCTCCCAAATAAGTTTGATTAAAAATAAATAAAAGCTGTAGCTTTGAGGTTGATTAGGTTATGAGGTTGGAGCCCTCATGAATAGGATTAAAAACCTTTTAAATGATACTTCATGCTAGACTTAGGGGTGATCACTTTATATGCTATATGAATGTCTAACCAATATTTTGCACACATGAAACTAATATTGAACATCATCTTTAATTGAAAAAAATTAAATTAGTAAAACAATTTTAAGTAAAATAAAAGTGCAAATCAGAGTGATCTTGAAAAGATATGAGATCATTTTGTTCTGTGCCTAAAAGCCTTCAGCGCTCACTCCAGCAGTGGTAGCTCTCCAGGAGGCATCATGCCTGCGATGGTGTTCACTGCTGGGAGAGGAATGCCCTGTCTTCTTCCTCCAGTTGCTCCCTGCACTGATCTGGTGACATGGGGCACTGGTGCAAGGCAGAACTGTGCTTCCATGAGAGCGAGCTATTTTGGCTGCTTAGGTCTAGAGTGGGAGCAGACACAGAAAAAATAAATTTAAGCCTTTAAAGGTCCTAGTAGCATTTCAACCCACCAAAGGGACCTCTATCCTCCCTTCCCTACACTCCAGCCATCCTGGCTCACCCAGCCTTCAGGAAAGAAGGCAGAACAGTGCTGCCTGGAAGCCAGTGAGCATGCCTGTGTTGGGAAGGTGTAGAGAGCTGCAATTCTCTCGGGATGAGCTCCCTAAGATATTTAAACTTAGACCTAGCTGTTGAGACAGAGCTGGCTTGGAGACCTGGGGAAGCCACCCCAAAAGGAGAGCCAGTGCCCCTGGGCAAGGACAGCCAGGCTGGATGGATACAGTAGAGGGAAGGGGGAGCAAAGAAAAAGCCACAGTGTGGGTTGAAAATTCTGTCACAGCATGAAGGCTTTTAGGCATTAGAAAGGGTCATAAGATTTATGTTTTTAAAGAAGACTCGGTGATTTGACATTTGAAATGATATTTGACATGTATCCTGAGAGCCAGGCAGGATTTAGGCAGATGAAGACGGTGAGATGTGCTTCAGGTACAGACAGTGGACACGGAATGGAGGCAGGAGAGATGAACACTGGGGACCGGAGCACATACCTCTCAGAGCCTGTGAGTGACGGGACAGGGCAGGGAAACAGAAGACCCAGCATGGAGGGACCAAGGCAAGCGGAGAGGGGACCTTCCATGGAGAGGCCAGGGCAGTGAATCCTCCATGGAGGGGTTGGTTGGATAAGGGAGGCGAAGGTACCCTCCATGGAGGGGTCAGGGAATGGGATGGAAACCCTCCATTGAGGGGTGAGGGCAGGGAGGAGAGGAGACTCTCCATGGAGGTGACAGGATAGGGGATGGGAGCCGTCCATTGAGGAGTGAGGGAAGGGAGGAGTGGGGACCCTCCATGTAGGGGACAGGGTAGGGGATGGGGACCCACCATTTAGGGGACAGGGTAGGGGATGGGAACCCTCCATTGAGGAGTGAAGGCAGGGAGGAGAGGGGATCCTCCATGGAGGAGACAGGGTAGGGTATGGGTACCCTCCTATGAGAGATGAGGGCAAGGAGGAGAGGGGACCCTCCATGGAGGAGACAGGGTAAGAGATGGGAGCCCTCCATTGAGGGGTAAGGACAGGGAGGAGACGGGATCCACAACGCAGGAGACAGGCTATGGGATGGGAACCCTCAATTGAGGAGGGAGGGCAGGGAGGAAAGGGGACCCTCCATGGATAGGACAGGGTAACAGATGGGAGCCTTCCATTGAGGGGTGAGGACAGAAAGGAGAGGAGACTCTTCATGGAGGGGACATGATAAAAGATAGGAACCCTCCATTGAGAGGTGAGGGCAGGGAGGAGAGGGGACCCTCCATGGATAGGACAGGGTAAGAGATGGGAGACTTCCATTGAGGGGTGAGGACAGAAAGGAGAGGAGACTCTCCATGGAGGGGACATGATAAAAGATGGGAACCCTCCATTGAGGGGTGAGGGCAGGGAGGAGAGGGGACCCTCCATGGAGGAGACAGGGCAGGGAGGAGAGGGGACAGGGCATGGAGGAAAGCGGACCCTCCATGGAGGTGGCAGGATAGGGAGATGGGAACCCTTCATTGAGGGGCCATGGCAAGGAGAAGAGGGGACCTTCCATGGAGAAGAGATTGTAGGGCGAGGAACCCTCCATGTAGGGGAAGGATAGGGGATGAGAATCCTCCATAGAAGGGAACGGCAAGGAGTACAGGGACACTCCCTGGAGGGGAGAGTATCAGAAGAGAGGTGACCATCCCGGAAGTGGGCAGGAAGAATAGGAGAGGGTCCCCTATTGGGGACTCCATGGTGGGGGGAGTGTAGGGGATGGGAACCCTACAAGAAGAGGACAGGTTAGTTGATGGGAACCCTCCATGGAGGGAATATGGCTTGGAAGAGAGTGGAAACTCTATGGAGGAGGGAGGACAGAGGTAATGGAGTCCCTCTATGGAAGGGACTTGGCAAGGAGGAGAGGGGACCCTCTATAGAGGAGAATGGCAGGGAGAAGAGGGGATCCTCCATGGAGTGTGCAGGGTAGGGGGATGGGAACCCTTCATGGAGAAGCCAGGGCAGGGAGGAGAGAGGACCCTCCATGGAGGGGCAGGGCAGGGAGGAGAGAAGACTCTCCATGGGGGGGCCAGGGCAGGGAGGAAATGGGACGCCTCCATGAAGGGGGAAGGCCAAGGAGATGGGGGACCTCCATGGAGGGGGCAGTACAGGGAGGAGAGGGCATCCTCCATGGAGTGGCCAGGGCAGGAAGAAGAGGAAATCCTCCATGGAGGAGTCATGGCAGGAAGGAGAGGGGATCCTCCATGGAAGGTGCAGGGTAGAGGGATGGGAGCCTTCCATTGAGGGGTGAGGGCAGGAAGGAGAGGGGATCCTCCATGGAAGGTGCAGGGTAGAGGGATGGGAGCCTTCCATTGAGGGAGCAGGGCAGGGAGGAGAGTGGACACTCCATGGAGGGGGCTGGGCTGAGAGGAGAAGGGAATCTCCATGGAGGTTACAAGGCAAGGGGACAGGGAACCCTCCTGGGAGGGGGCAGGGCATGGGGACAGGGGACACTCCATGGAGGGGGCACAGCAGGGGGACAGCGATCCTAACTTTGAGGAGAAAGGGGGCAGGAAGGAGAGGGTTCCCTCTATGGAGAGGTGAGGGCAGGAGGATAGGAACCCTCCATGGATGGGGCAGGACAGGGAAGAGAGGGGACCTTCCATAGAGGGGACAGAGGACAGGGCAGGTGGACAGGGAACCTTCAAAGCAGGACGTGTGGACAGGGAATCCTTCAGAGAGGGATCAGAGCTGGGGGACAGCGAACCCCACTTGAAGGGACAGGATAGTGGGGGCAGGAAACCCTCCATGCCGAGGAAAGAGGAGGATAGAGAAACCCAGTTAGAGGGGCAGGCAGACAGGGAGAATGGAAACAAGGAACCCTTTATGGAGAGGTCTGGACAGTTGAACAGTAAGCCCTCAATGAAGGGGGCAGGACAGGGGGACAGGGAACCTCACTTTGATGGAGAAGTGTGGGGAGGAACAGAACCCCACATGGAGGTGACAAGGCATTGAGGAATAGGAACAGAGAACCCTTCATTGAGAGGAGAGGCTGGGAGACAGGGAATCCTACTTTGAGACAGCTAGGACTTAGGCTCATGTCCTTAAATAGATGGCAGGGCAAGGGGTAAAGGGAACCCTCCATGCAGAGGAGAGGCTGGGGATGGGGAGGAGGGAGCCCTACTTTGAGACAGCAAGGACTTAGGCTCAGGTCTTAAGCAGATGGCAGGGTAGGGGGTAGAAGGCATCCTCCATGATGGTCGGAGGGCAGGAAGGAAAAAAGACCCCACATAGTCTGAGCAGGAGAGTGGAGTTAGGGCACCATCCATGGAGGGGGCAGGGAAGGGTGTACATGGGAGTAGAGATAGGTAACAGGGGAAACACACCCCTCCATGGAGAATCCCCTCTTTTCCCAAGTTGGAGCCCTTGTTCCTCAGCCCTTCCCTTCCCTGGTCCCCTGTCCTCCTGCCTGTCTTCCCATGGGGGCCCCCTTTCTCCCTTGCTCTGTGGTTGCTCCCCTTTCCCTCTGCCTTTTCCCTCCATGAAGGGTCTTCTCTTTCCCTGCCCTGACCCCTCACTCACAGGCACCTGAGGGGCATATGCTCTGGTCTCTCCAGTCTTCATCTCTCCTGCCTCCAGGCCTAGTGTCGACTCTCTGTACCTGAAACACAGTCTCACCCTCTTCATCTGTCTGAATCCTACCTGAGCCCTCAAGACACATCTCAAATATCATTTCAAATGTCAAATCACAAGCAGGGGAAGAGGAAGGGTGGTGGGAAGGGGGATACGGGGTGGTTAGAGGGAGGTGGGTGTGGGGGTTGAAACTGGGTGGTGCAAAGTGTGGGATGTAGGGCGTCGAGTGTGGGTGGAGGTGGATGGTAATTATGGGGGGTGGGCTTGGTGTAATTGTGGGCTTTTGGAGCTGGCGGGTGTGGGTTATGGGGTGTCAGTTGGGCATGAAATGTGGGGAGTGGGAGGTAGGGTTACGGAGTGTAGGGTTGAAAGAGAGAAAAGTGGGCATAAAGGGGATAAACGGTGATGGAAGGAGTCTTGAAGGCAGTGAGCACAGAGAAAAGTATACAGATGATGCATTATAAAAATGCACACCTGACTTTTGCAATTTTATTAATGAATGTCTCCAAAATAAGTTTGATTAAAAATAAATAAAAGTTGTGTATTTGAGGTGATTAGGTTATGAGGTTGGAGCCCTCATGAATAGGATTCAAACATTTTTAAATGATATTTCATGCTAGACTTGTCAGGGGATCACTTTATATGCTATATGACTATCTAACCAACATTTTGTACACTTGAAACTAATATTGAACATCATCTCTAATTGAATTAAATTAGTAAAACAATTTTAAGTAAAATAAAAGTGCAAATCAGAGTGATCTTGAAAAGATATGAGCTCATTTTGTTCTGTGCCTAAAAGCCTTCAGCGCTCACTCCAGCAGTGGTAGCTCTCCAGGCGGCATCATGCCTGTGATGGTGTTGCACTGCTGGGAGAGGAATGCCCAGTCTTCTTCCTCCAGTTGCTCCCTGCACTTATCTGGTGACATGGGGTGCTGGTGCAAGGCAGAACTGTGCTTCCATGAGAGCGAGCCAAGCATCACTTTGGCTGCTTAGGTCTAGAGTGGGAGCAGACACAGAAAAAATAAATTTAAGCCTTAAAGGTCCTAGTAGCATTTCAACCCACCAAAGGGACCTCTATCCTCCCTTCCCTACACTCCAGCCAGCCTGGCTCACCCAGCCTTCAGGAAAGAAGGCAGAACAGTGCAGCCTGGAAGCCAGTGAGCATGCCTGTGTGGGAAGCTGGAAAGAGCTGCAGTTCTCTCAGGATGGAAATGGAGGGATGACTGCTAAAATTAGCCAAGCCTGAGGGGACTCTGCTTTTTACTACATGATGATGGAATCACACCTGCATGATCCTGCCATGCTCTCCCTCTCAACCCAGGGGACCCAGGATCATCCACAACAAGAAGCAGCTCTGGCCTTTGAGAATCCAAAGAACCTCTGAAAAGCCCAGATTCTCACACAGCTGATCTCAGATTACAGAACCCAGACATCTTAAATCCTGGGAAGCAGCCTCTTTTGACTTTTTCTTTCTCCTTCTACAAAGAATGCCAGTTGTGCATCTTCTGTACAATGCTCAAAGATGTGTGAGGACCCAGCGCGTGGCACCTGGACCTGGTGTGCCCTGGGACTTCTGCTGAGTCGCCTCAGACCCAACACTGACACTGAGTTTGAACCTGCATCAATCTAGTGAACACCACTCAGCTCTACTTGGGGACTCCCTGAGAACCGTCCTCCTGCAACTTGAGTACTTGCAGAGGCTCTGTCATTGACTGAGGCTCACAGGCACCCAGCAGATGGAGGCACACAGAGAGGCAGAACACGGGGTGCTCTGGGACTTTTGCTGACCTGTCCCCGGGCTCAGTGCTAGTAAAAGCCAGCTTGGGTGCCCTGCTTGGACCTTCCTGAGTCACTCAGCCTCAGCAGTGGCTGTCACAAAATGTGACTTACTTTGTAGATCCAAATAGATTGCCCTGGGCCAGTCACATAAATCATCTGACATTGGTCAGCACCAGAGTCCCTCCCTGGATGCCCAAGTACCAACACTCCCAGGGGCCAGCCTCACAAGCACCATATCAAAATAAAGAATAAAATCACATAACAATAGATACATCAAGAGAATTCAACAAAACTCAGCACCCATTCATTCTAACAACTCTCGGCAAAGTGTGAATAGAGGAACGCACCTCAACAGGATGAAGATCAAGTAGGACAAAGCTATCGCATCCTCCATAGACAAAAGGTAAAAGCGTTTTTCTTCAGATTAGGAGCAAGTCAGGGATGTCTGCTGTCACCATACAGACTCAACAGAGTGGTGGAAGTCCTAGCCACTGCAATTAGAAAAAATGAAAATAATTTGAATCAGAAAGGAAGAAGTATGACTGTCATCATTTGGAGATGACATAATTTATACAGAGAACCCAGATGATTCCATAAAAAAATAAAATAAATAAAATAAGCAAAAAACTCCCAACTATAGGACTGATAAATGAATTCAGAACACAGCAAGACAGAAAATAAATATACAGAAATCAGCTGCATATTTACACTCCAATGATGACCTATGAAGAAGGAAACTAAGAAAAAAATCTCGTTTACATTCAAATAAAAACATATACCTAAAATTACATTTAACTAAGAATGTATAAGACCAGTACTCAAAAAATTAAAAGACACTGAAGAAAAGAAATCGAAACCCTGATCGGTTTTGCCAAATGGTAAGAGTGTCAAATGGCCACAAGTTCCATTTCTGGTCAAGAGCACATACATGTATTACAGTTTTGATTCCTGGTGTCACCATTTGTGTGAGTGCAGGAAGCAATGAATCATGGGTCTCATATAATTGGCTCCAGCTCTCTCTCTCTTTCTATCTCTCACTTCCCTCCCTCCTTCCTTCCTTCCATCCTCCTTCCTTTCTTCCCTCTCTGCTCACTGTCTCCCTTTGACACTTTCTCAAAAAGCAAAGGAAAAAAATATCCTATGATGAGGAGTCACACATACAAAAACAAAGGAAGAATGGAAATGGAAAAAAAAAAAAAGGAAGAGAATGAAAGAAAGAAAGAAAAAGAAAGGAAGAAAAGATAAAAGGAAAATAGAAAGAGAAGGAAAGAAAGAAAGAAAGAAGAAGGAGCAAAAGAAGATACAAATAAAAGCATATATTGTATTCACAGATATGAAGACAACATCATTAAAATGTTCAATGGCATATTTCAGAAAGCAACAACAAATATCACAAAAATGTTTATAGAAGTACAGAGAGAGAGAGAGAGAGAGAGAGAGAGAGAGAGAGAGAGAGAGAACCAACACACACACACACACTCACATTTATAAATCAAACAAAATCAAACCAGGAGCCATAGTGATCTTGAGAAAGAAGAACAAAGTTGGAGGAATCATGCTTCCTGAGATCACACTATATTACAAGACCAGAGTAATGAATATAGCATGGTACTGGCATAAAACAGACATATAGGTCACTGGACAGAATAAAAAGAACAAAAATAAACCAAAGCATTTATGTTCAATATTTGACAGAGGACACAAGAACATACAATGGACTAAAGATAATCCATTCAATAAATGTTATTGGGAAAATTGGAAAGATATGTACAAAAATAAATGGAAGTAGACTACCTTCTTACCCCTTATAGAAAAGTAAATTCGGAATGGATTAAAGACTTAAATGTGAAAATTGAACCATAAAAATTCTAGAAAAAAATAAAGGCAATACTCATAGCAATATTTTTTATTCTGATATATCTATTTGGACAAGGGAAGCAAAAGAAAAACTACACAAATGGGATTACATCAAACAAATGTTTAGCACAGCAAAGGAAACATCAACAAAATGAAAAGACAACCCACTGAATGGCAGAACATATTTTCTAATGATACAGCTGGTAACGGCTGGCTTAATATCCAAAATTTAGAAAGAACTTATAAAACACAACATTATAAAAAATTAAACAATCCAATTTAAAAATGGGCAAAGTACCTAAATAGACACTTCTGCAACGAGGACCTGCAGATGACCATTACACAAACAAAAAGATGCTGAGAATCACTAATCATTACAGAAATAGAAAGGAACATCACAGTGAGGAATCACCTCACATCTGTCAGATTGGCTATCATCAATAAGTCAATAAACATCAAGTGCTTAGGATGTGGAGAAAAGGGAACCCACGTGGAATGCAGATTGGTGCAACCACTGTGGAAAGCAGTATGAAGGTGGAAAGCAGTATGAAGTTTCCTCAAAAATTAAAAATCAAAATGACCTAGCATTTTCTCTTCTGAGATTATATCTGCAGAAATCTGAAGCACTGATCTGAAAGGATATATGCTCGCCTTTGTTCATTGCAGCAATATTTACAATAGCGAAGATTTCACAGCAGCCCAAGTGTCCAGCAGCAGATAAGCGGAGACAAAGCTGTACTACATTATACACAAGGAATACTACTCACCCACACACCCAGAAAGGAAATCTTTCCTTTTGGAACAGCATGGATGGAGCTGGTGAGTATTATGCTCAGTGATGGGAAGTAAGCCAGTCATAGAAATACAAGTTCCTTATGGTTTCATTTATATGTAAAATCTAATGAACAAATTAAACTACAATTAAAATAGAAACAAAATCATAGATATAGAAAACAGACTGACACTTGTCAGAGGAGAGGGAGTTTGGGGGACTAGGTGAAAAAGGCGAAGGTGTTAAGCAAAGAAAAGAACTCAAAGACACAGACAGCAGTTTGGTGATTCTCAGAGGAAAGGGGTGTGTGTAGAAGAGGGTTCAGAAAGGATAAATTGTGATGGAAGGAGACCTGACTTGGGGGAAGGGGCGAGGGCAGTGAGACACAGAGTTCAACATACAGATGATGTATTATAGACCTGTTTACCTGAAAGCTATAGAATGTCATTACCAATCTCTCCCCAATAAATTCAATTTAGAAAAATAGCACATTGTAACACATGCTATCGATACAACCTGGATGCACCCTGAAGACATGACTCAGTGAAAGAAGCCAGTCACAGACACAAATATTGTGTGACCCCACTCACATGAGGTCCCTGGATCTGTCAATCATAGAGACAGGTAAGGTGGAGGGGACCAGAGGTGGGATGGATGCGGTGTTGTTGTTTAGTGGGACCAGAGCTGCAGTTGGAGAAGATGAGAACAGTGATGAGATGATTGTGGTTACAGCAGCACCACAATAGGAATGTACTTAACACCACTGAACTGCGCACTGAAAAACAGTTAAACTGTTAAATTTCATTGTGTATATTTTTCTGTGATAAAAACGTACCAACAAAAACAAGAAGAGAAGGCACTTCCTCGGTGCTGGAAATCTGGTAGAGCTGTTCCCTATCTGGACAGCATGGCGAATGCACGTGATAAAAGAGCACAGGGCTCAACACTCACACGAAAAAATGTGCACAAAGGGAATCAGGAAGCTTGTCCTTACTGGGTGGTTGGGTCAAAGCCAATATCCTGGTTGTGAGCTTTTTATAAGATATTATTGAGGAAAACCGGGTTAGATTAGCTGGGCCACATCTGCATTATCTCTTACAAATAATGTGAATCCATAGTTACATTTTTTTTAAAGGTTAAAGGATAAAAGGGGTGACCAAGATTTGGTTTTCTTGTCTCAGAGATTCGGGCCCAGCAAGTCCAGGTGGGGTCCGGGCTGAGAATAAAGAATTGCTGAGGGGAACTGGGAGTCAGTGGGGTTGTGAGTCAACCACCAGACCAGTGACCTCCACAGCTACCTTCTCATCCCCTCACAGGCTTTCCTCAGCCTTTAATAAGCTGCTGTGTCTCAGCTACTCCTTATGCGATCTCTGTTTCAGAGAAGTCCCCTCTTTTTCCTGCGAAGTCACCTGGAGCAGAGCTCAGCTGGGCCAGGAGGGGATGGGACTGGACAGTAAGTGTGACAGACTCCTTTTAACCCATGGATCTGCCTCCTGCCCGGTCACACCAAGAGGCCAAGCGCTGCCCGGTCATCCAGAAAGCGGGCTCCAGCCACTGCCTTGCACTTGGGAGGGCAGCAATGCCCACTGCTCACACATCTGCACCCTGAAGCGCCCTCTGGAGAGCCCTGCTAGGAAAGGTGGGGGGCAAGCATGGTCAGGCCATGTTTGGTTAAAAACAAAGATATTACTTTAGTGACTCAATGTTATAATTTTACGTTTTTCAAATATAAAATTATAACATTGTGTATATATTTGAGAGAATGGAAAAATGCCTATTTGAAACTTTAAATAATATTCAGGAAAAACATGAGATCTTTTTGGTTTGGAAAGGTGGTAAATCTTTAGGAAACTGCTCTAAAATAATAAGGGAAACATCCTGTGTGGCCAGAAAATGAGCTGTGACCATGAGTCTCCTGAGTCCCTGCCACTGCTCCCTGAAATCCAGACAAGACTGCCAACACCTTTATCAACAATCGCCAGCCTCAGATTCACTCGGGCTCTCCTGTGGTTCCATCTGATTGCTCAGTTGAGACACATGCCCGAGCCCAGCCACAGAGAGGATGGCACAGTGACTCACACAGGGAGGATGGCACAGTGAATAGCACAGAGGATGGCACAGTGAATAACACGGAGGATGGCACAGTGAATAACACAGGGAGGATGGCATAGTGAATAGCACAGGGAGGATGGCACAGTGAATAGCACAGAGGATGGCACAGTGAATAGCACAGAGGATGGCACAGTGAATAACACAGGGAGGATGGCACAGTGATAGCACAGAGGATGGCACAGTGAATAACACAGGGAGGATGGCACAGTGAATAGCACAGAGGATGGCACAGTAAATAACACAGGGAGGATGGCACAGTGAATAACACAGGGAGGATGGCACAGGGAATGGCACAGAGGATGGCACAGTGAATAGCACAGAGGATGGCACAGTATATGAGCTTCACAGAAACGCAGAAGGGGTGGGAGCCCTCCCCCCGGAGGCGGGTCTGATGGGGAGATGTGCTCTCTGTCTCTGCAGGAGAAAGAAAGCAGCCGTCCTGTGTGACCGGGCCTTTGGCGAGCAGAGCTGTTTCGTGGCAGAGATCTTACCCACAGATTCTAGAATTAGGACTCACGAGATCTTACCTTCACTTCATAGAGTCACTGGGCCCCACATGTTGTGTTATGATTGGCCTCTTACAGTGACAAAATATCTTTTTGAAAATAAAGAAAACTGCCTGTGTAGGGTAAATTTTCCTGCCTGTAGTCAAATATAATAGCTGTGAGCCTCATGCTGTGACTCTCCACGGAAACTCCCTAACAGCCTGTGTGGGTTTTGGCCAAACGGATGGTTCTGGGAGTTTGATCAATAGTTAGTGCTCAGGGTTCACAGTTAAGTCCATTTGTTCCAGGGAAACCTTTTCCTTATACTTCAGTGAATTGTGATGGATATAAAGTGCAAAATTATAAAGTATATATAGCTTAATGACTGTCTTTGTCTGCTCTGCTCAAACAAAAATGTCATAAATTGACTGGCTTAAGAAACAAACCTTGCCGAAACCGGTTTTGCTCAATGGATAGAGCTTCGGCCCAAGGACAGAAAGGTCCTGGGTTCGATTCCGGTCAAGGGCATGTACCATGGTTGCAGGCACATTCCCCAGTAGGGGGTTTGCAAGAGGCAGCTGATCGATGATTCTCTCTCATCGATGTTTCTAACTCTCTATCCCTCTCTCTTTCTCTCTGTAAAAAATCAATAAAATATATTTAAAAAGAAAAGGAAAGAAAAAAAAAAAAAGAAATGAAAAGAAACAAACCTTTGCTTCTCACAGTCTGGAGTCCAGGGAGTCCAAGATCAAAGTGCCAGATCAAAGTGGCATCTGCTGAGAAGCAGCTTCTGGTGGAGGCCTCCTGTGCAGAGAGCAAATGCCAGGAAGCAAGCCCCCGGGCTCTTGTTTCTGGAGCACCACTTCTGAGCAGGAGGCTCATTCTCATCACCTAACCACTCCCAGCGGCCCCCTCTCCACACAGCCTCGGGTGGGGGTTAAGTTTTCAACTTATGAATTTTGGATGGTTATAAGCATTCAGTCCATTCAAGGACATATCACACACACACACACACACACACACACACACACACACACACACACATACACACACACCCTCATCAGGAGATATGGAATATTTCCTGCATCCAGAATGCTCCCCTATACCCTTTCTAGTCAACATTCCCCAAACTGAGCTACTTTTAAGACTTACACATGTAAGTTTGTTTTGCCTGTTCTTGAATTTCATATAAAGTAGAATCATGCATACTTTTTGATATCCAGCTTCTTTTATACATGGTATTTGGATGTTCATTCATATCATTTTATTAAACTTCAAAAACTGCTCATTTTAGCACAGAAAAGCATTTTTGGTTTTGAAAGTAAATCCATGGCACACCCACAGGAGCAGGAGAGTTTAAGACCAATAGAGGGCACAGTGGTGTGTCTCAGAGTTCTGTGGACCTGGTGTGATTCTGCAGAATGTGATTCCGGCGCTGCCTGCAGGCTCCCATCGATTTTAGTGACAATAACAAAGAAAAGAAGGGAGGAACATTGATGTTTCCCTCTCTGTGTCTCTTCCCCTCCCTCCTACTCACTCTAAAAAATCAATGGAACAATATCCTTAGGTGAGGATTAACAAAAACAACACCACCACCACCACCACCACCACCACCACCAACAACACACACACACACACACACACACACACACACACACACACACACACACAAACTCTGAGTGTAGCCAGGCCAAAGAAATGAGCAGGCTGCTGGGATGCATGCCAGAAAATTTTGTGGGGATGTAGGGGTGTGGAGTGCTCACACAGGATTTCTTGAAGGTCAAATAACTGTCCTGTGGCATGTGGATGGTGTCCCCGGGCAGCCCAGAGCAGTCCACTGGACCAGTGGTGCTACCGGCCTCCCCCGCGGTGTCAGTGGGAACCCATGCTCTAATTATCCCCTCCCCCCCATGTGCTGTCAATGACACGGCCAGCTTCACTGAGCCTGTGCCCTCTTAGCTGCTGGTCCATGAAAACCCTCACTGTCTCCTCCACTGCCCACCTCTCATCAGCCTGTCAGAAGATTCCCCCACCTCTTTTTGGTTTATTGGGGGCTGGGGGGTGTCCCACAACTTCCAGGGATGAATCTGTCCACCATCCCCACAGGGCCAGCTGCTTCCCAACAAACAGACTGAGAAGGGGTGGGCTGGGTAGGGTGGGGGCCTGTCTAGTCATAGCTTCAGACTTCATCCAGTCATCATCCCTCCCAGGTTCCAGCCCCGACGCTGAGCTCAGGGCTCCGGCCACACTAATTCCCATCTCAGTAAATGTCTCCTCGTTCTGGAAGCAGGGTTTCCTTAGCTTCAGCACCCTCCCAATGCCCCCAATGCCCCCAATCCTGCCCTGCCCCAGACTACACCCACATCGAGACTGGTTTAATGCTATTTTCAGGAGGGCTCCTGGACCTAAGTAAACCAAGTCTCTGCCTTCTATGAGCTCAGAATCCAAAGGAATAAATAATAAGGCATTAAAGGACTGATGTTACAGAGAATTAATGCATGAACTTTTTACAATCTGCTCCATAAGCTTTAATTCCATTGACCTATTTAACCCCACACCCGACTGCCTACCGCCCAGGAGCTGTGTGACCTGGGGAGGCAGGCAGAGCAGGCTCCCAGGAACGTCAGCCTGCCTGCCCCAGGCTGCCCAGCTGCCGGCCCCGAAGCACAGCTCCATTCACATCTCAGCTGCTGAAGGTGACAACAGGAGTGTGCCCTGGTCCCTGAGCCCTGCCTGGCTGCAGGTGCCAACAGGCCACTCCCGGCCTGCAGCAGCAGCCCGCCTGCCAAGGCTCAGGGGCTGGCCAGCTGGCTTCCGTAGGCGCACACCTCTTCAGGCCAGGCAGCAGGTGCAGGACGGCCACCAGAAGGATCTTCAGGGCTCCATGCAGACCTTTGCCAAAGACCTTCCCCAAAGCACTCACCCTGAATTCTACATCCTGGACTGTGAAATGTCCTATACCACCGCCAGCCTGGAGCTGACCCGTGTCTCCGTGGTGGACAGCGCCAGCAGGGTGGTGTTCGACTCCTTCGTCAGGCCCCAGTGCCCCATCGTCGACCACAACACCAGGTTCTCCGGAGTGACCGCGGCTCACCTGGCCCGCACCAGCGTCTCCCTGCGGGATGTCCAGGCCGTCTTGCTCGCCCTCTTCAACGCTGACACCATCCTCATCGGACACAGCCTGCACAGCGACCTGCTGGCCTTGAAGCTCACCCACCGCACCGTGCTGGACACCTCTGTGCTCTTCCCGCACCACCTGGGCCTCCCCTACAGGCGCTCCCTGCGCAGCCTCGCGGTCCAGCACCTCGGATGAGTCATCCAGGATGGGGTGTGGGGCCGCAGCTCCATCGAGAACGCCATCGCCTGCATGCACCTGGTCATCTCGAAGGTTGGACAAGGCGCCCAGACCCAGCGTTCACTGCCGCCGAGGATTTAAAGGAGGTGACTATGAATTGGGAAATACTGTGTGATCACACATGTCTCCTGCCCACATGTCTAACAGTAAAGGAACGGTTCAATAAGCTAGAGTACATCTGTAGTTTTATTTGTCATCACGTATATTTCCTGTCTGATCCCCATGGCTCTGGGTTGAGCATCCATGTAAGAAGCAAGTTGTCACAATTTCACTCAAGGTCCTGGCACCTGCCAGGGTTGCATACTCCATCCCCAATGTGGGGAATTCAAAGGGCAGCTGATCAATGTTTCTCTCTTATCATTGATAATTCTATGTCTTTCTCCCTCTCCCTTTCTCTCTGAAATGTAATGAAATATTTATTAGAATAATGTTTATTTCCTGATATTTAACATAATTCCGATTTATTGTAGAAAATTTTCTGTTGGAAAAAACTCTGGCCACACCTGAGGACAAATCAAGTCAGAGTCCTATTAGTCTGTAGGCAGAGTTAATCTCTGGAGGTGTTGAATCTTAGCCTGATCTGATTAGTCAGAAACAGCCTTGTTAACACTGTCTATTTTGAATGATAGCTTCACTGGTTATAGTAATCTTGGTTTCAAATCCTGCTTCCCATTACCTTGAGTACTTCATGCCATTCCCTTCTGGCCTGTAGAGTTTCTGATGAGAAATCAGGTGTCAGCCTTATGGGAACTCCTTTGTAGGTAACAGCTTTATTTTCTTTATTTGGCCTTTAAGATTTTCTCTTCATCTTAATTTTTGGCATTTTAATTATGATGTGTCTGGGTGTGGGTCTGTTTCGGTTCTTCTCATTTGGGGTTCTCTGAACCTCTTGAACTTGTGTGACTTTTTCCTTTACTAGGGTAGAGAGGTTTTCTAACATTATTTCTTCAAACACCTTCTTTATTCCTTTCTCTCTTGCTGCCTCTTCTGGCACACCTACTATTCTAATATTGCTATGTTTCACATTGTCCCATAGCTCCCTTTAGCTGTCCTGCTGTTTTTGAATTGTTTTTTTCTTTTTGGTTCTCTAATTTAGTGATATGTTCAACTCTGTCTTCTAATTCACTGATTTAACCCTCAGCTTCCCCTAATGTGCTGTGTATTACTTCCAATGTGTTCTTCATCTGTGTTATGTCATTCTTTATCTCAGACTGTTTTTTTCTCATAGTCACTATATCTTTTTTCATACTGTAGAGCATTTTTATTTTTTATTTTTAAAAATATATTTTATTGATTATTTTTTACAGAGAGGAAGGGAGAGAGATAGAGAGCTAGAAACGTCGATGAGAGAGAAACATCGACCAGCTGCCTCTTGCACACTCCCTACCGGGTATGTACCTGCAACCAATGTAGATGCCCTTGACTGGAATCGAACCTGGGACCTTTCAGTCCGCAGACCAACGTTCTATGGCTGAGCCAAACCAGCTTCGGCAGTAGAGCATTTTTAATATCATTATTCTGAACTCTGTTTCAGACAAATTTCCTATCTCTGCTTCTTGATGTCTTCTTCTGGATAATTTGCTAGTTCTTTCATTTGGGGGTTATCTTTTTGTATCCTCATTTTGGCTACCCATTAGGGTTTGTGACTATATTTGGGTTTAGGTAGATACTCTACATCTCTCAATCTCTAGTGCAGGCCAGTGTTAAAAGCTGTTTCTGACTAATTGAATCAGGCTAAGACTCAACACCTCCAGAGATCAGCTCTGCTTACAGACTAATAGGATTCCAACTTAAATTGCCCTCAGGCGTGGCCAGAGTTTTTTCCCAATGGGGTAGAGCAGTTGCTTCTGCCTGAAGGCTAATTGTTACTTTTAATCTCTTAAGTGCCTCAGGGCAAAGTGTTTTCCAATAGGGTGTGTCAACTATCTCCCTCCACAGGCCAGGCAGATGTCTACCTGGGAAAGATGTCCTCCACTGTGTGAGGATTGGCTCAGCCCAGGAATCTTGGGGGGGTCTGCCTTCTGAGATCCCCCAAATCCAAGTCCTGGCTTCTGCTCTCACAGCTCCAGTCCACTTCACCCTCCCACTGTCAGAGCACAAGGTGGGTGGCTCCACAGGGAATTTTTGTGCATTGGTCCTTTAAGAGGGTACCCAAACTTTCAGCTAATCCCTGGCAGACAGCACCCCACTGCTTTTCAAAGTTAGAGGTTATATGGGTACCCTCCTCAGGATGGTGCTCTCTTTTGGAGAGCCCAGCTTCAGGATGAATCTCAGAGTTCTCAGTGATGCCACCCCTGCCCCTCTCCCGCAGCTTAGATATCTCTCTGGGCTTCAGTTGCCCTCTGTGGATGCACCACCAGCCCTTTTGCGTCTCTGCCCCTCATACCGCCCTCTATGCCAGTGCTCAGAAAACTCATTGGCAACAGAGCCAAAGAGCAACCGTTCAATGATGGGAATTTTTTTGAGAGCCGAAAACCGACTTCTGTGCATGGGCCACGAAGTTTCAATTGCACTGTATGTGTGTGCCCACACGTGGAATTTTGTGGAAGAACCACACTCAAGAGCCAAAGAGCCACATGTGGCTCATGGCCGAGGTTTGCCAAGCACTGCACTATGCCCTCTCCACCCTTGGGCCTTGGGTATCAGGGTTCTTTCCTGTGAGTTTTCGGTTGATTATTCAGAAAGCCTTTCAGGATTTCAGTTGTAATTCCAGCTTCTTCCTGAGAGCATGTCGCTGCAGCATTCTCCTACTCTGCCAGCATTTTTAATCCAGTCCCCACCCCATTTATATTAACTTTTTCTGTAGAGTATAGATACGCACAGCAGATGTGTATCAGTGAGTTTTAAAACACAGAGGCCTTAAGTGATAGCCTCGTCATTAGGGAAATGCAAATAGACACCTTAGTGAGATCGCACTTCACAACCATTAGGTAGGCCACTATCAAATTAAAATACGAATAGTGCACAGGCCAGATTGGCTCCATGATTGGAGGCTACACCTTTGGATCAAAAGGTCTAGGATTGCTACCCAGTCAAGAGCATATTATTCAGTTATGGGATTGATCCTAGGTCCCAATCAGAGGGTGTGTATGTAAAATTCAATTGATTGCTGTCTTTCCTATCATACCTATACTCTCTATAAAAATCAATTTAAAAAACACACCCCCCCCCTTACCATATTTTTAAAATTAAACTCTGACACTTGCTCCACATGGAAGATGACCATTGAAAATATAATGCCAGCTGAAACCAGCCAGACCCTTAACGGCATGTTCTATGGAATTGCACTTTCATGAGGTGGTCAAACTCACAGGGACAGAAAGTGGAATGTAGCAGCCAGGGACTGCAGGGAGAGGGAGGGGGAGTTAGGGTGTTTCACGGGTACAGAGGCTCCCACATTCAATCAGAGTGCTGCTCCACGCTGGCGTGGTTGGCGGGTCCTTGGAGTGCAGGGAGAGTGAGATGTGGGTGAGCCCTCCCACAAGGTCTCAGTGCCTGGTCCCTGCCTTGCTTCTGACTTGCGCTGTGTGGTCTTGACCTCATTGAGCCTTGACTTCCTCCCCTTAATCTAGAAACAGGACTGGTTGTGGGGCCAGTGTGGGGCACTCAGTGGCCTGGCACAGAGAAGGCTGAGCAGAGGATGGGGCCCACCCTCTGGACTGCGAGCTCCCTCCTGTGGATGCGGTCCCCAGGGAGCTCCAGCATTCCGGAAGCCAGTCCAGAGGAGATCAGATTAAGTAGGGTGGGTTCAGGGTACAGATCTGAATAGCAGATTGGAGAACAAGAAGTCCAGTAGAAGTGATTGGCTTAGCGAGTTAATCTGCGGGAGGTGGGGCTTTCTGCCCATATAAGGGCGGAGGCACCCAGCCTGAGCCATTAGGCTGCAGAGCCCAGGAGAGCAGGACCATGCCTTCGCCCAGAAGAAGTGGAGCAGAGCAAGACCCAGGCCTGAGGAGGACCATGGCAACCAGCTGGTTTACTTTAGGACATCTGCAAGCTCTGAAGGCCGAGCTGGGTGCTTCCTGCCATCAGCCTACAGACCCTGGCGGCCTGCCCTCCGTGCCCCCAATAGACAGTTGGGCCCCCAAATTTCTCCTCATCCAGCCAGAGTCGGTGAGGAGAGGTCTGGCCCCCCGCACCCGACTGCCCACCACCCAGGAGCTGTGTGACCTGGGGCGGCAGGCAGAGCAGGCTCCCAGATGCTCAGCCGGCCTGCCCCAGACTGCCCAGCATCCCACCCCAAAGCACCCCTTCATCCACATCTCAGCTGCAAACAGCGACAAGACTAGGGTGGCCCTGGTCCCAAAGCCCTGCCTGGCTGCAGGTGCCAAGAGGCCCCTCCCAGCCAGCAGCAACAGCCCTCCTGCTGAGGCCCAGGCGCTGGGCAGCCAGCTCCCTGAGACACGCGCCCCCTCAGACCAGGTGTTCATGGCCCCCAGCACGGTGGCCTCCAAGCGCGTGGCCCGCCACCCACCCAGGCAGAGTTCTCAGCAGCCGGTGCCACCAGAAGAGGCAGGAGACAAAGTCCCCGCTGCCACCCGTCAGCGCTCCCTCAGCCTGTTCCTGGACCAGTGTCTCAAGTTCTGCCCGTCCACCCAGGAAGCCATCGAGAAGGCGCTCCAGGAGGAGAAGGCTGCCTACCACCAGAGCCCCAGCAAGACCAAGTACCACAAGCTGGCCCACAGCACCTTGCACAGGCTGCGCCGCCTGGCCCCCCGCCCTGGGCCCGGTCCCTGCAAAACCCTCAGCGCTGTGCCCCAGGACGTGGATCTGGGGGGCATGTTGGCCACCCAGATCTGTTTCTCTCTCCAGCACCCGGACAGCCCCCTCGGGGAGGATCCTGTGAAAGGAGCCGCCCTGTACCTTCGCCTCAAGGAGCTCCTGCTCACCCAGGCCCAGCTGAAGGAGCTGGGCTTCCCCTTCCCCCACCCTGAGAGGCCCGGGGGCGCTGTCCTGTTCACCAACCAGGACAAGCAGCCCCCAGACCCCTCCTGCAGGCTCTGCTGCCGCTGTGGCACCCAGTACCTCGTGGCGCCCTCGGGCCACTGTGTGCAGCAGGAGGCATGTCACTACCACTGGGGGCGGCTGCGCCCCACTCCAGCGCCTGGGGGCTGGCAGACCCAGTACACCTGCTGCTCTGCCGCCATAGGCTCCCCTGGCTGCCAGGTGGCCCAGCAGCACGTGCGGGACGGCCGCCACGAGGACCTGCAGGGCTTCGTGCACACCTTTGCCAAAGACCTGCCCCCAGGCGCTCACCCCGGCATCTTCGCCCTGGACTGCGAGATGTCCTACACCCCCGCCGGCCTGGAGCTGACCCTCGTCTCCGTGGTGGACAGCGCCGGCAGGGTGGTGTTCGACTCCTTCGTCAGGCCCCAGCGCCCCATCGTCGACCACAACACCAGGTTCTCCGGAGTGACCGCGGCTCACCTGGCCCGCACCAGCGTCTCCCTGCGGGACGTCCAGGCCATCTTGCTCACCCTCTTCAACGCCGACACCATCCTCATCGGACACAGCCTGCACAGCGACCTGCTGGCCTTGAAGCTCACCCACCGCACCGTGCTGGACACCTCTGTGCTCTTCCCGCACCACCTGGGCCTCCCCTACAGGCGCTCCCTGCGCAGCCTCGCGGCCCAGCACCTCGGACGCGTCATCCAGGACGGGGTGCGGGGCCGTAGCTCCATCGAGGACGCCATCGCCTGCATGCACCTGGTCATCTCGAAGGTAGGGCAAGACATCGAGACACAATGCTGACCACAACCCAGCATTTGAAGGACATGAGCAAGGATTTGGAATCTGCTGTGTGATCACACATGTCTCCTGCCCACATGTCTAACAATAAAGAAATGGTTCAATAAAGTAGAGTACATCAGTAGTTTTCTTTTTCATTATGTTTATTTCCTTCTTTGCTACTGTGCCATGCCAACAAGGTCAAGGGTGAACCTGAGGAGGGGCAGGGAAGGATTGAAGAAAAGTCAGAATATGCTGGGGCTGGGTGGATTTTCCTTGCCTGGATGAGGACACAAAGGACACAGTGTGCAAATGGATGCTTTATTTCATAATCTGATAAAAACAAGCGTAGATTTATACAAAAGTTTTAGTTTTGGCATCACTAGCTGCACCTCCCTCAGCCCATTAGCTGCTTAGGAAGGAATTAGGGAGGGCCACAAGGTCAGGCTTAACTATGCCAGGAGAGCTCTGCCCTCCAGGCCGTGCCTATTTGGCGGACTTGCTACATGTCAGCCCGAGGATTCGCCATATACTCGTTCCATACCTCTCCACCTTTTATTTTTAAGCTACTACAATTAAAGTAAGCTTGAACATAACCCTCACTATTAAAACAATAACAAAGAAATGCTAAAGCACAGCAATAAAAGAGACATCAAACTACAGACATGTTAACATTTTTAGCTACTAAGTGAAATTTCTCTGGCTGCTGGCGTATATTTATCCGGAGGCCTTGGGTTTGGCGTGGAAGACTGCAGAAGGTGGCAGCGTAGCCAGAGCCATGGCTGAGGGAGTAGCTTCCATCTGCTGGGACTCCGTTGTGAGCTTCTTCAGCTGTCCCCGTGTTGGCACCTTGTCAACACCTTGTCACCTTGCGTTTTCTTCTTCTTCCGCATTGCTGTCATCGGGCAACTCTGCCTTTTAAACAAAGGGTCACAGAGCTTCTCCGGGTCCATTGTGGTGACACAGGAAACACTCTGGCATCCAAAATGGCTGCACCTCTCCTTCTGGACAGATACCAGCACAACTGCTGCTCCACAGCATTACTGGATCTGGCCCAAACCACTGTCCACTTTGTGCATCTTTCCTAGTGGCAGTCGGCAAACTCATTAGTCCACAGAGCCAAATATCAGCAGTACAATGATTGAAATTTCTTTTGAGAGACAATTTTTTAAACTTAAACTTCTAAAGTCACTTCCTCAAAATAGACTGGCGCAGGCCGTGGTATTTTGTGGAAGAGCCACACTCAAGGGGCCAAAGAGCCGCATGTGGCTCCCGAGCCACAGTTTGCTGGCCACTGCACTAGCCAACCCCAGCAGAGGCTATTGTATTGAGGCCTGGTGCCTTTCGGCTGCTGTGGGACCCTCTGCCTCACAATTCAAAAAATTTAAGTATAAAAGGCATGACTGAGTTTGTTCTGAGGTGACACATAACATCCCTTTCCACTTTTTTTGTTTTAGTAATTGGCTCTTTCCACTTTAGCTTGACCTTGAAGGTAGTTAGGGATACCAGTTTTATGACAAATTTGAGATTGCTCACAAAAGTGCTGAAATCAGAACTAGGATATGTGGGTCCATTGTCTGTTTTTAGCCCTAAGGGAGTTCTTAATGCTGCAAAGTCAGGTAAACAATGACTAATTATGTGCCTGGCACTCTCTCCCTTTTGGGGAGACTCAAAGATAAAGCTGGAGCCGGAATCTCCATTAACATGTACCCATCTATGGTGACCAAACTCCAGGACGTGGGTGACATCCATTTGCCAAATTTGATTAGGTTTAAGAAAACCTAGGATTAACCCCTAAGATTGTACAGAGCAATCAGTTACAAAGGGAGAGCACTGCTTATCAATTTCAGGAGCTTTCCCCAGAGAGATACGGAATGGTTTGGGCAAGGCAGCAGCGTTGTGATGATGCCATGCATGGGGGGTCTGGGCAAGAGAAGGTGGGGTAGCCTCTTGTATTACAGCAGGAGGCGATCCATAGTGTCCCTGCCTATAGCTAGCGGACCAGGGAGGCCTGAATGAGATCGGATATGACCAATAAAGCAGGGAAATTGTTGTTATATGATATAATAACCTTCTGAAGGCTGAAAAGTAAATGAACAAGGTCCTCTGAATTAGTGTGCCCTATAGTAGCTTTTCAATAATTTTGGCCATACTTACCACATAGGCACTATCACTGTATTCCTTCATAGGCTCCATAGCAAAGTCTGTCAGGCATAAATAGGAGCTTGTATTTCTACCTGTTTTGCTGAAATACAAGGGGTTTGATGGACCTTTGCTCCCCTACTGCAGTGGTAACCAGCCTTTCCAGAACCAGATCCATCTGTAAAAATGGTTAATGCCTGAGGTTTAGGTGTGATTTCACCATCTTTGGGAAGGTAAAGGTAGTAACTGAGAGAAAATGTAAGATTTTATTTGCAGGATAATGGTAATCAACCTGTTCGGAGGAATTAGCAAGTGCAGCATGTCAACTTGTTGATCCTTGCCAGAGCCAGTCTTGCTGTGAATGGAACTACAATGAGCTCAGGGTCTCAGCCCAGTAACCGGCCTGTTGGAAGGCAGGCTCCATCTATTAGCTGGGTAACCGAATCATGAAAAGGAGTTAATCCCTTAGTTGGAGAATCGGCCAAATATAGCCATTCACCAACTCCAGGAGCTTGCCAAATGACCCCAATGGGTGTATGTGTTTGTAAGGAAAAGTAAACTGTGTGAAGGAAGGGAGTAATCAATTCTAGTAAGTTGTGCTGAACTTAAGGCATCCTCAACTTTATGTAAGGCTGTCTTGGCTTCCTCTGTCAAGCAGCGTGAGGATGATGGAGATGAATCTCCTGTAAGTATATGTAATAAAGGGCTTCAGTCAGCAGTAGTTAATTTTAAAGCAGGTCGGTTCCAGTTAATATCTTGTAACAATTTCTGGAAGTTATCTAATGTAAATAACATGTCTGTCGAATTTTGAATTTTCTGAGATTTTATGGTTTTCCCTCAATAATGCTGTCCATATAAGAAAAAGGCTATGTCCTTTGAACCTTTTCAGGTGCTATGCATAATCCAGCACTTTACAGGGAATCTTTAAATAATATATATATATATATATATATATATAATTTAGAAGCGTCTCATTGTTATGAGCTAAGAGAATGCCATGCATATAATGAATAATATAAGCCTCAGAATATTTTTTCCTTACAGGATGTAAGGGTAGGACCACAAAATCCTGACATAATGTAGGATTATTGGCCAATCCTTGAGGCAATACTTTCCATTGTACCTCTTTATAAGCTCGTTAATATTTATAACTGTAATAATACTACAGTTAATATTTATTACTAAATGCAAATCTTTCGCAATCCTCAGGATGAAGAAGAACAGTAAAAAAGCAGTCCTTAAGATCTAATAACAATATTGATATTGCAATGAGATACATGTAGGGTTTAGTAACCCCAACTGCATGGGCCCCATAATCTCCATAGTTTCATTAATTCCTCTTAGGGCTTGCAATAGGCTCCATTTACCAGATCTTTTCTTTATTAGAAATATGGGTGTGTTCCATGAGCTGTGAGTGGGTTCAATATGCCTTGCATCAAGCTATTCTCAAACCAACTCTTGTCAACTTTTAACTTCTTTCCTAATAGGGGCCATAGATCAATCCAGACTGGTATCTGCAAGCCAGGTAATTGTGGCTGCTGTACATTGAGTCTAAAAGATGATCAATGTTGAAAATTCTGGTAACCTAATTCGTGCCTCCCCTTTTGAGTGGACATTGGGATTGATGACTGACTCCCTTGCTGATTCTCTCCTAGTCCCTTTAGGGGGTGAAATCCTTCAGTAAGCCTTAGAGAAGTCACAATGGAACTGGGACTTGTTATGAAAACCCCCATCTGCTCTAGCATCTCCAGTCCCCATAGATTAACAGGTAACTATTGCAATACATAAGGTTGAAAATAATCTGGATCTTCCCATTGAAGGAGCTGAGCACTCTGCAAGGGTTGAGTAACAGACCCCACTCCTGGCAATTCAGAAGCCATGGCATTAAAGGCCAGGCCTGGGGCCAATGTCTGAAAGGGATGATTGACACATCAGATCCAGACTCCAGAATCCCTTTAAAAGGCTTCCCATTAATACTTAGTTCTAACTCAGGCCAGCCCTGCTTAACTGTTCTTGCCCAATATACAGCGTTGCTGGACCCAAAGCCCACTGCACCATGGGGCTGCCCTCTGGATAGAAGAGAATTTGTGCTATTTTTGTTTCTGGAAAGACCTGAATTACAGTATTAACTAGAGGCCTGATGCATGAAATGTGTGCATGGGGGTAGGGGTGTCCCTCGGCCCAGCCTGCACCCTCTCCAATCTGGGACCAATTAAGGGATGTCCAATTGCCCGTTTAGGCCTGATCCCAGTATTGGGATGGAGCCTAAACAGGCAGTCGGACATCCCTTGCACAATCCAGGACTGCTGGTTCCCAATTGCATGCCTGCCTGCCTTCCTGATTGCCCCTAACATATTCTGCCTGCCAGCCTGATCAACCACTAACCACTCCCCTGCTAGCCTGATTGATGCCTAACTGCTCCCCTGCCATCCTGATTGCTCCTAACAGTCCCCCCCTGCAGGCCAGGTCACCCCTAACTGCTCTGCCCTCTGTCCTGGAATCCCCCCCCCTCCCCCCCGCCAACTGTCCTTCCCTATAGGCAGGGTTGCCCCCAACTTCACTCCTCTGCAGGCTTTGTCACCCCTAACTGCCCTCCCCTGCTTGCCATCTTGTGGCAGATATCTTGTGTCCACATGGGGGCAGCCATCTTGTGTGTTGGAATGATGGTCAATTTGCATAATATTTTTATTAGATATGATAGAGGCCTGGTGCACTGGTGGTGGAAAGCTGGTTTGCCTTGAAGGGTGACCCGGATCAGGGTGGGGGTTCTCTTGGGGTATGGGACAGCCTGGGTGAGCAGCCTGTGGTGGTTTTCAGGCTGGCCACACACCCTGGTGACCAAAATGGAGACCCTGATATCTGGGATTTATTTATCTTCTATAATTGAAACTTTGTAGCCTTGAAGGGAGGCCAGGGCAGGCAGGAAGCTTGGCTTCCTCCATCGCCAGGGTCAACTCAAGACTCTGGCTCGTTCCAGCTCCATGGCTGCTGCCATCTTTGTTGGGATTCATAATTGAAACTTTGTAGCTTTGAGCAGAGACCAGGGTCGGCCAGGGCAGGCTGGAAGCATGGCTTCCTCCATCACTGGGGTCAACCCAAGACTCCTGCTCCATAGGCACTGCCATATCTGTTGGGATAATTTACATACTTGCTCCTGATTGGCTGGTGGGCATGGCTTGTGAGTATAGCGGAGGTAAGATCAATTTGCATGTTTCTCTTTTATTTTATAGGAATGTTTGTGCTAATACTTTAATTTATCCATTATAATCCTGATCTATCATCCCAGAAAGAATTTGAAATCATTTTACTGTCAAATTGCTCCTGATCAAATTAATCCTATCATGCCCTCGGGAAGGGGAGAATACAATGGCTTGAGGCTCCATCTCCTGGGTTAGGACGTAAAGGGAGGTGGGACTGAGGTCCAATCCTTTACTTCCAGGAGTGGCACGGTTCAGGTTTCCAATGGTTGGCTTTGGGACTGAGCCGCTGAAAAGGCTGCAGTGGGGTCAAAAATAAGGTCCCTACTGTTTAGTGGGGCAGGGGCTGGCCCCGCTGGAAGTTTCCCTGCCTAGGAGCATTAAATTGTCTTCAATATCAGTCTTGGAGCAGCATTCATTTACCCAAAGCTTTCCTCTCCTGCATCTTGGACACAGCCCAGGCTGCTTGTTTCCACTCCCTGTAGCCTTTTGACTTCCATTTCTACCATTGCAATCTCTAGCAAAATGCCCTAGCTTACCACAGTTTAAAGCATCTCCCTTTTTCTGCTGACAAGCCATCATTTCTTTTAATGTGGCAGCTAATACTGCTCCTTGAACATTGGCTGGTCCAATGTCAGCACTAACACAGATGAAATCAGGTACAGTACCATTCTTCCTGTAGGTAAGGCCTCCTGACATACTCCATTTGTATTTTCAGCAGCCAATTGTTTCATGAGTATCATTCCAGCCTCAAAGTCAGCTACAACCGTGCCTACTGCTTGGAACAAGCAACCACACATCCTTGCCTAATTTTTCTTAAGTCTAGAGATGTTTCCCCTTTTGTTGGCAGCTGCCCCCAGGCTTTGGTGGCACAGATATTTACTGCTGATAAGTTTGTATGGGGTTTACTAACTGAGCCTGCAAAGCCCCAAGAGTTTTGGTGCCCATGAGCATATTAATTGTAATGGGTACCCCATGAGCTGGGTGTCTGCTACCCTGCTCCTCACAAAGCTCTGCCTAATTAGATTTCCTTAATGAGTAATCTCCAGGTGAGGGACAAGACTTTGGGACAGTATTCCAATCACTACCCTGTTTCCCCCAAAATAAGACACTGTCTTATATTAATTTTTGCTCCCAAAGATGTGCTAGGTCTTATTTTCAGGGGATGTCTTATTTTTCCATGAAGAAGAATATGGTACACATTTATTGTTAAATGAAAATAAAGGAAATTTATTACCTGTATATGGTACAATAGTACGGTAGTTTTCAACACAAACCAGACAAACTGAATCCTACAGTATCAAGAATTTACTCATTTCTTCAATAACAATCATGTCATCGTCTTCTGGAACATCATCATAACAATCCAATTCCTGAATTTCCTGGTGGATTTCTTGTGACTCCATTTCTTTCAGAATCAGTGGACCAAATCTCTCATATTTAGCCTAGGGGGGCCTTATTTTCAGGAGGTGCCTTATATTTCACTCAGAAGGAAACCTGTAAGTAGGTCTTATTTTCGGAGGATGTCTTATTTTCCGGGAAACAAGGTAGGAGCCATAGCTTCCCCTGATATTGTATCTAGTAAGCCTAGTCCACAAGGGGAACTTGGTCCACACATAGAACAAGAGGTCTTCAACTCCTTCCAAGTTTTAAAAGATATAGACTGAGGGCCATGGAGCATCTGGCCTGCATTCTGAGGATCAGGCTGCTCAAATACAGGGTATAGACTGAATCCTGAAGCATCTTCCCCAGCCTGCCTGGCTGCATGCAGAGTCCGCTGGAGTAAAGACAGAGGCACTGTATTTGCTTCTGCTTGTTTGGGGGGGAAAGGAGTGGTTTAGGAGCAACAGTAAACTCCCCAAATGCTTGCACCTAACCCCCACCCTCCCATTCCCACAGGCGCTGTTCCCTTGCTGCCTCCTCTTCAGATTCTCATTCACTTTTGGGGAGGAAGAACATTGTGCTCAGGGCTCTGCCCACAGCAGCTGTAGCCCTGGGGACTGGAAGAGGCAGCGGAGGCATCCATGTTAGCTTTCCATTCTTACTTCCCCTGCCACATTCACCCATTCCTTTCTGGAGTGGGTCCCAGGTAGTCAGGGACCACAGACTGAAAGTAGAGGCAGGAATTCCCTCTGGACCTTCACCTACGTAATGATCTCTAAGTTGCTTTTCTACCTTCTCCCTTGTCTCTGCATTTACCTTTCCTTCCTCTGGAAACCAGGGGCAAGTTTGATTTACCAAATTCAACAAACCAAGCAGCTGATGATGTCTAACAGAACAGCCCCGTGTGTGGAGCACAGCTTTAAGCATAGATACATGTAAGTTATTTTCCTGCCATCCTGAATTCCCCACTTTTACACCTAGCTATTACTAAACCACGTAAACTGGGCTCCTTACCTTACCTCTTGCTTTCTGCATGTGCTTCACCGGAGCGCCCTTTCATCTTGCAATTGTAGTTCCCCCGAACTCAGGCCCCACGCTGGATGCCACAGGTGCCACGCCAGCACTGCCAGGAGGGGCGGTGGGGGAAGGATTGAAGAAAAGACTGACAAGAGAATACAGCTAGGCACCGGTGGAACTCCGTGCCTGGATGAAGACACAAAAGGCACAGGCTGCAAGCAGATGCTTTATTTTATAATCTGATTAAAACAAGGGTAGAATAACATTTATACAAATGTCATTGTTTTGACAACACTAGTTGCAACTCCACAGCCCATTAGCTCTTAGGAATGAATTAGGGAGGATTGCAGGTGAGGCTTAAACATACCAGGAAAGCACAGGTCCGGCCAAGGCTCCACCTTAGAGACCTCCCTACAGGCCCCATGGCTCTTGGTTGAGCATTCACGTATGAAGCAGAGGTCATGTTTTGATTAGGGGTCCAGGAACCTGCCTAGGTTGCAGGCTCTATCTGGGATATGGGGCATGCATGAGGCAGCCAATCAATGACTCTCATCTTTGATGTTTCTCTCTCTCTCTCTCTCTCTCTCTCTCTCTCTCTCTCTCTCTCTCTCTGTGTGTGTGTGTGTCTGTGTGTGTGTGTCTGTGTGTGTGTGTCTGTGTCTCCCTCTTGCTACTCTCTCCATCCATACTTTCTCTCTGAGATATAATTTAAAAATATATATATTTTTAATCATAACAATAAAAAATAAATAGAATGAACAGCCTGTCCAGTTTTCTCAATTTTCTCTGAGCATCAGCCCAGGGGCCAAAGGATCAAGGGTTTCATTTCTGCTCAAGGGCACATACTTCAGTCACAGGTCTGATCTCCACCCCTTGGCAAGGGAGTGGGCGTCTCATCTTTGATGTTTCTCTCTCTCTCTCTCTCTCTCTCTCTCTCTCTCTCTCTCTCTCTCTCTCTCTCTCTCCCAATTACCCAGATCTATGATAGAGAATCCCCTTCCCTTCCTTCAAACACTCTAAAAAAATCAATAGAAAAAATATCCTCTAGTGAAGATTATTAGCAAATGAAAAACAAAAAATTACCAAATGGGCCAGCAATGGCACTTCTGGGGAGATACACACAAAAATGACAGGCAGGGTCCTGAAGGGATGTGTGGGCACCTGTGTTCACACCATCTCAGAATAGAAGCAGTCACCGAGGAAGGTTCATTGAGAGATGGAAGGATAAGAAGCAAAAGGGATTATCGACTGGGACCATGGGACGGAGTTCAGCAAAAGGGATTATCGACTGGGACCATGTCCTTTCTAATCAGAAGGACATGCTGACACATGCTCCCACATGGACGATGACCCATGAGGATAAGATGCCTCCTGATATCAATCAGCCCATCATGGCATGTTCTGTGGAATTCTACTTTCATGAGGTGGTCAAATTCACAGGGACAGAAAGTGGAATGTAGCAGCCAGGCACTGCAGGGAGAGGGAGGGGGAGTTAGGGTGTTTCACGGGTACAGAGGCTCCCTTTAGCCAGATGAGAAAAGGGGGGGAACCTTATGGAGGGATGAACACGTGTTCCAGCCCCCAGAGACGAGAAGGCAGAGGACAAGGAGACATTGCGTCTGACCACTCTGTCCCATGGACCAAGCAAGGCAAGGAGACACAGTCCAACAGGCCGCAGGTCCTGGCAGACCAGTGCCCAGACCCACATTCAATCAGAGTGCTGCTCCACGCTGGCGGGGTTGGCGGGTCCTTGGAGTGCAGGGAGAGTGAGATGTGGGTGAGCCCTCCCACAAGGTCTCAGTGCCTGGTCCCTGTCTTGCTTCCGGCTTGCGCTGTGTGGTCTTGACCTCAGTGAGCCTTGACTTCCTCCCCTTGGCCCAGAAACAGGACTGGTTGTGGGGCCAGTGTGGGGCACTCAGTGGCCTGGCACAGAGAAGGCTGAGCAGAGGATGGGGCCCACCCTCTGGACTGCGAGCTCCCTCCTGTGGATGCGGTCCCCAGGGAGCTCCAGCATTCTGGAAGCCAGTCCAGAGGAGATCAGATTAAGTAGGGTGGGTTCAGGGTACAGATCTGAATAGCAGATTGGAGAACAAGAAGTCCAGTAGAAGTGATTGGCTTAGCGAGTTAATCTGCGGGAGGCGGGGCTTTCTGCCCATATAAGGGTGAGGCACCCAGCCTGAGCCATTAGGCTGCAGAGCCCAGGAGAGCAGGACCATGCCTTCGCCCAGAAGAAGTCGAAGAGCAGCGCGAGCTCCAGCCCTGCTGAAGGCCCCGGCACCCAGCTGGTTTCCTCCCGGACATCTGCAAGCCCTGCGGACCCATGGGCATGCTTCCTGCCCGGCCCCAATCCTGCTGCCCCTGCATCATCCTACTGACCCTGGCAGACTGCTCCTGCCTCCCCCCAAACACAGCTGGGCCCCCAAATTTCTCATTATCCAGCCAGAGTCTGTGAGGAGAGGCCTCACCCCCCGCACCCAACTGCCCACCATCCAGGAGCTGTGTGACCTGGGGCGGCAGGCAGAGCAGGCTCCCAGATGCTCAGCCGGCCGTCCCCAGACTGCCCAGCATCCCACCCCAAAGCACCCCTTCATCCACATCTCAGCTGCTGGCAGGCACAAGACTAGGGTGGCCCTGCTCCCAAAGCCCTGCCTGGCTGCAGGTGCCAAGAAGCCCCTCCGAGCCAGCAACAGCAACCCTCCTGCTGAGGCCCAGGGGCTGGGCAGCCAGCTCCCTGAGACACGCGCCCCCTCAGACATGGCCCCCGGCACTGTGCCCCCCAAGCGCATGGCCCGCCGCCCACCCAGGCAGAGTTCTCAGCAGCCGGTGCCACCAGAAGAGGCAGGAGACAAAGTCCCCGCTGCCACCCGTCAGCGCTCCCTCAGCCTGTTCCTGGACCAGTGTCTCAAGTTCTGCCCGTCCACCCAGGAAGCCATCGAGAAGGCGCTCCAGGAGGAGAAGGCTGCCTACCACCAGAGCCCCAGCAAGACCAAGTACCACAAGCTGGCCCACAGCACCTTGCACAGGCTGCGCCGCCTGGCCCCCAGCCCTGGGCCCGGTCCCTGCAAAACCCTCAGCGCTGTGCCCCAGGACGTGGATCTGGGGGGCATGTTGGCCACCCAGATCTGTTTCTCCCTCCAGCACCCGGACAGCCCCCTCGGGGAGGATCCTGTGAAAGGAGCCGCCCTGTACCTTCGCCTCAAGGAGCTCCTGCTCACCCAGGCCCAGCTGAAGGAGCTGGGCTTCCCCTTCCCCCACCCCGAGAGGCCCGGGGGCGCTGTCCTGTTCACCAACCAGGACAAGCAGCCCCCAGACCCCTCCTGCAGGCTCTGCTGCCGCTGTGGCACCCAGTACCTCGTGGCGCCCTCGGGCCACTGTGTGCAGCAGGAGGCATGTCACTACCACTGGGGGCGGCTGCGCCCCACTCCAGCGCCCGGGGGCTGGCAGACCCAGTACACCTGCTGCTCTGCCGCCATAGGCTCCCCTGGCTGCCAGGTGGCCCAGCAGCACGTGCGGGACGGCCGCCACGAGGACCTGCAGGGCTTCGTGCACAGCTTTGCCAAAGACCTGCCCCCAGGCGCTCACCCCGGCATCTTCGCCCTGGACTGCGAGATGTCCTACACCACCGCCGGCCTGGAGCTGACCCGCGTCTCCGTGGTGGACAGCGCCGGCAGGGTGGTGTTCGACTCCTTCGTCAGGCCCCAGCGCCCCATCGTCGACCACAACACCAGGTTCTCCGGAGTGACCGCGGCTCACCTGGCCCGCACCAGCGTCTCCCTGCGGGACGTCCAGGCCGTCTTGCTCGCCCTCTTCAACGCCGACACCATCCTCATCGGACACAGCCTGCACAGCGACCTGCTGGCCTTGAAGCTCACCCACCGCACCGTGCTGGACACCTCTGTGCTCTTCCCGCACCACCTGGGCCTCCCCTACAGGCGCTCCCTGCGCAGCCTCGCGGCCCAGCACCTCGGACGCGTCATCCAGGACGGGGTGCATGGCCACAACTCCATCGAGGACGCCATCGCCTGCATGCACCTGGTCATCTCAAAGGTTGGACAAGACGCCCAGACCCAGCGCTCACTGCCGCCCAGGATTTGAAGGAGGTGACTATGGATTGGGAAATACTGTGTGATCACACATGTCTAACAGTAAAGGAACGGTTCAATAAGCTAGAGTACATCTGTAGTTTTATTTGTCATCACGTGTATTTCCTGTCTGATCCCCATGGCTCTGGGTTGAGCATCCATGTAAGAAGCAAGTTGTCACAATTTCAATCAAGGTCCTGGCACCTGCCAGGGTTGCATACTCCATCCCCAATGAAGGGAATTCGAAGGGCAGCTTATCAATGTTTTTCTCTTATCATTGATAATTCTGTTTTTCTCCCTCTCTCTTTCTCTCTAAAATGTAATGAAATGTATATTAAAATAATGTTTATTTCCTGATTTTTTGAATTGTTAGTTTTTTCTGTTTATTATTCATAAGGTCCTCAGTCTAATTCTAGTATAACTTTATATTTATGTTTAAACATACACAAATGCATGTAAACAAGATAAAATTTTAAAGCTTAGATTTCAGCATTTAGATATCTCATTAATTTATATAAAACTATGAATGTACTAATCACATGTATCATCATATTAGAGCTTTACAAAGACCAAAGATATGTTGCTTATTTTGCATTGCCTTTGTAATTTCTACCTTTAAACTTTTTTCAAAAATAAATCTTTATTGTTCATATTATTACAAATGTTCCTCATTTTTCCCTTCCATTGTTTCCCTCCACCAGGTTCCCACCCCACCCTCTGCCCTTTCCCCACCCCCCATTGTCCTCATCCACAGGTGCACAGTTTATGTTCAGTCTCTTCCCACCCCCCCACTCCCCTTTTCCCTGAGAATCATCAGTCCATTCCCCTTCCATACCTCTGATTCTATTATATTCACCAGTTATCCCTGAGAATCATCAGTCCATTCCCCTTCCATACCTCTGATTCTATTATATTCACCAGTTAATATTGTTCATCAGATTTTTTAATTTCCTTGGTTTTAAATTCACTTCTTGATAGTTACGTATTTGTTGTTCATAATTTTTATCTTTATTTTCTTCCTCTTCCTAAAGAACCCACTTCAGCAATTCATATAATTTTGGTTTGGCGGTGATGAACTCCTTTATCTTTTTTTAATTTGTGAAGCTCTTTACCTGGCCTTTGATTCTGGGTGATAGCTTTGCTGGGTATAGTATTTTTGGCTGTAGGTTCTTGCTATTCATCACCTTGAATATTTCTTGCCATTCCCGTCTAGCCTGCATGGTTTCTGTTGAGAAATCAGCTGACAATCTTATGGGTGCTCCTTTATAGGTAACTACCTGCTTCTCTCTTCCTGTTTTTAATATTCTCTTTGTCTTTTGCTCTTGGAATTTTAATTATGATGTGTCTTGGTGTGGTCCTCTTTGGATTCCTTTTGTTTGGGGTTCTGTGTGCTTCCTGGACTTATAAGTCTAATTCTTTCACCAAGTGGGGGGAGTTTTCTGTCACTATTTCCTCCAATATGTTTTAGGTATCTTGCTCTCTCTCTCTCTTCTTCTGGGACCCCCATAATTCTGATGTTGGTTCACTTGAAGTTGTCCCAGAGGTTTCTTACATTATTTTCAACTTTCTGGATTCTCTTGTCTTCTTGCTTCTGTGGAGGAGTGTCTTCTGGCTCTTTATGTTCCAAATCTTTGACTTGTTTCTTGCGATCTTCCTTTCTGTTTTTAGGACTCTGTATAATATTTTTTTATTTCAGACAATGTATTCTTTATTTCTAGTTGATCCCTTTTCATAACCTCATAGGTCTTGTTTATTTTATTGGCCTTTTCTAGGAAATTCTTGAAAAACCTTATAACAGTGGTTTTGAACTGTATATCCAGTCACTTGTTGTCCTCCATTTCTTTTGTTTGTGATCTGTTTCCTTGTCTCAGTATTTTCACAGCTTCCCTGAGTTGTAGGGTGGCTTTGTGTGCTAAGGTGTCCTGTATGGTTCAGTGGGTCAGCATCCCAGTTACCTAAGGTGGACACTCTTGGTGCACCCCTTTGTAGACTGTGTATGGCCTTATTGTAGTTAAAGTCTTGATTGTTGTTGGTATCACTGGGAGGAACTGACCTCCAGGCCAATTGACTGTGATGATTAACTGTGTCGATGCCAGGAGACTTGACTAGACTTGGAAAATTGCAAAAGTCTCTGTGCTCAGCTTGGATGGGGTGGAGTTTCAGGGTGGAGCCTACAGGCTTGGATTTCTGGTACCCCTGCCCTAAGAGATTCCTGAGTCTCAGTGTTCCTCAATGTCGTTTGGTACTCGCTGCAAGCACCTCTGAGAGAAAGGTGCCCTGCTACCAGACAGACTAGTCTCTCCCCCAATGAGCCCGGAACTGGGGTTCAGTGCAGTTGGAAGTGGGGTTCAATGCAGTCAGAAGCTTTTGTCTCCTTCCCACTAGGGCAGGGGTCTGCAACCTTTAAGACATAAAGAGCCACTTGGACCCGTTTCCGAAGGGAAAAAAAAAAACAGCCTGGGAGCCGTAAAACCATTGTGACATTTAAAACAAATATAACACTGCATATATTGTTTCTTACTTTAATGCTATATACCAGATCGTGCAGTTAGCTGTCAATCTGAAGGAAAAAAGGACTTTTTCACTTAACAATGTAAAATATATTTTTGCAAATTAATAGCTAATTAAAATATTTAATTTACCTGGTTAATGGGATTTTTGCTCCTGAACCTCAGTGCACAGTGTCAGCACATCAGGGCTGTAAGACGTTACCTTCATTTTCACACAGGCTTATAAGTTGTCGGAGCCGCGGTAAAGCTTCAAAAGAGCCGCATGTGGCTCTGGAGCTGCAGGTTGCCGACACCTGCACTAGGGCAATCCAGCAGCACAGTCAACAGTCTGTCCTTTCTGTGCAACCTGTGCGTTTCTGGGTCTCTGTCTTTCGCCGCTCCCCTGAGTTTCCATCTTACAGCCCAGATTCCCTCCTCCATATGAGGCTGGGTCCTCAGGGTCTGGCCTAAAACTGGGGTTCAGTGCAATCGGAACTGGTGCTCAGCACAGTCCGGAGCTTTTGTTTCCTTCCTGCTAGGGCAATTCAACGGCACAGGCACAGTCAATAGTCTGTCCTCTGTGCGCAACCTGTGCTCTTTAGGGACTCTGACTTTAGCCGCTCCCGTGAATTTCTGCCTTACAGCCTAGAATCCCTTTGTATGAGTCTGGGTCACCAGGGTCTCCCCCAGAACTGGGGTTCAGTGCAGTCAGAACTGGGGTTCAGCACAGTCCAGAGCTTTTATCTCCTTCCTGCTAGGGAATGCCAGCCAGGTGCTCAGCCGCCCCCTCCTCTCCGGCTCAGTCCTCTCCCCACACGCACAGCGTGTCTCCGTACCTTAGGCTTTTACAGCTCCTCTGATTTTCCTTCTGGTTTTCTCTTTTCTCTTTCCTTCTCATTGTAGAATTTTCAGCCAGTTGACTTTCCTGTAGTTCTGGGTAATGTCCATTTTGTATTTTAGTTGTATTTTTTTGAAACTGTTGTGGGAGGCTGCAGTTAGGTGTTTACCTATGCTGTGCCATCTTGGTTTCTCCCTTCCTCTCTATTTCCTAATTTTTAACATAATTCTGATTTGTTGTAGAAAATTTCAGAAATAAACAACTAGAAAGATAAAAAGGAAACTATTCAAAAATCCTACCACAAAGAAGTAACAATCCGAACATTTGATAAGCTTTCTCCTAGGGATAGTTGCATATTTCTTATGCAAAATTTAGTATATTATTTCTTTTTAGATTTGGAGCTGATTGTTTAAACTTCCAGTGTATGTAACTATATATATGATGTCATTTATGACTTCTTAGTCTTCATTGTCACTAGGTTCTTCTACACTGACTTTGAGCAAAATGATGCATAAGAAAAGAAATCTTTACCATAGGCTCAGCAACACAATCAGGAGTTGTGTCTATAGCATATTTGTGGGCACAAAAATATCACAATACTTGTAAAACCCAAAGCACTTCTAATATTCCACATTGAAAGAAATATGAACTGACTTGCTCAGTGGTTGAACATCCACCCATGAACCAAGAAGTCACTGTTTTGTTGTAGGTCAGTGCACATGCCCAGATTCTGGGCTGCAACCCCAGTAGGAGGCATGCAGGAGACAGCTGATCCATGACTCTGTCTCATCTTTTAGATGTTGTTATCTCTCTCTTCCCCTCACCCACTTCCTCTCTTCAATCAATAAAAATAATTTTTAAACATGTGAAGTGTACATACATTTTTTAAAGGTTAATAAAGACAAATAAGATAATTATTTTCTAACCTGCTTATTGTAGTTCAGAAATGGAGAATTGGAAGTAAGTAATTTGGGGAAATCACAGGACTCCTGAATGACCAGTCGGGGTGGAAAGCCAGGTGGTCTGCCTTCACAGCCCACACTCTGAAGCAAACTCTATTCTACATCCCATGTCACTGAACATCCTTGAAAACATGATTTGAAAAGCTGCTGCATAATATTGACTAACATAAATATGCCAAACATGAGTTAATTGAACTCTTCCCCAGCAGTGAGCAATTGTGTTGTTTATAATTGCTCTTGCATTTGTTTTTGGTTTTTGTTAATCCTCCCCCCACCCCCATTGGATATTTTTACATTGCTTTTTTTTTTTTTTCTTTTGAGGAAATGGATAAAATGCTAATAACTCTACTCTTCCCCCCAAATAAAGTTGCTTCCCTCAAATCCAATTAATCTTACAATGGAAATTAAAATATACATTACTTTTATTTTATTTTTATTTTTTAAAATATTTTTTTATTGCTGAAAGTATTACATATGTCCCCTTTATTTTCATTGCTGTTTAGAGAAGGAGAAGGAGAGGGAAGAGGGAGGGGGAGAAATATCAATGAGAGAGAGGCATCGGTTTCCTCCCAAATGTGCCCTGACCTGGGATCAAACCTACAGCCCAGGTATGTGCCCTTGACCAGGAATTGAACTCAAGACCCTCCATGCACTGGCCAACGCTCTGACCACTGAGGACCACCAGCCAGGGCCTTCTCCTGTGTGTTCTTTTTGTCCATACATCTTTGTCTTATAATGACCAAATCTCTTATTACTTCATTAGGGTGGGAAGTTATAGTACCAAAATGATACCTAGCTAAAGTTTAGTGGACTCACTGCAAATGGCATTTATAACAATATCCAACTGTACAAAAATAGCATTGTTATATATTAAATGAATCATCCTTATTGAAAAGGCTAAGTTTGTGAAAAATTAGGAGTATTCAGGAAAATAAAGGACAGATCTACCTGAATGACAGGTTTGATCCCCGGTTGAGGCTGTTTTCTCTCACATCAATGTTTCTCTCCCTTCCTCTCTGAAAGCATGTCCTGGGGTGAATAATAAAACAAACACCCTTCCATATGCCACTCAGATTAACAAATGGTTATAATTTCCTATATTTGAACTGTATTTTTAAAAATGTATTTTTGTATTGATTTCAGAGAGGAGGGGAGAGGGAGAAAGATATAGAAACATCAATGATGAGAGAGAATCATTGATTGGATGCCTTCTGCGTGTCCCCTACTGGGGATCAAGTCCAAAATCCAGGCAAATGCCCTGAGTAGGAATCAAACTGTGGCCTCCTGGTTCATAGGTTGCCAGTCGGGCTGAACTAGATTGTTTTTAAGAAACAAAAAGTTACAGATACATTTGAAGCCCTTTAATCTCATTCCAGATCATATTTCCCCCTCTTTCTCCTGAGGCAACCACTCTCCTGAGTCTGGCACAATCAGGTATTAAGCGTGTTTGTTTCCCATGAGACTGAATTCTTTGAAGGTGGGGACAATGTATATATAAATTATTATGTATAATTTAATGTATATAAAGTAATGTTGTATCCCTAATGCCTTGCACAGGAAGGTTCAGATGTGATAGATGGGTGATGGAAAGATGATGGATGGATGAATGGATGGATGGATGGATGGATGGGCTGACGGACATATAGATGGAGAGTAGAGACAATCGCTGTAGAAAACATGGATGATGGAGAAGAGTGAATGAGTAGAGGTGTATGAAAGGGTGGAGGGAAGGAAGGGTGTTTAGAGGGGAAAACGCAAGGAGAGAGGGCTGGTGGAGAGGATGGAGGGACAGATGGATGGGGAAAGGACAGATGGAAGCATAGAAGCCTACAGTGCGATATGGGCCTGGGAGGGCATGGACAGATCCGGGCGCCCAAGGTGCATGCTCTCTTACAGGTGTGGGCGGCACCCCTTTCCCTCACTGTCCCCCCCCCCCATCACGATGCAGGTGGGTGGGAAGCAGCAGGTGCTGGTGGTCTGCCTGGTCCTGCACACGGCGCCCCCTGGCCTTGAGAGCCTCACCTGGTTCTCCGCTGGCAACGGCAGCCCTGGGCATCTTCACCTACGGCCCTTCCCCAGCCGCAGATGGCACCTGGACAAGCATGGCCCAGCTCTCCCTGCCCTCAGAGGAGCTGGCATCCTGGGAAGCCTTGGTCTGTCACACCGGGCCTGGGGCTGGAGATCACAGCCAGAGCACACAGCCCCTGCAGCTGTCAGGTGGAGACAGAGCCTGGGGCCTGTGAATGCCCTGCCCCTTTCACTCCCCCTGGTCCCAGGGTTTGGTGGGAAGGAGGCAGGCCCAGACCATGGGGGCATGAGAGGTGTCCCCGTGACCACCAGCCAGATGAAGGGGTGCCTGGGCTCAGAGCAGAGCCACCTGAGGGCCCTGAGGCCTGGGATTTGCAACTGTGACATCTCACCCAAATCTGGGCTCTGATGCATGTCTTTCATGAGGTGACAATGCCTCCTCCCCCCTATAAGATGTATATTAAGGGACATAGCTTAACCTACTACCTAGGGCTGCTATCTCTCTATACCTGGAATTAATGTCTATATATCACCCTATATGACACCCTACCTATTAGACCCAAACAATGAATAAATAATTCATAAAGCACCTCTTATTCAGTGCTTACTCTTGACAAGTACTACTTATTTTAAACATTTCACATTTATGAAGTCATATAATAGAGCATGAGGCTCCATGAGGGTGTAAGTGGCGGGTCCCCTGTTCCTTCAGCACTGCCCTTCCCAGGGGCTCCTCTAGTGACTGGGCCCAGGAAGCGAGGTGGGGAGCGAAAAGGGGGTGAAGGGGAGGGCAGGAGGAGAAACAGCGGGGGAGTTTGCTCTTTACTCCCTGGCACAGAGCGTCCTCTGGTTCTGAGAGGAGCAGTTGTGCAAACAGCCTGTGCCTGGAGGTGAGGAGGAAAGGAGGGTGCGGGAGGCTGAGGCCCGGGAAACGGGAAGCACTTGCTGGCCCGCCTGGAGAGCTCATCCTACATCATTGACAACAGACACTGTGCAAGCAAAGCAGGCCGCAGCCCGCGGCTCACCCAGGGGCCGTCACTGTCCCTCTTCGGCCCACGTGGCTGACAGGAGGGCAGACAAGTTGCGCACCTGGCAGGCACAGGTTTGTCGTTAGCCGGTGAGGTGAGGTGAGGTGAGGATGCGGTAAAGGTGATGGTGGCACAGGCCAAGAACAGCGGTCTGTACACCATGAAACAGTGGTCTGTACACCATGAAAACGCCACTCTTCACCATCATTTCCCAGTGTAGATTTCTGCCTCTTTAACTATATTTTTCTTAATTATAAATATTTTAATGGGTCTTTAAAACTCTTTCTTACCTTGAACACAGCTCCATTCTACTCTATCATCTCGTCACTTTATTTCCCCTAATCTCTCTTCAGACCCCATGCTCTGTCCACATCTAATGATCCCACAGGCTCAGGAACAGCTGAGGAACCGTGCCTGGCCGGGGTCGTTAAACAGCCGTGTAAAAACAAACAAACAAACAAACAAACAAACAAAAAACCAGAGCCAGTGAACAATCACTATTGCTCCAAAGGGGCCACGCTCCACCCTGGTCTGAAACAAATGGAATGTGCAGCAAGATACCCGGACCCACTCTCAGATGGCTACGATCCAAAAAAGTGACAATAGCAATTTCTGGCGAGGAGGTGGAGCAGCAGGTGGGAACGCAGATGGCGCAGCCACTTCAGGAGATAATCTGACAGCTTCTATGAGGCTAAACGTGCTCTTGCCATACGATCCAGAAATAACAGTCGTGGGCATTTACCTCCTGACTTGAAAATGCACTCAGAAACCTGCACATACATGATAGAGCAGCTCTACCCATAATCATCAAAACCTGGGCGCAAGCTCACGTGCAGATTGTGAACCCCAAGAAAGATGTCCTTCGGTAGGCGGGGGATAAAGAAACTGTGGTCCCTCCAGACAATGGAATGCAATTCAGAGATTACAGAGAAATAAACTGCCAATCCACTCACCAACATGAATGGACGGGGCATTGTCCTGCATATGAGTGTGTTGTGCTGAGTGAGCAATGCCACTCAGAAAGGCTGTGTACACTCTAGGATTGCATTGATATGATGTTCCGATAAAGGAAAACTATTAAGATGGGAAACAGATCAGTTGTTCCCAGGGACTTGGAGAGGAGGGGGTTTGAATTAGAAGGAGCACATAAAAGATTTTTAGGACTGAGACAGTTTTGTAGGACACTATAGTGGTGGGGACATCACATAGTGTTTGCAAAAGCCCATCGACTCTTATAGCACAAAGAATAAACCTTAATGTGGGCCCATTAAAAATCAATTAGGAGGTCGGGGGGTTACAGGATGGGATGTAGACTGGCAAAAGAATGTAGCTGTGTACAATGCATGCCAGTCGCACTGCGGGAGGTGGGGGGAAAGGTGCTCCCTGAAGAACTGGGGTGAGTGGTGTCTGAAGACTGAAGACAAGACACTGCACATATGTGCTTGAACTTTAGCTGTAAAGTTGTTTCTTACAGGTGGAGGGATGAACAAGTGTGGGTATACTTGGATTAACAGGATTAGTAAAAGATGGTGGGTGGTGGGCGCCAGCTTCTCAGTGCTAGGCTGGGATTT